>VRVR01000025.1:7210-135616 GCA_009859145.1 Andalucia godoyi
TAATTCCACGACAGCTGCTGACCCCAGGAAGGCCGAGCGCAGGCTACAAGGATCACAAGGCAAATAGCAGAAAAAGCCGCAGAGTGCATCAAGGCAGAGAGCAGCAGTCGACCTCTCAGGAAGATGAAAAGAAAAAACTGAACTAAAGATCGTGATGCAGACGAGACCAAAAGAAACCGAATGCACCGAATGCAAAAACGTGTATTTGACGGCATAGGGTTCTGCCGATTAGGGTTTGTTTATTGTTTACGCATATTGCACGGCTTTAACACAAAGAATGGGTTGAGGCTTGCGGTGATGTAACATATCGGAAGTATCTAACGACCGGTTACTCTCTGTCTCTCTCTCTCACCTTCCTTTCTTTTAAGAACTGCTGTACTTTCTGTGCGATCAGAACCATGCAGTCGCTGATCATGCGAAAAGACGTCTCCTGCTCATTAGAACGTTTGCGGTGCTCTTGGCCGCTCGCCGAAACATGAAATCTTTATTGGTCATCGGGCTAAGCTGTCGCAGAAGACAGATCGAAGACACATGTGTTTTGTTATAATGGGGAGATCACTGACTCTTTAATGCGGTCAAAGGGGTCATTGCAACCAACATATTTCCCCCAGTCGATTCAACATTCAAAGAAATGAACGCCGGAGGAAACAGAATGTGGTCGGTGAACGACGCCGCGACTGACGACGCTTTGACTTTGCTCCATCTTGTCCTCTGACTTGAAAAGCGCATTCCGAACGCAATCGATCACTTCCTCGTGATTTGATCATCATCCGCTTGATCAGCAAGTTGCGACGAGCAGGGGATCAACGGGTTTCTTCGTTCTCGGTATCATCGGGCATGACCGGGTTTGCGTTTGCTGGGAAGATCCCTCTTTGGAGCGATGAGATGTTTTGGTTCTGATGAAAGGTGTTGCTTGAGAGTTCGGTTATGTAAAGCACAAAAACAGAAATAACAGAAGAATTAAAAACCAAAGAGTGAAAAAATTCTGGACTTGACTACGGTAAGACAATGTTATTTGTGTGATGTTCAACGGTGATCCACAAAGCTGTCAGGCGTCTTCCGCGGCACCGCTTTGCGAAAAACGATTATGCATTCCTATGTGAAAGAGCCGTAAAAAAAAAAAAGAGAGCCAAAAAAATGAGGATTACGATTGCACGGCGGGCGGCGACGATAGCATCCTCGATAATGGTGTTTGGCTTTTTGATGGGAGTTTTGGCGATTCTGCAAACGCCGTGGAACACGATCACTTGCTCCAATGACTTCAACGGCTCCACAACGGCCGACTGCTTTACAAATGCATTCGACCAGACGCAGTTCCAGTGGGGTCTTTCGCGGTATCGAGTGGTTCTTTCCACGAACAACGAGTACTATGCGTTCTCCGGCTCTTACTGGAACTCTCTGTGCAAAGATTCGGAAATGTGTAGCGCGATCCGGGCACATGCGGGAGGAGTCAGTTTCGTCGCGGCTGTGTTCTTCGTTGGCTCAGCAATACAGCTGTTCTTCATGGTTCAAGTCTGGCGGCTGATGGGCTCAGCGCGGGCAGAGACCTACGCGTGGTACATAAAATACCTACATGCTTCAACGCTTGGCATGTGGATCATCAACGGGACGATTGTAATTGCGGCTGCCAAGATGGGTATCTCGCTGAGTGCCCCGGATTTGTCAAGCTTCCTCTCTTCGGTTGTGGATGGGGCAGTGACAGTCTCTGGATCGAATTACGGCACAGACACGTCGATCTCTGGAGAGACTTCCGTCGGATGGGGAATCTTTGTGTTTCTCACGGTGCTCAGCTTTCTTCAAGGCGTAATGCAGTACTTCGCAGGCCGAAAGTGGATCACTTTTTCCCCGCAACAATAAAAGAAGGAGTCTCCGGTGTTATGATCAGCCCTCTGCAACTGCAACTGCGCTTCTTTTATTTAGGAAACAATCAAACGTTTCTCTCGCGGAACAGGCAAGCACTTTTGGTTATCAAGGCCAGCTTTTCCAGAGGAAATTCACGGGAATGTTTTCGCACAATCATCGATTCTCAACTACACGTGCTGCGGTTCTTTGTCTTCGAGTTGCAGTAGACGTTGGAACATACGCTCCGTGACCTTTGATTTTAAAAAACGATCGATCTTCTTGGTGGTGATGGACTGCGGGACACGACTTAACATCATTTTTCGCAGCAGCTCATGACTGTCTGGGATTGGTTGCCATGGCATGCTGTTTGCGTGACCTGGATGCAGGCGCTCGAGAGCTCTCCTGTCCTTCTTGGTGATTTCCATGAAAATGCTGGAGTTTCGCAGCCACAAATCTGTCCAAAACAAGACCCAATATCTACGGCGAGGACTGACGTCCCACTGCGCAAGGCAGCTGTACAGGAAATCGAAATCTGCCTTTTTCGTGGACAGAAATGCATGCAGTCGACGGTCTTTGGATGCGGCTCGGAACATCGATTCGACTTCGCTTCTCTGCATGTGATCATTGCTGAAAATCGAAATATAGGAAGCATAGCTGAGTACGTCTCTCTTCCATTTGCGAATTCGTTGCATCTTACTTCGATACGTCATGATACTTTGTTGCACGTTGCCAAGATACCTTTCCCATATCAGCCTGTTTTCCTGTCGGTACAGGAACGTCCTCAGTGTACCCGTTTCCTCATTTGCAGACGCGTCGAAACCGATGCTCGATCCGTAAATTGTAGTTTTTTCATTGTAGTGCCAATCGCCATCACCGTCTTTCCCCTCGCCATCACAATAGTAAAGAGAAACTTTGAAGCCCGCGCAAAACGGCTGTGTGGAAACACCGGAAACCGTTAATTTTGCGTGTTTGAAAGAAATTGTGGCTGATGTGGTGTAGGATTCGACTCGGCCGTCACTTCCCTGTCGAGTTTTTGTGTACTTGCGCACTTCAGAGTGCGGATTGTATACCGCTTCTGAAGCAATCGACAGAGATCTGAGCTTCTGGCGCACCAGTCTCATCTTGTTCACAGCCTCGGATGACTGGGAATTAACCATTTCCAGCCACTTCGACTGCGCGACCGAGACGAGGATATCCTTGTCCGCAAAATCTGAAACCCAAATACATTCAAATGGAAATGCGAAAACAAACCCTTTTCCAAAATGTCCATATGCCGGATTATAGATATCGTGACCTTCTAGATGCTGCTGCACCGCAATGTAGAGTTCCACAGTTTTCGAATCTTCCCAGTCCCGCACTGCGTTAGCGTATCGGTCCCTTCCAACGTTCAGCATGATTTCTCGATTTTCTGCCAACCGTTCATAAGGATATCCTTTGAAATCCAGTAAATTCGGGGTCATCGATTCGCTGTAGACAAACGCAAACTTGTTATCCCGGAACTGCTTTGCAATTGCGAGGAGCTTTTTGCGATCGCTCTGCAACTGCTTGCTGGCTTGCTTATCGACTGTTTGCAACGACTGTGCGTTGGCTTGCAGCTCTTCCGAGATTCCAATGGATTGAAGGTGAAACTCGAAAAATGGTAACCAGATGCGTCGCATTCGTTCAAAGTCCCAGTCGACGACGTGAAAAGGAGCCCACACCATAGAAACGAAACGCTCACGGTTTCGGATTCTTTCCTTCAGCTTTGACGCTGCCGATGAACTGACAAGCAGGGGCTGTGAAGTTGAATGCAAAATAGAAACATGCTCCCTATCAGGGGAACTGCGTACAAGGATACTGGAAAATTCTACTGATCGCAGCACCATTCTCCAAATAGAGTTGATTCCTGGAATCTCCAGAAGAATCACGACAATGATGGAAAGGTAAACAATCACTGTCAGAAGGATCAAGAAAACGCCGAGACCCGACGGTGCTTCATGGCCAGAACAAGCTATGCAGAATCCAACAAAGCAGTGGAACATTAAACTTGCTCCAAGGGCAATCTGAAAATTGTTCTCGTCTCTGCGAATGCAAATGGGCTTCCATACAAACAACGCCGTCCAGCAACTATTAAGGACAAGCTGCAACAAACATTGGAATACCGTTACGGAACTCGAGTCAAAAAGAGCATTAGGGGTCAAGATGGAGGCCAGCAGAACGACGATCAGCTTATAACCGAGCGTAAGCACACGAAACGCGCACCATTCGGGGCGAAACCCATCAAACATGAATTTGAATGGACTTTCATCAGACGAAAGCCGCAAAACGTAGGTGGATACAACGTTCTTGTCATACTCGCCACGTTCGTTGTAGTAGGAAATCATAGGAATACCTCCTTGCACAATAAAGAGGCAGATCGCAGGAAACAAGCAGGTTAAGCAAAACAAATTGAAAACAGCGGCAACAATATACGATGCGTCACTGCCTACACCAGTGTCCGAAAAGCAAGATCTGTTGGAAAACACGTCTGTATTGTTTTTCGCACCATTGCAGAAGAAGATCAGGATGGAAAGACTGGTGGCCGGAGTGAAAAAAAGGAGGCCCAGCTCAAAAACAACGCGATTGAATACTCGGACTGCTTTTCGACGACGAGCCCACACTTGAACTTCCAAGCCATCCCGGTGATCGGGAGACCCGTTGGACAGAGCCAGCGCGGTAATCGCGAACAGAATTCCGAGAACAGTGAGGAGTGTGAAGCGAGTCGCATCATCCATCGACAAGAACGAGAATTGCAGCGAAAACGGAAACGTGATCCCGTTGAAGAACGACACAAAATTGCGAGGAAACTGAATGCTCCCAATAAACACGGACATGATCTGCGAATAGTTCACCAGCATCTCCAGTTTCCACAAGGCCCGCATTAACGGAGAGCCATAGTTGTCGAACAACCCAGTCGTCGTTTTGTTGGAAGGATCTGTTCTGCGCGGCACAAACTTGCCGACCATGTCAAAATTTCGAGAAACGTCCAGTTCCTTGGCCAAACACGACTCAACGTCTTCTTCCGGCTCTCGCACAACGGCCCCGTCTTCAACATTCTCAGCGTGATTTCGACCGATTTCATCTGCGGAAGTCTGTGATGATTGATAACCATCAGAGAAAGCGGGGGAGGCGGACGCAGTAATCAAGCACTCCTTTTCCCTGGACTGCGTGACAACATCGCCGACTTGAACGGTGCTGTCTGCTGACAGAGACGATGTCTCGGACACGAAACTCTCGTAAGGATTATCTATGTTTTCCGAATGACTCTGGCTCATGATTTCGAAGTTTGTTGGAACACCCACGAAAAGACAAGAAATTTATTGTTTGAAAGAATGCTCATTGGCGGAGAAAGCACGCTGGTCTGCAAATCTTTCAGCCAGGCCGCCCAGCGACAGACTGGGCGTTTCCAAAAAGATTCCGTTTTCCGCGGTCTGAGGACAAATCTGCTTCTCCGTTGTCAAATTGCATCAACCAGGAGGAGTATTCGCAAAAAAGAGACGCAGGCCCCTTGTCCATCTCAGACCTTTGCAGATGCACACCGAACCCCAGAGAACGCTCTCCTGTCTCGGAAATCGAGTGTCTCCAATTAGTTTGGTTTACCGTCGTCCCACTCAACCACTCTTGTCGGTTTCGTCTGCGGCGTGTCGGCATCGCCAACGTGCAGGAAGAAGGAAACAAAACCACGAAGAAATAAAGGACGGACAACCAGGTTTTGCATGTTTTACATGCATGCACCTAGGAGTGTCCAAAACCTTTTTGATCACATGAAATTAGTTATTATGCAGGATGTTAGCTGTGGAGAATGTGTGCAAAAACCGACTAGAGGGCTTCAGAATATGGTCTTCCCTGATTCTTTTTATTTTATTTTAACTTTGTTACCTCGACACCGGCGCAAAGAAAACACGGCTACATCTCCTCGCCAGCCACCCATTTTCGAATAATATGCAGCGCATGTGGTGCAACTTCCTGCATTACGGAAGAATGCAAAAGAACGCTAGCTTGTGACCGCAGCGCAGGATCTCGCTGCAAAAGCGTGGAGACAAGGTCGGATAATGCAGGTGAGATCGAGGGGAAGACAGACAGCAAGGATGGAACTGGTTGCTCACTGATCGCCGCCACAAGTGTCCAGAACGACTGTCCTTCTTCCTGAGAATTAGACACAAAGGGATTCTTCCCGGCAGCTAGTTCCCAAAGAGCAACTCCAACGCTCCACAAGTCACTCGCAAGCGAGTGACCGTGTCCCATCAAACGCTCTGGCGACATGTACAGAGCCGAGCCGGTGAAAGAGAATGCATTGTCCATGGAATTACGCAACACGCGAGACGTGTTGAAATCCGCATATTTGACATGTCCATCTGTACTAACGAGCACGTTGGAAGGTTTGATGTCCCGATGAATGATTTTCAGATCGTGCAGTTGCGACAATCCTCGAAGCATTTGGAACGCGATGGCGGAGACAACAGCAGAAGAGCAACCTCTTCCAGCACGGCGAAAATGTTCCTGTGCGATTGAAGCGACTGATCCTGCATTCATGTATTCCAAAACCAAAAAGAGGTCTCCGTCCAACACGTAGTATCCGTAGTAATCCACAATGCACGACATCTGTATCGGGTCCGAAGACTGCGTCTGTGAATTCGCAGACACTTTGGCAAAAGCGTCAAGTTCGCGGATCATCGAGGAATTCAACTCTTCAGTGACCAACCGAACACGCTTTAACGCAACCATTCGACCAGTCGGCTCGTGCCTGGCAAGAACTACCGTTGAGAAAGCACCAGTACCTAGCTCTTTGATCGGCGTAAACTGTGAAGGTGTAAATGAAAATACATGTGCATCCAGTGGGTGCGCTGACATGACATCGTGTTCTTCGGAAATCTCGGAGCGTTGTTGTATCGACTGCGTCGAATTTACATTGGAAGACTGCGTTTCGGATGCAGCTGATGCGGTCACGGGGGGCAGGTAGGGGGTGTTGATGGACAAAGGCGGGAGGTTCATCTTTTGCTTTCTGATTGTGGCTGCAAATCCACTCGAGGGGTGGGGGGTTGGAGATTCAGCGAGGGGCTCGAAATTATCGGGCTACGAGAAAGAGAAAAAATGGAGAGCTTCAGAACGGCGGACAGTAAGGGTCAAGCATCCAGCAAGCCTTGTCTGAGGGGTTCCCGGGAGGAGAAAAAGAGGGGGGAGGGAAATCAAAAATCGAAAATAAAGCATCAAAGATGGTGGACTTGATACTGTGTGGAGAAAACCAACCACTCCTTTTTTGTGGGTGCGTGGGCGTTCCCGATTTCCCGATGTTTTTCCTGCGCCTTCTTTCCCCCAATTTCCGCCGTATTGTATTGTGAATTTCAAACGGCACAATACATAGCAAGCAGGGCCGAATAATTCGTTGAAGCTTTCTTCTTCTTGTTGTTGTTGTTGTTGTTGTTGTTGCTTGTTTTTATTATCATTTTTCGAACTTCTAGCGAAATCAAAATATTGGAAAAAGCTCTTCTGCATGTTTTCTGTTGTTTCTGATCCTGTTGTCGGACGCAAAGTCGTTGCGACCACCGATATCTCTGCAGGCACGACGATTGTTGTTGCGTCGCCACTGTACCACTTGTTGCAGTTTTCGGACTTGGAGCTGTACTGTTGTGGATGCACGATTCCGATGCCGCAGGAGAATCCAGTGGGATGGCACGAGTGCCAGCGCTGCAGATCGTGCACGTTTTGCAAGGATTGTCATCATGCAGATCCGGGCCTTGCGTTACAGTCTCACGTGGAATCTGGGGAGTGCGATTTTTTCATCCATTTGAAGTTGGCTGGCGATAAGTCGCCGTTTCTTTCTCAGTTTGGATCCCACATCGAGACCATTCGAACGGTTCTTCGATCGAATTGGTCTATTCGGAATGGATATGCGTCGTTTGAGAAGGACGTCGCGCACCTGCAGCAAATGAATGAAAGCACCGGCCTGACGCAGGACATGAAGTTGGAGCTTCAAGATGGGACAGCGTTGCTGGTAAAATGGATCAATGACGTGAAGGAAGGTCGGTGGAACGAATGGAATCCGGAATTGGACGCTGTTCGGCAGTCGAAGAGGAAATCAGATACCACTTCATCGGATAGTGACGACGACAACGACGACAATGATGATCGTTCAGAGCCCTCTGTGGAAGAAACACAGCGAATCCAGAGTTTGAAAGAAGCGTACGCAATGCTCAAACCGACTGCTGTTGATCTCGTAATGTCGGAATCGCAGATTCAGGATCTGTTGCTTGCGGTGCCGTTCAATCAGCATGGAATCGTGAATTCCGACAACCATCTGATCGGCACGGGTCTTTTCCCTTCGGCGTGCATGTTCAACCATTCATGTCGTCCAAATGTCCTGTGGCACTTGCGTCCCACTCCTGGAGAATTCCCTCCTGTCCAGGTTCACTATGTCGCAGTTGCGGATGTGAAGGCAGAAGAGTCGTTGAACATCGTCTACTTGGATGTGTTTGAATCGTATGCGTCGCGGCAAGCAATGTTCGAGTCGACGTATCACACCCAATGCAAATGCGAGAGATGTTGCCTCAAAGGAACCGACATTGTCGACGAGATGCTTGTGAATCCCCTTTGCACAGCTTGCGGAACTCTCATGCGAAAGCTGTCGATAGAGGAAGATGTCTTGAAATGCGCGAAATGTGGAAGAGACGTTCCTATGAGTAATGTGCGTCTGGACGAGGTGCAAGAATACTTTCGCCGCGTGTATCGCACCATGTACGATTTGATCAAGCAATCGAAACACGCAGAGGCGGCAGAAGTCATGAGAAAACAGTTGAAGACAGAGGAGCACGTTGTACACCGTGCAAACTACGCCATTCTGCATTTTCTGCTAGAGTGCGAGGTCATTTTCCGCTCGACGCACGCATTCAAGGATGCGATGTGGTGCGCAAATGAAGCACTGAGTAGATTTGAAGAATTACAAAAGGCGGGGGGGGTGTGGGATTTTGCGATTACGACTCGTTTACGAATCAAAGCGCTGCAGACACAGGTGGCATACCTGTCTATATATGGACCAAATCACATGTCCAAAGACGATCGGACTGGAATGATTGCCGATGCTGTTCTCGCCTGTCGTGATGCACTGTCCGAAATTCGGAAAAGCTGGGGAGACGGGTCTGAATGGGAAAGGAAAGTTGTCAAGATTCAGAAATGGGTGGACTCTTTCCAGCAACACTACCAGTCTTCCACTGGGAAGTAAAAACGAGTATGCGTACAGGTACAGGTACAGATACGGGTACAGGTACAGATACGGGTACGGGTACACAAGTGCAAGCGTTAACTGGCTCCAAATAACATCACACGAGGATTTCAGTATTGGCATCACTGCGGCTCCGAATTCATGCGAGATGAGCGATCTTCCAACTTTCGACGCAGCACCGACACTTTCTCATAAAGCGACTCATACTGATGCACAAGCTTCGTGTCCTCAAGCATGATCTCGTGATCGGCGCCGGAGGCTGATTCGAGGCAGGAGACAGCATCCGCTAGCTGTCTCGCGCAGTTCGCCACGGCTAGCGGATGTTCGCACTCTCGAGCGCGGATCAAGAACGATGGCACGCCACTGCGGAGACTGTTGTGATCGCCACCGCCCAAACAAGGATGAAGTGCCGTATGGGACCACTCCGCAGCCCATGCAAGCATGTCTCCCAACTGGCCGCTGTGGACTACAAGCTCCGTTGCCTTGCGTTTGTAAAAAGACGACGACGCAGGCTTCTTTGCTTTCCCTTTCCTCTCAGCAAGAACGGAATCCGCTGGAGCACGAATTCTGCTCGTAAAATAGGAGGCTATTTGCGCGGCAGTCACGCTGACCGAGCTGGAGTCCACTTCGGATCGCAGAAATGACGTGCCGTCATGCGACACGACAATATTTGAAATGGTGACAACCACTTGCGCATTCATGAAATCCGCCGTTCTGAGAGCAATGGCGTCCCCTCTCTCTTGCAGCCCGTTCATAAGTATTTCTCGGTCCGCACACCCGGACAGCAACCTGTGGAACACCTCTGCCAAAAACCGATCACGAGCAACAGCGGTCTTCTCTATCGCCTCGGTAGGATTCTTGCGCACATACAGCCCAATCACGTGGAGCGCATCCTTCTTCCCGGCAGCGGACTGCACTTCTTCGAGAAAATGAAAATAAGACCCGGGAAACGAACGGAGAGATCCTAACGGATGATATGTGGACACCATCATCTCCGTTCCCGATGCCAGCAGCGTCGAAAGGCCCAGCAAAGCCCCATATTCTGACGACCCTAAGCGAGACTCGTGAGACTCGATAGCATGCAACAGCTCCGCAGACACGTGTATTCTAATCATCCTTGCATGACGAACGCCACACAATGCATCAATTTATTATCTGATAACACTGACACTGACACTGGCCTGGATTGAGAATGGATGTTGTCGTGGTGGTCCACCCGTTCTCCATAAAGCGAGCACAAATCCAACAGCAGCATGTTTGCCACTGTCAACGCAAAAGTTAGTAGTATGGACTACGTACGTTTTGCAAAAAAAGATCATGCAGGCCGTTGCCAGATGTCGACTCCCAACATCCAGCGCGTTCGTGTTTTCGCGGATACCGGAATCACAATGTTTTTTATTCAATTCGTTCACACGCTCCCTCTGGAGAATAGCACATCCGCTGATTCATATTTCTACCTGCTACCACCGCCACCACCATTATTATTATTATTATTATCAAGATTCCGATGTGGTCAGTGCATCCTGTACAACTTCCACACTCTCCGTTTGTCAAATTTGCATTCTCTCGAGAAGACAGTCGACCGCGAAAGACCTTGAATCCCGATGAGGAGGCGTCGTTGATTCTGTGTAATGTCCCACATGGCACAACGATCGAAGACTGCAGTCGATTTTTGACCCGAGTGCGAGATTGCAAAGAGGTGATGCTGACTTCTGCTTTTGCTACTGTTTCTTCACCAATTTCTTCGTCGTCTACTGTGAAGTCCATTGAGATGCTTTCATCGGCGAGACTGCACAACACGTTTGAGCATGTGGACCATTCAACTGTGTCCTCGATGCGTATGCTTGTGGCCTCCTGCATCCCATCGTTCTATTTCAGCGTGTCTACGGACAAGATTTCAAGTTTGGAATCGCAGTCGGTTCCAACCAAGGAGGCGGCGCCGCCAATCCACGGATGCGAAAGTGGACTGAAGGGTTACCTCCAGTGCTATCAGAAACTGTATGCCCCTCGGTCCCAAATCCATTCTCGCGTCGTGGCAGACATTGAGCGCTTTGACAACGAACGGCAAGCGGAATTACTCGAAAAGGAGCGGAGATCACGAGAACCAGATGCCGATGGATTTGTTGTCGTTCGGTCTGGCGCAAAGCGAACAGGCAACAAGCCGTTGCAGCACGTGAAGGATGACTTTTACCGGTTCCAGGTCCGGAAACATTCTTCGACAAACGTCAATTCGCAGCTGACTAAACTCAGAGAGAAGTTTGACGAAGACCGACGGAAAATCGCCAGGCTCAAAGAAACAAGAAAGTTCAAACCATATTGATCCGTAAAAAAATTCCTTGTTTCAACATCATTTCCAAACAGAATAGAGCATAAGAGAGAAACAAAGAAACAGATTGACACAGAGAATGACAACGAGTTTAGCGTTTATGCAGTGGATAACATCAGTGCAGTACCACGTTTCACCCAGTGATCTGCTTCTTGTTCACCTGATTTGAGATCAACGCTGATGATGTAACTCGGCCGCTCTCGAGTACCAGTTCGAACAGGATACATATAGAGTGGGCACGAATAAATCCCTTTGGTGCTCTTCTTGCGAGCTTCCACAGGCTTGAAGTGGATGACGGGCATGTCAACAAGAAGTTGCATCGGCTTCGGCTCCGCAAGGCACATCTTCTCGTGATCCCAACCGGCTCCTTCCAGGAACACTCCGGAAACGTACACACCATCTTTGGGAGCTTGCGTAATGTCCTTTTCAGCAACTTGCACAATGGAAAATTCCCACACCAATGTGTCGATTGAAACGGCCAACTTTCTCGCTGCATTTTGCATCACAGCAGTCAAAAATCCTGTTGGGAACGTGAATCCAGTCAGCCAAAAGACCTTCGGCTGCGATCCCTCCGACCAGTCCTTGAGCTGCTGAATCCGCATCTGCAGATCTCGGGTCCAACCCGCCAGCGGCTTCAAAGAGGGATACGTCTTCAGCCATGCAGGAGGCACACGACCATCATACAAGTATGTGAAGATCTCATCCAGCTCTGCGGTCATTACGACAAGACCCTTGATACCCTTCTTCAAATCAGACAACGACGACCGCACCTTCTTCAACATGCTGTTGTAGCGTAGGATTTCCTGGAACAACACAATATTGAGAGCAGACGGATCCTCAGCTTTGGATTCGACAGTCATGTCGTAGTCCAAATTTTCGGGGATTCGGGATTCAAGGTCAGATGCAAGATCATAGACGACGTCCTCGCGAGATGCAGCTTTGGCGACTGGGGCGGGGTCCTTCTCGTCCTTCTTGTCCTTTTCCCCAACATCCTTCGAGCCTGAGGTTGGTGGCTGCAAAGACAGCAGGGTTGTAAGGACATTGGTGGCTTCTTGGATTTGGGACGCAATATCCGCGTTGGGATGCTGACCAAAGGCCTCTGGCTTGTCCACAACCGGCAGCTGTTGCACGGAGTCGCGGAAAGACTGCAGGGGCCCGTCCTTGGGAATGGCATACGTGGAAAGACTGGACAATCGGAAACGATCCACATTCACGGCGTCATCACAAAAGTATTGATTAATATACACCAACAACAACCGTCGATCAAAATCATCGGTCACGCGACCACCATATGAGGCTTCCGCAACCAGATACCGAAGCTGCGCCCAAGGAATTTCTTTGTACTCGTCAAGATAAAGCGACAAGATATTCTCGGAAACTGAAAAATCAGAATCATTAAAATCGTATGGTATGTTCAATCCAAGAGTGCCAAACTTGCGGCGCTCAACCAATACGGAATGGAAGAAGCAGAGTGCAAACAGCAGCTTCTTGTATCGATCTGGACGCTTGCACCGTTCGAAATCTTCCTCCGATATGAGAGAATACAGTCGGAGCAAGTTGTTCTTCAATCCGCGAGGCGGTTCCGTCGTCATTTTGATACCCGATTGCAAAATAGAAATCGGGAACTTGGGATGCGGGGAAGACGACAACCACAGGCGGAACCGCGCGTGCGGCTTGCGATTCGGAAGATCCTCAATAATCTTTTCAAGTTTTGTCATCCACGAAATCATTAAGTGGCAATTCGCCAAGAAGATCCAGTGTCCTTCTGCCGCACCACGCTCAATCAGCCTCGTTGCCGGGCCATCCTGACCCTGACCAAGGGCAAGTGTGTACAACTCAATGCCAATCTTTTTCGAAAGGTCTTGCAACTGCACTGTCGGATCGACACCGGGAGACAATACAAAAATGAGTGGCTGAGATGGCGACGTGGTTTCCTGGGATATCTGATGCAGGTCCGCAACAGGAGGCTCAATAAACTTGTGCCCCAGGTTAGTATTCACAAACGACGTTGCCATGAACACTACGCGATCTGGACGCAAACAACGCACGAGCACCATACGCTGCAAATCACTCAAACGACCTTCCCATTCACCAGGAAGCGGTGTTCCTTCCGGCTCCGCAGAAAGGAACCACTCGTGCCACTCCTGTGGGAGCTGTTCAAGAGATTGCGCAATCCCACGGAATGCCCACGGAAGCTGCCGGTCCACCTCGTAAATGTTGTCCCAGCCAGTCTCGGAAAGCCAATTGGGACAAGGATTCGGCGGCTGGATGTCTTTATCCAGAACCTGCCCACCTCGAAGGAAGAACGCGTACTCATCCATGTTGATTTTCTTTGCGTGCTGCATGATGCGCACACACATCTGGAAGGAGAAAAGCAGCTTGTCTTTTTCAAAGAGTCCTCTGCAAGTGGACTTGTAAACCGCGTAGGTATGGAAGTCGTTCAGTGCACGCAATCGCGCCGGAACATCCTCACTCTTCATCGAGCGGTCGATAGACTGGTGGAAAAGCTCCACGTACGCATCCAGCGCGAACTGATACATGGGATCTACAGATGCAAGATCGTTCAACACGAAGAACAAGATTGATGCGCGGGCAGCGCAAGGGCGGTACTGCTCTCGGGCAGTGTCGATTTTCTGTTCGGTCTGCTCTGCGACAACCAACTGCTGCTTGAGTTCTTCCGAAGTGGTCTTCGATGTCTGAAGGGTCATGATCAATTCCTCATTATCCAATAGTGATCCGGTCGCTTCCGACAACAATCGTAGAATCTCATCTTCGAGCTCTACCATTTTTCTCTTAGCCGCCGCCATGCTCACGACCAACTCGTCCTTTTGTTCTTCCAAATCTGGGCGCTCCTTTCGCACAACGATTCCAAGAAGCTGGTCCTCCAAACCCTGTTCTTTCACTGCAAAGTTGATAATCGCTGCTTTCGTGGAAATCTCGGGCGCATAACGGGGATTGGCAAGCTTCGTCGTCAGATAGAGTCTGAAATCGGGATTGAACTCCACGTCCTTATCGCCCAGGCGAATCGTCATTCTGTTTCCTTGCTTGACGATCGCTCGTGACAATAACGGTTCCAATGACGGATCAAGCTCCTCTTCAACGTCTTGCATCAACACGGGAATACCGTACGGGATGGCATTCTCCAGCACGCGGAGGAAATCTCCCGACTTGGGATCCGTCACGCGGAGCTTCCTTCCGCGCTCCATGTTCTTGATCCACTTATTGGCCTGGTTCTGGGGATCAATCATCAAGGGCCAACGCTTTCCTCTGGTCACAAGAACTCCGTTCTCCGTTGAAAAATCGTCAGTCGGCAAACCTTGGATGTTCCAGTCTCGAACATCGGTGGGACGGGCAAGGAACTTCGAAAACGAAAATCCTGGCGAACATGGAATGTTGAGTTGGCGAACCATCGGAACCCACGTCTGGCGCACCAATCGCTCGCGAAATTCGGACGTGAAGGGGCCACCGTATGACAGAAATGCGGCAGCCAGCAGAACATCACCAACCAGATTATGCAGATCAGCTTCGTAATCCTTGATGGACAGTTCCCATCGAGCACGCTCGCCAGACAAACCGTTCACAAGTTTCTCGGCCCTGTCCAACTTGAGTTCCAGCTCCTCCGCTTCCTTCCTCAGTGTTTCCTTCTCCTTGATCGACTTGTCATACTGGTCTTTCAAAGACTGAACCTTGGCCATAATCTCCGCCAACCGCGCTCGTGAATCGGACAGCTGCTTCTCTTTACGCGCAAGTTCGTCCATGGCACTCTGAACTCTCGCTCTCTTGGGACCCACAACCTTGGAAACGCGGCCGAAATTCTCGATTGCATGCACCCAGAGGCACATTCCGGAGGCAGCCCGAGAAACCTTTCCAACCAACTCGGGAGTGAAATCCTCGCGAGACGTAAACTTCGAGATCTTGGAGAGCAGCGCGTCCGATAGGTTGGACGCATCGTAATTCATCAACATGCTCAGAAAGTTCGCGTCGCCCATAACACGCTTCGCTTCATCCCAGGTTGGCTGCTTTTTCAAGACGACCATGACAGCGGACAGTGTAGTCTGCACATCAGGGGGCGGCTTTGCATACGCTCGAACTTCTGAAACATCAGATTTGCTCAAAGATTCCAAGGCCTTCTGCGCAGCCTCAAGAGCAGGAATCGCCTTGTCCAACTCGGCTTGCGCCTCTGCAGCCATCGACATTGCCTCGTCCTTTTCTTTGGAGATCTTGATCTCATCGGCACGGACCTCTTTTTCCTGCTCATCAACAATGCGCTTCTCCTGAACGATCACAACAAGCAGATCTTCGCATTCCTTCTGAGACTTGGCAACAATCTTCTTCTTCTCTTCGAGCTCCACTTTCATGGACGCCACTTGCTTCGCTGTGTCCTCCAATTTATCCAAGCCATTTCTAAGTTTGTTCGCAAGATCGCCAATGTACTTTCGCTTTTCAGAGAGCAAAGACTCGTAGACTTTCACAAGCTCCAGATAATTCGTGGGGGTAACATAGTTGACACGCTTCAGTGAACTGAACATCTTGGCGGACATTTCGATGACGGACGTGTGCGCAGTAACAAAAACATGCGACACGGCCTTCTTGATTTCCGCAGAACCAAGATCCACTTCATCCAAGAATTTCTGGGCAACTTCTGCCAACGCCTCCGCCGGCCACTCTGAGAACCAATCGATGGTCGTGCAGTTCACAAGGGCGGGGAACATGCGAATACGATTACGGAACGCATCTCCAACAGGAGACATACCAATCACAATGTGCAAATGCTCTCGAACACGCTCGATGAAGAACGCATATAGATCTTCATTCGTATCTGGCACATCTGCTTTGCGGGCATCCGCACGGATTTCCTCCTTGACAGCTTGAAATTCGTCAGCGGCATAGAGATTCGGCACTTCTCCGGAAGAGAGCATGTTGTTCACGTCCTCCAGAAACCCTTCCTCGACGATCTGCGTATCGGAAAAGTAGAAAACAGTAGTTTTCTTCTTCGAGCCCGTCATGTCAAAGAGCTTCTTAAGATCCTCGCGGAAGTCGGACTTTCGATAGTTCTTCTTCACTTCCACAACAAAGAAAGCATGTCCTGCAAGATACGACGCAAGTCTGCACAAACTCTGTCTTCCAGAGCCGCCCACACCAACCAACAGAAGATTTCCACGAGGGGATGCCAGCACACGATGAATTCGGCAGACATGTTCCATGGCATCTGTGAACATCACCAGGTTCATGGGCCGCACACCCGGCTCGGTATTGTAGTCCTCCAGGCGATCCTCCAAGAACTTCCTGAGCTGCTTGGCGGAAGTAATCTCTTCGTAAGGTGCATTTTCCATCTCGCGCATGAAATTGACAAACAAGGGAGGAAGATCTCCTTTAAACAGCGACGACAACTTCGTCGCAAACATAGCACTCAACTTTTCATTGAGCAAATCAGCAAACCACGACTTGTCTTCGGAACTGTTCAATCGGTCGTGGAAAACGCGCAGGCACTCGTGTGCCCAGAGCTTCGTCACAATCTCCTTGGAATCATGGTAATCCTTGCGGGCTCGCAACAATCCCTGAAACACCTTGGACAAATCACGCATGTTAAACAGGTAGTGAGATTTGTTGGGAGTCGGCAGCATTTTCTCAGAAATGATGTTGTACACATCAATGGTCGCCTGTGTCATAACGTCACCCAGCGGCTTGATCTCTTCTTCAAAATCAGCAAGTTTGGTGTTGATCAATGTCCCAAAGATCCTCTTGATCTGAGACTCGTTCGGGAACGTCACGTTGATTATGTTGAAACGAGACTGCAAACGCTGTGAAATTGATGTACGACCGCCACCCGGAGGTCCCATCGCAGCAATCACCTGCATCATCTTGATGTACTTTGCCTGTTGCTTAGCTCGATCATACCAAAATCCATAGTCCATCCAGTGACGAAGGAGTTCCAACGGAGGCTGCGACCCAAACAGATCTTTCTGCGGCATGTTGAGATCATCGATGAAAGTGACCAATTTTCGGCCCGCCGGTGGGGCATAGACATCTTTGGTCTTCTTTTCGACGCGAGCTTCGATAATGTCCTGGAGACCCTTCGACGACGTCTGCGCACTGAAATTAATCGTCAGGGTCGAGTATGTTTCGTCCAGAGATTGCAGGATTGACTGAACAATCGCTGTCTTTCCAACTCCGGTGTTGCCAACCAAAAGGACA
This sequence comes from Andalucia godoyi, assembly GCA_009859145.1. Taxonomy (NCBI): domain Eukaryota; class Jakobea; order Jakobida; family Andaluciidae; genus Andalucia; species Andalucia godoyi. Next base: position 24,808 of record VRVR01000025.1, read on the forward strand.
AACTGGCCAGCACGAACCAGAGCAGTGGAAACAAAGCTGTTTCGTACCGTATCCACAGTGGGGACCATGATTCGGTGGAATGGCGTATCCGGCTTCGGCTTCCATTGATGGGGAACCTTCTCGTCGAAATGCTTCCACGCTCGATTTTTGTGATCAAGGAAGTACTCATACACAGTCTCCTTCGAGGGGAACTGCGGGTCGGTTTCCCGAATGAACATGTCAACCTTGCGACGCCCGTCTTCATTCACGGACGCACCCACCGTCCAAATCAAGCAGAACAAAAACGTCATGTGCACCAACTGTCCATGACCCTCCTCTCCGGGAGTCAGTCCTTGGTCCGGGGATGCCAAAGAATCGTACAACTTGCAGAGCGACTTCACGGCACTGATATCCGTGGTTCCCACTAGCTCGGTGCATTCTTTCCGACGAAATGCCAAGGATCGTGCAACATACTTGTCAAATAATTTGCGCAAAATATCGACCGTTTCCGCTGATGCATTGTTACCGTAGGATTTTTCCTTTTCTTCTCGTCGCTCGAGCCACGAATCCACGAACGGCTTCCATCCAAGGTCTTTGAAATCGTAGAACACCATACCGCAACGCGAAACGGTTGCAGGAGATGCGACAGCGAGATCTTGCACCTCGAATAACAACGAGACTGTTTTCGGAAGCGAGATACGCTCTCCAGAAATCAACGTCAACATCTTGTTGTCATCCAGGACAGTATTCATGGACTCAATCCACAAAGTGTCAACAGGTCCGTCCAGCACCAACCATTTTTCATCCGACTTCTCGTCAGCACAAGCATTTCTCATTAGGCAAGACAGAACACCATCAGCCCATTCCCGGGTATTTAGATCATACTCGCCATACAACTCACCCATGGCCACGGACTTTGGATTCAAAATAAATGTCTTAACGGCTTGGTAATCCGCAACAGAGTCCTTCTTCAAACGCGTCAACGCTTTCGAGAGGATCGTCCATGAAGACGATTTTCCAGATCCAGTTTGCCCAACAACCATAACACCGTGTCGAGTGCACTTCGTCTCGTACAATTGGATGGATTTGGAAACAAGATGCTTATTCACCTGCAGCTGGGCTTCGCGCATTTCAATCTCGATCGCTTCTTGCAACTTACCGTAATCCACAGCGGGTGGATCCATTCCAGGAAACAGATCTCCGAGAATGGCATTGAACAGCGGAACATCCTCTGCGACAAGCTTCGGAATGTTGGAATCTCGGCAAGAGCGATACAGAAGAGCCTCTTCGTCGCCCTCTGGATCCGATCGCTTCATCGATCCCGCGAAAACAAGAACGGATTTGACGGCCCGCAGCCCAAAATCGTAATGATCCTGCTTGGATAGCTGCTGGATCATCAACTGGTACAGTGTTGTCATCTTTCTCGACAGAACTTTGGCTGAATTGAAGCCTTCAGAGAATAGCATGATCTCTGCAATCAACGCTGAGTCCGGGACCATCATCGAAATTGGTCGAAGCAGCGCCTTCAAATTATCCGGTAACTCGGAACGGCCAGCGTAACCAGGATTCATGGTGACGAAAATACCACATGTTGGGTTCAGCCGAATGTCGACTCCTTCAAAACTGAAGGATGTCTTGCCTTGCTTAATGGCATTCAGAATGGACAAAATCTGCTGGGCGACGACAGACAACACCTCGACCTCAATTCGGTTGAATTCGTCGAAACACGACCATGCACCGGTCTGGGCAAGCCCGGAAAACATTCGACCAAGAGACTTGTAATCAAGACCGTCAGAACAATTGAAAACAATGACATACTTGGCAATGGCCTTTCCAAGGTCTTTCACCGTTTCAGTCTTGCCCGTTCCAGCAGGTCCCTGTGGATTTCCTCCTCTTTTCAACTGAATTGCTGTGGTCAGCGTCATGTAACACCGATCCGTCAGGGGTGTGATAACAAGACGGCCAGAATTTCCGAGATATTCGTAATCGTAGTTGATCGTGGCATTCGTTTGACGAGAAACACAACCTTCTTCGTCTGTTTCCCAATAGAAGCGAAGCTGTTTCAGCCATTCAAAGTCCATCACACTCGAGGTATTCGTCTTGATCATCTTGTCAATGACATCGCGAGCATGCACTTCGATGGTGATCAATGCAACCAACTTCATACGATCCAACTTCGACAGCTGCCCACGAACCATCGCAGAATACTTGTTCAGCAACGAAATCCATTTGGTTCTTACTTGCCGAAGAGATTTCTTGTCTCCACTTTCAGCAGATTGCAAAGCTTTTGTGCACTCCGTGGTCCAGAAAACTTGGCCTGCGGTGATCAGGAGCTGGCCCGGCCAATCTTTGATCCATTTTTCCTTCTTGCTGCCCTTCATGCTTTGCAGCGTGGTCTTCAGCAGCTTCTTCAGAGTCACTCGCATCGATTTCTCCACTTCTGTCAGCCAAGATTCAACCGGAACACCGGGATCGATATTGAGAGGATGGCTGAACAACACAAATTCAGCGTCCGGGGACTGCATACCAAGAGCCTGAAAGCCCCGTCCATCCTTGTCCTTGAGCTCAAGAGACTGAATGGCTTCAAAACATTTCTTCAAGTGCTTCTGAACCGCACGGGGATCGCGCGCCTGCCCTAAAATTTCAAGTAAATCGTCGTTGGACAGGAAATAAAATCTTGGAAATGCTTGTCGCTTAGTCTCAAGATAATTGTCAAGTTGCTTCTGGATACGCTCAAGATGCGAATTCATCTCATTCAAAAGATCGAGCAAACCCTCAACATGGGTCGCATTCTTGGCATTGGGGTCTCGACGGATGCGATCCATCACAAATCGCCAGTTCTTGTTGACGGCATCAAACAATGCAGTTTCGTTCGGCAACTGTTTGCGGATGTCCTCGGAGCCCCCGAAAATGTTCTCCAGGTACATCCACTGTCGCTGAACTTGCAGCAGCATGTCAATTCCCTCGGAAATCAAGGAGAGCGTCCGCTCCCAGTAGTTCACATGTTGTTCGAAAGCAACAACAAACCTCGATGCCTTCATGGAGCCAAGAGCGACCTGGTTGTCCTCCAGAGTCGTGAACAGGTCTTCCGAGATCTTGAGGAGGAAGTAATCCTTGCGATACGGAGAAACATCAAAGGCAAGTTCGCCCCATGTCGATTCGATTTTCTGCAATGCCTGCTCGATCGACAACTCCTTTGCTGCGGAAGTGGACAAGGAGCTAATTGCCTCTCCAAATTGGTCAAGGCCTAACTCCATCACCTTCTCGAGAGTAAACGCTTCCGCTTTGGGATCAAATTCCTTTCCAATCTCGTCCATCAACTGCGTCCAATGACGATCGCGCATTGCAGGGTTTTTCAAATCCTGAATAAGAGGCATCGTCGCTCGAAATTGGTCCACCCGTTTCTTCAGAGACGTCCAAACAGTCCAGCCCTTGATGTCTCGGCCAAGTCGAACCAATCTCTTCACGTAGCCCTGCGCTTGAGTCTCCATCTCGTCGATCTTTAGTCCGGAAAACGCTCCCAATTTCCAGTTATCGTACGATGTATTCCATTCTTCCACAAGATGCCAGATGTCGTGGAGCAAGTCGACCTCTTTGGAAACCTCTGCCATTTCGCGGTAGGGTGGGTTGTCGATTTCGAAAATCTTCAGACCGGATTTCAACTCAGCCTCGCGCTGCTGACGCTGGGATAATGCTGCGCGAAATTCCTCAATGATCGCATATGCATCGGGAACCGCAAACTCGGAAGAAAATGGTGCTCTCGTTGTAAACTCTTCTCGGAGCGAGACGAGACCTTTTGAAAACAAGTCCAAGTCCCGCAAGAGCTCCGATTTGAAACCCTCCTTCTTGGACTGCAGCATCTTCTTCGAATCCGCAACGGTCTTTTGAAACGACAGAAAGCCGTTCTCAAGACCACGCAACCGATCCAGTTCATCGTCCGACACTTGAACATCAAACTTCTCAAGGACGGCGTACTGCTGGGATAGAGGTTCGAAACGACTGTGAATTCGCTCCTCTTCCTTTTGAAGAGCATCCACCAAGCTTATGGACTCGCCAAGCTGTCTCAAATCCTTTGGCATCTTCTTCACTTTCGCGGAGTTTGAAGAAAAGTATTCGTACAGCGTGTTCAATTCCTTGATGGAAATCGTGTTCAGCAATTGCGTAAACTTGTTCTCCCATTGAACACAGTGAGAAACAAGCGAATTCTTCAGCGGTCCGGATTCCACACGGAGGAAGTCGATAACAGACGTTGTCTCTTCATTTTCAATGTCCGACTTGAGGTCTCGATACTTGTTAATTTCGTTTTCAAACGACGACAGCGGACGATTGAGGTTTGCGAACCGACGAATGAAGTTGTCCTTGTCTGCCCAGACATTCTTGTACTTCTCCCATTTGAACAAGTATTTTGTGCAGCTGTCAGAAATGGTCGACATTCCCGTCATGATGGCAACCATCACCTTGAGAATTTCATCATCATTGGAAATGACTTCATAGTACTTTGCTTTTGGCTCGGAGCGGATTTCCACCGTTTTGGGCTTCGTATTCTGCGCAGGAAGTGCCTCCGCTGCCTTCACGACAGAGTTGGGGTCGACCGCTGCCGCGGCCGAGAGTTCGGTCTCAAGAGCCTCCACCATATCTTGTTGCATGCGAGGAACAATAGTGATGATCGAGATCAACTCTTTGGAAATGATATTGACCGTCTGCGTGAGTTGCGGAACAGATGGACGCAGCTCGATAGCAGAGTTTCCGAGAACGACGTATACGAGGAACAATGGAACTACTTCGCTCTTGCTGTCTCCGTTGATTGCACGAGAAATTTCTTGCAACGATCGCTTGACAGTCGTGCGAAGTGCATCCTCCACCTTCTTGTCAATTCTTTCAAGATACGCACGCCATTGACGCTGAATTTCTTCAGGGTGTCCTTTGAAGAAAGCGTAACACTTCGCCAAATGACCTAGTACATCCTTGTGCATCACAACCAACTGATTCTTCACATGCTCCCGATGCTCCGCCTGGTGCTTTTCAAACTCCCCTTCGGCATATACTGTCTTTCGCTTGATGAGAACCAGCATAGTTTCTGCAATGCTCTTGCAAAGATCCTCGATTTTCTTGTGAGACTCCTGGAACTGCTGAACAATGGAATATACTTCTCTGCACACTTTCCGGCATTCTCGAACGAAGAATTCCACGACACCCTTGGATTGCCATGAAAGCTTCATGACACCCGTGTTGATCCGCTTATCCACGTACTCGACATGTCTCGCGAACAACTTTCGTTCCCACGGAGACAGCAATTCGAGGATCAGGTTGTACTCCTTGACGACAATCGAAACGTGTTCTCGCACAACACGAAGCTTGTCCTCCCTGACTGCAAGGTCCATGGCCGCATAAGGGATCTCGAAGTGGAAACCATCACCGTTGAGCTTGTCCCAGTACCGAACCTCTTGAAACATTCGCATAATGCCCGGATCAAAATTGTTCTTCAGCATCCCGCTCTCAGAGTCGTATCGCAACATCAAATTCAACTCCAACTTCTGCGAAACATCCTCGTTGTTGATCGTCTTGAGCCAGTCCACATACAGTTTGTTAATGTATTCGCGCAGTGCGTTGCACAGACCATCATAGGCTTCGTCTGCCTCGTCTGCCTCTCGCGGCCGCGTCAGGAACCACGACTTGTCAAGTATGCGCTTGTCAACAGAAATTCGATCAATAAACGACTTCGCCCACAGAGCGGCACCAGAAAAGGACGGATGCTCCGGAAGCAGAGGTGGATTCTTCTTCCACAGATCGAATTCCCGTTTAATAGTGTTGACGTTGCTCAAAAACAGATTGAACACGTCGGCGGTTCGCTTTTCCACAGCACGCTTCACGAACTCGCGTCGAGCAAGCAACGTAAAAGCTTCTAACAGATCAACCCCTCCAGCAACCGTCGTTATTCCATCGAACGCATATGAAATGACATTCTGGAACATGACCTCGAGATCTTTGATTCCGTTCTTGTAGACGCCGTAATCGTCGTGCCATTTTGTAGCTTTGACGTCCAGAATATCATAGGGCAGCGAGCGAAGAGTTAGAATCTGTTTTTCAAATGCCTTTTGGATGTCGAATAGCGACTTTTGAATTTCGGGGCCTTTCGAACCACCGAAAACAGGCATTTGTCCGTCCTCGCCATCGGGAAAACACCGCACAGACTTGCGACAGAATTGGATCTGGCCTTCGCAAACCTCCCACATATCCCGACAGCGCTGGACAAATGCATCGACCTCTGGGAAAATGGCGGATTCTTCAAAATTCCACCCTTTGGAAGAACTTCGCTCCATGACAACAAGTGCCTTGCGATAGATGTGCTTCCACGACTCTCCGCAAAGAGAACACTCTTCTAAAATCTTCATGCAGGAGATGACCTTCCCGTCGAAAATGTCGTTCAAGGAAATTGCGGCACGGCAGCGGTTGATGATTTCGTTCGAAACTTTTCTCAACAGACCGCATAGTCGGTCTGGAGTCCCGTAGAATTGGGAGTACGAACCGATAAGCCTGATTCTGTTCAGAATATTGGGAAGACATGATGCTATCTCGGAAGGCAAAGCTTTGGAGAGCTCTCTGCAAGGAGGCTCGATGGTGCCGAGAAATTTGAGATTGTCCTGTGCCTCCGCATATCGTCTTTGGATAAGAGAAGAAAGCTTGTTGAACGGCTCCAGATACGAGGATTTCGCCTTGAACAAGACCTCGACGATCTGCTTGACTTCCGGACGCTCCAGCTGATTTTTAATTCCATTCAGATCCGCTGCACGAGATTTCCAAAAGTCAATTTCTGCGAGCGGTCCAGCAGATTCGGAGTTGTCCATGCTGTCCTTTTCATTCACGACCTCTTTGATTTGACGGGTCCAATGAATGAGGGCCGATTCCAGCCGCTGGATCAGATCCTTGTCCCGTGCAGCGCGTTCTGAGTCCTCCAAGTCTTCTTGAGGAACGTACAACACCGTAGAACCACGCAAATGATAGACAGTTTCTGTGAGGGACGCCATGAACTTGTGCAGTTGTCCCGAAAAATCCTTCTTAAAGGACTCCGGCCAGGACTCGTTCTTCAAAAAGGACGGAGCATAGAGTCCTTGCATCATACGAAGCAAACCATCGAGTGCATCTCCTTTCAGAATACCAAACTGAATTTCTGCGTCAATCGTTTCATCATCGACAACCAGATCGCCAGGCTTGACAAAATAAACAAGAGAGCGAACCTTTCGAGACGGCAGATCAAGGGAAACGGCGTCCCCAAACCAAAACATTCGGTGAAGAGAAGGCGTCCCAAGAAACTGACCAACGACGTCACACAAGATTTCATCCGGAACATCAACGAAATCATGCCCTTCAAGAGCTGCAGCACGCCTGCGCACCCATTCACAACAAAACGGAGAGACAAAGTACTGCTCCGCTTCCATCGTGATGGCTTGCTTGATAGGAATAATAACGGTAGAATGAAGAGAAAAGCAGGAGAAAATTAATTATAAAAGATGAAGAAAGAGAAGAAGTAGTAGTAGTAGTAGTGAAAATACAAAATGAAAAATAAGAATAAAAAATGAAAAGAAGAAACGCAGAGAAGGGAGGGGAGGGGGAAGGGTCGGACAATCAAACTGCCAGTAAGGCAAAAACAAAAAAAACATTTCAAATTGGGCGCGCCCTCTTCGGGAGTTCCACCGCTACAGTCGGCAGACGGTTTATACCTCACCAGGGGGGCCTCCTTATGGGGCACGGAGCCCCAGAGTTGGAGATGATTTCTCGCCAAAAAAGAAAAAAGAAAACAGAAAAAACATCTGGATAAGTAACTTTGGACTGCAAGATTAGGAGATGAAAGTGAAGCCACGTGGCACGAAAGCCCACACTGAAAAGAACAATCATATACAGCAAAAGATTAAAATCTACTATTTTAAGAGTAAGTAAAGACCCGAAAGAAAGAAAGAAAGAAAGAAAGAAGAAAACAAAAGAAACCCGTGTCTGCTGCCTTCAGGGTTCGTGGTGCCCCGAGACTGAATCCATAGGCACAACCCGACTCCCTCTCGAATCACGGGGCCGAGGCTGAGTAATCCTCGGCGTTCCTTCCGGCTTGCTGTTGTCTTCGGCGGCTCGGATTCGTGACGTCTTTCCTTCGCCTTCCTGGAGCATCCGTGCGATGGCCGAGGCGTGGGCCCGTACACTGAGAATTTTCGTTGACATACAGCCAAAGCCTTTGACGAGAACTTCGCTTCTGGATTCGAACAAGTGCGTGAGAGGATGTTGAGAATCTTTCAATTGGTCGAAGGTGTCTTCTGTGATTTGCAGCGCTCCAGGCTGCCCGGTGCTTTCCATTCTCGAGCCGAGATTGACAATCGGGGACCAAATGTCCCATGCAAACTTTGTAGTTCCAATGACACCCGACACGATGGTGCCGCTTGCGGCTCCTATACGCAAATCAAACTCAGAACCGCAAAGTTCTAATTCGGGTGTCAAGAGCAGAACTTCGGTCGCAAAAAGCACTGCACTGCGAGCGTGAAATGCATGAGCACGAGGAGCACCACACACATACAGCCCTCCGTCTCCCAGCAATTTGACCTTTTCCATGTCATATTTGAGCGCAATCCTGTCGATTTTGTCGAAAATAATGTGCAAGGATTCGACAAGACGTGACGCTGCGCACGACGCAGTTTTGGATGTGAAACCGCAAATATCGATGAACACGACTGTCCCGTTGTGCTCTCCAGAGTACCGAATGCCTTCCTTAAGCTCGACGGCGACGGATTCTGGGACGACACTCATCAGCAGACGGTCAGCTAGCCGACGCTGCGCTTTGTTTTCCTTCATGAGCCGCTGGCACTTTGCATGTGTCCGTGCCGCGATCATCGACACTAGCACCTGCATCCCCAAGATTAGAATGCCAAACACCATGAGAGCTATCAACAACTGCGATGCATCCAGAACAGGAAAAGAAGATGGGACAAACGAGCAGGACGAGTCTCCAAACACCATCACCGCATTCGAAGCGAAATGAAAGGCGGCAACGCCAGTGCCAACAATACAGGAACCCAGCAAGCAGCCAAAACCAGTAGGACACCACTGGAAAACCCAAACGATGACCATGCAAACCCCGGCTCCTAAAACCAGAGGCCACACAAATAAAGACATCTTGTGCATGGGACAGACTTCTCCTCGAAATGATAGCATTCCAATGTGATGCATCAGAACTGCTCCTAAAATGAGCAAAATCACAGCGAGGAAATACTCCAGTGGACTCATTGTTGGAATCGCTTTCTTGAATGCATTGATGCAACTGCGGCGAAGCTTTTCCGCTCGGGTGACCGGACGGTTCAAAGTGGAGGATGACGGGTCAAAAGAAGACTCGGAAATTCCAGAACTAACGCACTTAGGATCAAATGATCGCATGGAAAACACATCGCTAGAATCGGGAGGGTCTAGTGTGGCACAACCAACTTGTGAGACAGACGGCGTTGAGGAGTTTTGTCGTTCTGTCCGAGATAGTGCCAACCTTGTAAACGAGCTTCCCTGAACGGGTTCTCGGATAACAGAGAGGTCTTCAGACTCCGACAAGCCATCCACAATGGAGGGAGAGCGGATTGGCACTCTGTAAACAACACTTTGATGAAACGATGGTGACGGGGCCTCCAGGACAACAAAGCTCGCTTTTGAATTGCCAACTAGACGATGAGGTGGGGAAGCTGAGTCGAGATTGGCATGGCTGGCGTGGGCGGTGTGATCAACAGACCTTTGTGTTTGTTGCATCTCTGGGTCATGATGCGACAGCTCTTCAATCTGCAAAATTTCGGATTTTCGAGTCAGCCGCAGTCCCCCGTCGTCGGAGAACATCGCCAACTTCGTCCTGGACTTGGCCACGCGTTTCTCCGTGTCCTGGAATCGCAGTCGAGCTCGAAGGGCCAAGAACAAACCAGAACCACCAAACAATATAACAGCAAAAAGCGACAGGAATGTCAGCATAACATCGTAAATCTGTTCTCGAGAAGGGGAGAATGTGATCGCCATCATTCCTGTGAAGTGCAAGGCAAAGATGCAAATGCTCGACGCCGACACTGCTGCAATCATCAGAATGACGGTTCTTAATGGAGATTTTGGCAGCAGTCCAAGATGAATTACGACCCCGGCGAGCTGCAAAGATGCGAAAGATCCGATAAAAGAGATGATTACCGAAGCCATCACAATCGTGGGATCCAACGACGGCGTCAGTGTGTTGGAAGAGGCAGGATCGTGGTTGCCGATGAAGGAATGATCATTTTGCCTGGTGACCATCTCCACAACCCTGCGTGAATCTTGAAAACCTGAGGACACGAGGGGAGAAAATCACGAAGAACGTCGCTCGGCGGAGTTTTCGGATTTCGATGAAACCCGCTTCATCTGAAAGCGGGGAACAAGTGCAGGCTGCGTAGCGACTGCCATCCTTCCGAGTCAACAGACCTGTGGTACTGCATCGGAGCACGTACGAGCAAAGAGACGCCCATGTTGATCGTGCATAGGCTGGCCCAAAAAAAGAAAGAAAAAGACGGCGGGAAACGAGCTGCTTCTCGGCACCTTACGCAAGGTAGGGCGTCTCCGCGGTTGTCCGCGCGCGTGCAACAAGTCGAGCAGCGAGCCGCGACGGCTGACAGCTTTGTGTGTCAGCGCTGAGCATCAAACAAACAGCATGCTTGTTTTTTATAAACGAACCCTCAAGCCGCACCTTTCGTCAAAGACAAAGACAAAGTATCTCATGGCTCCAAAGAAGGATCTTCCCAGCAAACGCAAACCGGCCATGCCCGACGATGCCGAGAAACCAAGGAACCCGTTGATCCCCTCTCGTCCGAGACGAAGAGCAAGATATTTTAAATCACAGAGATGTGGTCGATTTGCGTTCGGCATGCGCTGTCAAGCCAGGGAACAAGAAGGAGGAAAGGCAATTGCATCGTCAGCCGCGATGCGCAACGCCGCCGACCACATTCTGTTTCCTCCAACGTTCATTTCTTTGAATGTTGAATCGATTGGGGGAAATATGTCGGTTGCAATGACCCTTTGACCGCATGGAAGAGTCGGTGATCTCCCCATTAAAACAAAACACGTGTGTCTTGGATCTGGCTTCGGTGACAGCTTAAAAGTTCGAAAAAAAAACCATCGAGCCGCTGCCGCTTATTGCGATATGATGAAGCAGTCCAAGGCGCAAGACAACAAAAAACACTGCCACGCGCCATGCACATGCGTTTGCTATCTTGACAACTCCGTCACACGATGCCCGATTCGTTTCGCCCCATTTTGATCATGAAATTCCTTTATAAACACGCCGCCGCGCTGCATTCTCGCACAGCGACGCTCATTTCTTATTTTTATTCTTATTATCCGTGGATTTAGTGTACAATGTAGGCGTCATAAATATCATTTGTACAAAAATAAAAAATAAAATGTTTAATTTTAAAAAATGACATTAGCAGCAAAAGAGACCATGACAACCATGATGATAAATGGTAATAATACAGTTTGTTTAGGAGCTGCTCCGTAATTCCGCAATAAGACCCTGTCGCACAAAATCTGGAAACCTTGAATCCAGAGCAGAAAACGATGAAACAAACCCGTCGATCAACGAAGCCAAAGAAACAGGATCGTATCCCAAAAACACGTGACCACCGTCACGTCCGTTGGATGCACGGAAAGCGCGAAAATGCTGAATGAACAGGATCATAGAACAATCCGAAGCGAATAGTACGGCGATACTCAACTTGTTCAATCGCGGCAGCAAAATGGCATTCACCAAGTCAGGGCTAACCAAGAATGAGGAATCCGACACATAATCGCCTTCTCGAAGAAATGAGGAAGCCTTCCGGATGAGATCCCATTGGTTGTCAGCACTGGACAACGATCGTAACACAGACGACAATTCCACAGCAAACAACGACAACCAACGGAAAAGCACAAACAACCCGCAAAGCTGCTGAAAGTCTAGGAAAGAAAGACGAGAATCCCCGACTGTTCCGCAAAGAAACAACAAGCAATTCATGATCACATCAATGTAAAACTCGGAATATGACGGGTCCGACACCTGAATCTCACTTGTGAATCGGAACAGAATATTCTTCACGGATCCTTCAATGGTCTTCGGATCCGATCCTCGGATAAGCACCGAGAGTGTTTGAACGACAGTCGACCGCACCTTGAAGTCGCTCACTTTCCAAAGCTCGGTGTCAAGCATGCGCAACAAAGACGCTTCGAACCGCGAAACAAACAGCCGAGAAACAGCCGACGTGTTGTTCAAAAACACAATCTGCAGGATGCGATCAAAAAACAAGCCGACAAGAGGACACGAGACCAAAGCATCAACATGAGTAGGCTGCAAATGGGAAGCAACACCTAGTAAAAACCGCAGCGCCGACTTTCCAACGTCTCTACCATCAGAAGAAATCGACACAACAAACGGTAACAACGCATTCAAAGCGTCACCAACGGGGAAGTCCGTCAGCGGAAGAAGCAACGTAAGACCACCCAGTGCAACTGACGACAGAGAGCTGTTCCCAATAAGAATGTCCTCCAGAATACCTTTGATGACAACGCGAGACATGGAAGAAAGGATTTGCCGAAATCGCTCCTTTTGGCTGGATTCCATCGAGACGTTGGTGGTTGGGGACAAAATACGAACAACAAGCGAAATAAACGAAACGCGACACTCAATGCTTAGTGGATGAAGATTCTTGGAAAACAGAACAGACATCAATGACGGTAACATCGTTTCTTGATTGACTTCAGGGTTGGACAGCATGACAAATGAACTCATGGACGAAATAAACTTCTGCGATTCCGCAGAACGCATCGCAACGACATTCAAAAAAAGGGAGACGCACTCATTCCAGGAAACCGAGAAATTCGGTTGAGATGATGCCAGGAAATGGTCATGGGAACTCCGAGCCAAAGTCTTGGGAAGTCCACTCACGGTCGATTTGCAAGCCGCAACACATAATTTCGAAATTCCTCGCGAAAACGCAAAGTCCGCATGCTCTGCAACTTTGCTCTGATTCAATCGGACGGCGGATTCGCACAGCGCGTTCACGATATTGTCGCTCGTTCCACGGCTTCGACACAGCCGTCGAAGCTGGGGAATGGATATCTCTTCAATTCCTTCCGTGTTGATGCGGAAGCAGAGTTGGAGAGCAGAGACAAACACGTCATCCAACTGAAACGCATCAAAAGCAGAGGCTGCCATTTTCCACGAATTGAGAATAGAAAACATTCGTTCCAAAAACGGAATTTTCAGGGCGGCATCTAGTACGATGAAGACACCGGGACCAAGATCCCCGTCAAGACTGTGCGCGGAACACATTGAACATAGCAGTCCAATCTGACGAATGGACTCTGGCGTCAAGTTGTTCATATCAGTATCGGTTATGATGTGAGCATGTGCAACGGCGACGGATCCGACAATCTCATCAAGGTGCGCATGCTTCTGTTTCGAATCGAACACAAAATCATGGAGAATGGAAAGCGTGATTGGAACAGCGCTACACAGAGGAATCAGGTCGTGTACAAACAGTGACACGTGCTCAAAAAGACAAGTCCTGAGCAACCGGACAACTTCCCAGAAGCACGATGTCTGCGACCCGCCGTCGGGTAAAGAGAAGTCAAAAGAGCGCAGAATGATGCGAACAATAAATGAGAATGCATTCTCAGCACCAGAATACTTGATGACGCTTGAGATGCGCCGACCGCTGTCCGTCGAGCAACTCAACAAATACAAAAGTTCTCCAGCACTAGGAACGTCCAGCAAGACAGACGTCGACTCAACGAACCCATCGTTAAGGACGCATTTCTCGCAAATGGAGGATGCAGTCTTTGAACCGGTGTTCATAGACAGTTCAATATTGACGGCATCCACTAAGATGCGAAACGCCATAGAAAGTGCTTGGATGTGGACGTCTGTGAAGACCACGGAAGCACTTGGCTGTGCAAGCCGTTCTGCTCCAGAAACCGAAATAAAGGACAAAATGCACAAAAACAATGGCGACGGAGCGGCGAAGCATAAATATCGTTGAAATACGACAGGATCTAGATACCGGTGAAGAATCTCAAAACAAGAAAGGTACATTTGATTTCTGTCGGATTCCACTTGCACAAAACGGCGGGACAGCGAAGGAAGGACCACGGACGCGATGTAGTCAATATGATCATCTGACAGCGGAAGCCACTTCATCAAGCGAAAGAAGCCAATGGCCTCTGGATACTTTCCAACGAGACCCTCCACTTCAAGAAACTGGTGGCACAAACTTCGGACTTGCATGCTAGTCGCCAGCATCTGCTTAAATCCCGGAATATCGAACGAAACAACAGGGTATGGAATAATCGACGCATCCGTCAGATCTGCATTCCCGGATGATTCCTCAAGTAACTCAAAAGCATTCGACAGGAAAGCCAAAACCGCACCCATCACAGAGCACGGGACATTTCTGCACGACAAATAGCCTCGCAACTGGACAATGCACGCATCAAGAGTGTTATGCGGATCCTTTTTGCAGTGGATCCACAACAGATCGATAACTGAAATCAGCAAGTCCTCATCATCTGTGCTGATTTTTCCATCTTCCAAGGCTCTTCGGTAACCTGTGACTGCATTGTAGAGCATTTCCGTATCAACAGCCGTCTCTTGGCTGGATGCGAGCAAGTAGCGGTAGAAGGCCGCACCAAGAGGAGTGTACTCCAGATCATCCACCACTGATGGAAGACGCTTCGACAAGAAATACTCAATCTGGTCCGTCTCTGAAGGTAGAATGGTGGGCTTAATGAGGGACAACAGTCGCACAAAATCAACTGCGGCGAAAGTCGGCTTCGATTCGGATTCTGCGGCATACATGTATCCAAATTGAGAACCTCCCTCCGAAACCGTTCGGACGAAAGACTCTACTTTGACAAACAAGATTCGCAGAACATCCAAATGGAAACACATAATTTCTACCAGAAACCTTCTCAAAATCCGGTGGAGAATGGGAGCGAGAATGATCGAAGAAGAAACCGATTCGCGAGATAAAACCTTGATGGCAGAATCAAAGCAGCCTCTTTCTGCCGCGGAAACGATCTTGTCTGGCGATTTCCCCAGCAAGCCTCGAGAGAGCAAGTACACCGAGAACATTGGCTGTGCAATCAGCTGAGAAGACTCGTTGATTTCAATGTCGGAAGACAAAATAATGGCAGTGTACGCCAAGTAAGCCACCACTTGCTCCGTGATCGGAGACCAGTTCCATGCGTCGCCAACTACATCATAATTCTCAAGAATACGATGCGTAAAACAAGCAGACTCTGCAAGCTTGATAATGGTGGCACCTTGTGGACGCAAGCAAGGAGGCCTTCTTTCGGTGCACAGGCACAAAACATGCCACAGCGCAAGTCTGGCTCGATGAGACATTACAAAATGTGCATCAGATTCTGCGTCGTACAGCGATGTCAGAAACTTGACGGTATTCGTAACCAGCGGAACCGAGCTGTCGGCACCTTCGACTTTGAGCAAGTGTTGAGCCAAGAACCGCTCCATCGCTGCGTCTCCGTGCTCTCCAAAAAGAAAAAGACTGCGGATGAGATTAATTTTCGGTAGCCATTTGCCAAGCAAATCAAACCGTACGAGCCGCACAATCTCATCTAGAGAGTTCCCTGTGCGTTTCTCAGCGATTCTCTTGATCGCCTCGGCGCATTCCAGTGGTGATGCATGCACCTCTTTGCTCATCTTCATCAATACACTCTTGCCTTCCTCGGCAGATACAAACAGTCTGGGATGCTGCTTCATGATCGAGTCCCATATGTGAGCACCCACAGATTCCGAATTCTGGCGACTCGGTGCATCAAACAACGTTTTGAGAGCCGCAATCACATCGGGTTGCGACAACCTCGATATTAGTCGGTCTCTTGTAGCAGTATAGATGGTGTCCTTTGGAATATCTGCTGCGCTTTCCTCGGACTGCGAAAGCCGAGAAACAATGTTCTGCACATTGGAAAACAATTCTTCAAACTCGCTGTCCTTCTCACGCATCTGCCGAAGTTCTGCAGAATGATCAGCTACGGCAACTGACATTTTTTAATATTTTTCCCCCCTCTCCCCCGTGAAAGCGCAATCTAAATAATAATAAAAAAAGAGGTAAGTAACATTTCGTTGCACCGAAGAACGGTGGGGAATTGCGAGGGATCGTTTTTCGCACGAAAGGGGCGGGTTTTTGGGGATGGGGAGGAAGTGGGGGGGTGGGGGGATTGCATCACTTGATGCTCAGGAAACCTCAACCCTCGTCAAGAGAACTTGAAGCATGAAACTTGAAACCAAACCTCCCAGTTGCTGTTGACGTGTTGACTTGAAGTTGCGTTCCACATTTGATCCGAATAAGCGGTGTCTCATCGATTGCGTCTCATTTGATTTCTCCAATCTGTGATTATTTTTCTTCCCCCCTCTTTTCTCTTTTCTCTTTTTCTCTTTTTCTCTTTTTCTCTTTTGTCTTTCCCTCTTTCTCTTTCTCTTTCTCTTTCCGTTATTCTTTCTTTTTCTCTCCTTCCTTCCTTCTTTCTTTCTTTCTTTCTTTGTCGGTTCTTTGATTTTTCCTTGCTCGGCGATTTGCTATTTTTCCAACATGTCAAATCCGTCTGCTTCGTCCTCCTCGGCTCCGGAAGCACCGAAGAAGGCCCAAAAGCTAAACCGCTTGGTTGTCGACGATGCAACCAATGACGACAACTCGGTTGTTGCTCTGTCACAGTCTGTGATGGATGCCCTCAACCTTTTCCGGGGCGACAATGTTCTCTTGAAAGGCAAGAAGCGCCGCGAAACCGTGGCGATTGTTCTTTCGGAAGAAGTCCCGGAAGGCAAGATCAGGATGAACCGCGTCATGCGTAACAACCTGCGAGTCCGATTAGGAGATGTTGTTACCGTGCATGCTTGCCCAGATATCAAGTTTGGAACAAAGGTGCACATTCTTCCTATTGACGATACCGTCGAAGGCCTCACGGGAGATCTCTTTGAGATCTATCTGAAGGGGTATTTCCTCGAGTCGTACCGCCCCGTGCACAAGGGCGACTTGTTCATCTGCAGAGGTAACATGCGAGCGGTTGAGTTCAAGGTCGTGGCCTGCGATCCTGATCCATATTGCATTGTTGCACCGAACACACAGATCTTCACCGACGGAGAGCCCGTCAAGCGCGAGGACGAGGAAAAGCTCGATCAAGTCGGATACGACGACATCGGCGGATGCCGCAAGCAGCTTGCTCAGATCCGAGAAATGGTGGAATTGCCACTTAGACACCCTGCGCTTTTCAAGTCCATTGGAGTCAAACCCCCGCGTGGCATCCTGCTCTACGGGCCTCCAGGTTCTGGTAAGACCATGATCGCACGTGCGGTCGCCAACGAGACAGGCGCCTTCTTCTTTTTGATCAACGGCCCAGAAATCATGTCGAAAATGGCTGGGGAGTCTGAATCGAACCTCCGAAAAGCATTCGAGGAAGCAGAAAAGAACTCGCCGGCAATCATTTTCATCGATGAAGTGGACTCGATCGCCCCGAAACGTGACAAAGTCAACGGAGAGGTGGAGCGTCGTATCGTTTCGCAGCTTCTCACTCTCATGGACGGCCTCAAGCCCCGATCAAATGTCGTCGTGATTGCTGCCACCAACCGACCGAACTCCATCGACCCTGCGCTCCGTCGCTTCGGTCGGTTCGATCGCGAAGTCGACATTGGCGTTCCCGACGAGACTGGGCGTTTGGAAGTCCTGCGCATCCACACCAAGAAGATGAAACTTTCCGATGACGTGGACCTGGAGTCGATTGCGCACGACACGCAAGGATATGTTGGAGCCGATATTGCGCAGCTGTGCACGGAAGCGGCAATGCACTGCATCAGAGAAAAGATGGATGTCATTGATTTTGAAGACGAGGAAATTGACGCGGCAGTTCTTGATGCCATGGCTGTGACGATGAATCACTTCCGTGCTGCCCTCAAGGTTTCCAACCCATCGGCACTTCGCGAGACTGTTGTTGAGATCCCGAATATCTCGTGGGACGATATTGGTGGCCTCGAGGGTGTGAAACGCGAGCTCCGAGAGCTTGTCCAGTATCCAGTTGAGCATCCCGAGATGTTTGCAAAGTATGGTATGGATCCTCCCAAGGGAGTCTTGTTCTATGGACCGCCTGGTTGCGGTAAGACCCTACTTGCCAAAGCTGTGGCATCCGAGTGTCGTGCAAACTTTATTTCGATCAAGGGACCCGAGCTGTTGACCATGTGGTTCGGAGAATCTGAAGCGAATGTCCGTGAAATCTTTGACAAGGCACGCCAAGCATCGCCTTGCGTTCTGTTCTTCGATGAACTTGATTCCATTGCCCGTGCCCGTGGGTCTTCTTCGGGAGATGCAGGTGGTGCCGGAGATCGCGTGATCAACCAGATTCTCACTGAGATGGATGGTGTGGGTGCCAAGAAGAACGTATTCATCATTGGAGCCACGAATCGACCGGACATTATTGATCCTGCAGTCATGCGTCCTGGACGTCTTGACCAGCTCATCTACATTCCGCTTCCCGACGACCCATCCCGTCTCTCCATTCTGAAGTCGAATTTGAGGAAGACGCCGATTGCACCAGATGTAGACTTGTCTCTTATTTCCAAGGCAACTGCCGGATTCTCTGGTGCCGATCTGACGGAGATTTGCCAGCGGGCCGTCAAGATGGCAATCCGCGAGACGATTGAGCGGTCGGCCGCGAGAGCTGCAGCACGCGCAGCTGCCCAGGCCGCAGCCGCCGCTTCTGGTGCCGAGGCTATGCAAGCTGACGACGAAGAGGAGGAGGCCGCATTGGTCACCCGGAGACACTTTGAGGATGCGATGCGACATGCTCGCCGCTCCGTGTCAGATGCCGATATCCGCAAGTATGAAATGTTCTCACAAAGCTTGCAAAAGTCTCGCGGAATTGGACAAGACTTCCAAATGACCCCCGCTGTCGGCGTGCCCCAGGGAGCGCCTGCACCGCAACCGACTAATGCTGGTGGCTCAATGGACGATGATCTCTATTCGTAAGCACGGACCTCTTCTTCATCTCCATTTCCGTCTCATCTCCTTTTCAGTTTTCTTGATTCGATATAAAGAACACCATTCCAAAGCAAAACACAATTCAGTTCAAGTTCGCACACGAAGGCGCGAGTTGAAAACCATACTGCGGGCTACCCTCCAACCCAAACGTCTGGTGGACGGCTGTGAAGATCATCGGATAGTATGGCTGGGAAGGTGTGCAGGTCGAGGCCCAATGAGAGACACTGTCGAATACTGACAACCGATTCCTTTGTAACTGATGATGGGCGCTGATGCGGATTGTAAAGCCACTTTACGTCAATAAAATCGGCTTGAGGCGCACCTGCGAGCCAAATGTGTGGAGAGGTTTTTGGAATGGATGGTAATATTTGTTTTATTTTATTTTTACTTTTTCTTTTTCCCTTGGTGTTGTTGTTGTTGGTGGTGTTGTTGTTCTGGGATCAGCGCCGGTTTTCTTCATTTTGAGCTTCTTCTGCATGACGCCGCGGACATTCCTTGAAGAAATCTTGCGGCCTCACAATGCTGAAGAGCTTGACGAGCTCGCCAAGAGGGTTTTTCAGACGACAAGAGGCTCGGACGCGCTGCTGATGCTGGACGAAATGATGCGTCTTCCATCCACACCGCAGTTTTCCGACGATGCCCGCCAGAATTTGGTCTATTTGTTTTCAAAGTTTATTGGATTTGCATCCTATCTGAAAGGATTTCAAGATCGGTGCGATCCGCTGTGGAGTGTTTTGGAGAGCTGGATGCCGTCGCCGAATGTGGAAGAAGTTCTTGTTCACATTGTGCCTGTGCTTTCTGCAGAGTTCCTGGATGAGCGAATAGAGCGAATTATCCACCACATCACCTCCATTGAATTGCTAGATGCGGTCTTTGCGGTTTCCACGTCGTTTGCCGATCGGCATTTGGATGCGGTGGAATCGCTCATGATCTCCAAAATGCATGAGCAGTATCAGGCATTTGTTCACATGCTGTGGAAACTGGCAAGAGGGCACTTCAAGGCAGAGCGCTCCGTATCCGAGTTCCTCAAAGTCGCGAGTGAAAAGCAGCATGACCCATATACCATTCTTGGTTTGTGCAGCGCGGTGTATGCTGATGTTCCTCTGTCCGTCACGGCGTTTGACATGATGATGGAGGAATTGTTGTCGATCAAGGATCAGGATCAAATAGGATTTGGCGCAGATTCCGGAGGAAATGATGAAGGTCAGGGCGGCGACGATGACGATGACGACGACGACGGCGGCGGCGGCGGCAGTGTGGACGCAGAAAATGCATTCTCCAACGAGGACCCGATCTCCGGAGGAAGTCCAGGGCAGGAAAGCTTCCTTGTAATGATGCGTTGCCTGTATCATGTGTGTGGCTCATCGTCATTCTTTCGTGATCTGAGCATCGGCGCCAAACAGAGACTGTATGACTCCATCGTTGGTCTTGTATCTCTGCATTCTGAAGAGTCGCCAATCATTCCAAGAACGGCGTCTATGGTGGTGTCCCGCATCATGTGCTTGATGAAGAAGGAATTTCAGGATCTTGCACCGAAATTTCTGGAAGACGACGTCTTCATTCTCGAATCCCTTCAACTGTGTTTAGACTACCTGCAGTACGTTGACTCGTCGCACGGGACGGTGCAGCGCATTCTCCCTGCATTCCACTCCTTTTTCAAAGGCACTCAACTGTGGAGAGAAGTTCGCAGTATGTTTTCTGCATTCTCTGCATTCTTCAAGCAAGATCCGCAGTATGTGCCGCATTTCCTTTCGTTGCTGTTTCCAGTTCTGTCCAGGATCTGCACGAGCGCATCCATTTTTTTCTGCGGTTTCTCTTGCGTTGAACTGCTTTTCCGGTTATTAGTTTCCGGTTATTTGGATCGGGAGCAACGCACGGTGGTGCTTCGGGTGGTTCGCAGCATAGTGCTGTTGGACTTTGTGGAGGACTTTCGCCCGGTGGACTACTACCCGCTTGAATCCACACCGTGGTACATGAATCTCGATGAGCATGCTCGAGATGATCTCGAAGAGTATTCCAAGACGGACGAGTACAATCCCAAAGAGTACGATGGTCATTTGTTCTCCATTCCACGGACGGGTACCCAGAGCAGCTCGGACAGTGAGGAAACTGAGCAAGACGATGGCGATGATGGCGATGATGGCGATGATGATATGGGAGACGAGTTCGGCGACGACTGGGTAGTAGATGCCGTTTCGGAGCTTCAGTTGGGAGTCCTCACAGCTCTTTCGGACCCGTCCTTTGTGGCCCTCCTTTGTCCTGATGGTCGCCAAGAATGCAAGAACATCTTGTTTCTTCTCGTCCAAATTCTGGCTTCCGAAATGCATCGTGAATCGATCTTTGAAGCCGATGCGCTCATCCGGCCCAAACAGGTATCTGCGTTTTCGACGATCCTGAATGTTCCTGGCATTGTCTCTCTCGAGGAAGTCACACTGCTGGTTGCCGAGCACTTGGTCCCCACCTCTCAGCAGGCCGCTGCAAATGCATCGTGGGATCTGTATGAGGCATGTCTCATCGCCTTGACACTACTCCCGGGTTCTCTGCGTCTTCCGATGGACCAGCTGGAAGTGCCGTCAGATGCTCCTGCAGAACTTTTGCACCTCCACAGTACTCTTGTCGCCCGTCAACAGTCCTTCGTGGAGTCCTGAAGGTCCTACATTCTCTCTCAAAGGTAAAATCGTTTGGCGAAGTTTATTATCGTCCCCGCCACTCTTGCATGATTTTTTTATATTTTTTTTTGTTGAGGGGGGGTGCACGCACTCTTCACAGCTAGCAACATGCGTAATAATTGATTACGGTTTATTTCTGAGAGCAGCCACACCAGATCGTCGGACATGGAACCACGAATAGACAAGGTCGAATGAAAACTCGGAAAACAGTCTCTGCGGTCCGTCAAAGTACCAAGCGACGGCAAAGAGAGTGGACGCCTGGATCAGTGAATTCCAGTAGATGATCCAAGTTGTGACAGCGACTGGCCTTCCAAGGATAGAAAGCATCCACAGACCGGAGAATCCGCAGCACAGATTGATCCACTGAGAGTTAACCGACACACCCGCCGACGATCTTCTGTTGATTGACAACATGAGCTGAGGGATGTGGGACAAAATCTGCGCGGCTGGCTTGACAAGATTGGTCAACGGCAGCGTAGCTGGAAACATGATTCCAAAGATCAGGGGAACCACGGAAAAGAAACAGTACCATAAATAATGATAGGAGTATACAATCGTGACTCCTGAAGACAAGCCAGGCAATGATGATGATGCGGACGACGACAACGATGAGGAGCCGGACGAAGATGAGGGTGATGTCGGGGACGAGGAAGAGGAGGAGGAGGAAGAAGAAGAAGAGCCGACTGCCAAGTTGTTCAACGGCGACAGGTGTCCAGGATTGGAGGCAGCATCGCCTGAAGATGGACCATTTGACATTGGCAATTCTAGCTTATCCACGTCAGCGGTCAAGACTGCAGTTCCATAAATCGTGAACTGCAGCATGAACAGGCAGTGTGTGAAGAGGTTGTTGAGGCCGTAGAGGACGGTTGGGAGCGGCTGTGCAGTGAGCCACGTGTTTGAAAAATGGAACGCAGCACCAATAAGCTTGATGATGATGGACCGCGGCGAAAACCCAACAGTCGATCGCCGAGTGTAGTTCATCCAAAGCTGAGGCAAATACTGCATCGTCGCACAAGTTGTCGAGATCAGGCCCAGCAGGAACACAAGCTGATCATGACTAAGAACCATCGTTCCGCCTTTTTTTCATCCAACTTCTTCCTCTGTGTGTGTGTGTATGTGTGTATGTGTGTGTGTGTGTGTGTGTGTGAGTGTGTGAGTGTGTGAGTGAGTGAGTGAGTGAGTGAGTGTCTGTCTAATGCTTTCGGGACTCCTCAACTTAAATTCTGATAAACAATCACCCCAAAAGAGTCTGAGGAAATCAAGCCTTGGTTTTGAGGAGGAACGGAAAGGTATGCCAAACAGTCATCCAATCCACAAGAACAAGAACAAAAAACTAAAACTAAAACTATGATAATAACAACAACAAAAAAAAAAAAGAGCCAAAAAAGATTCACGACAATCAATAAATACAAGGTGAGAGAAATTGCTGCTATCAGAAGGTCTCTGAGGCCAGATAAAAAGACAGCGAGCGTGCAGCATTGACACGCTTTTTGTTTTTGTTTTTGTTTTATATTTACAGTAGGCTGCGTTGAAATGGACATGAATGCCATACATGCGAAGAGCACAATGCCTGCTGTTGTTCGTTCAGGCCCAGGACTGCTGAGTTGTTTCCTCAGCTCACCGACAGCTGAAACACTTTCGTCATCATGTTGCTAGACAAAAACGGATCCCGATGAGCAAGCAGTCCGCTTTTTTGAGTGTACGTCCCTGCAAGAAGAATGGAAAAACGTTGGGAGCTGCGCAAATCGTTTCAGAAGGATGTTCGGCATAGTGCTGCTCCATTGAGTCTATCAGACTCCAGCTTGTTGGCAGCATCAACTGCATATCAAGTGAAGTTCTCTACGACAGCTTTTTGGCAGAGGTGTTTTTTTTACTTTTATTTTTATTTATTGTCTGCACAGAGAGGCCATGCCACGAGGTGTTAATTAGTAACTGAAGGATTGAAACAACGAGGAAATAGCAAGTCAGGAGCAAAGGCGGTGGAGAAGCGATGGAAAAGAGCTGAAATTTTTTTTGGGGAGGGGAAAAGGGAAAAAAAAAATGAAACTGGGATACAAGGCGTCAAAACTAATCAAGATCGATTCGCAGTCGATGGGAAACGCTCACGGACACGGTGGCTGCGCGAGTCTGGATCCGGATCCGGGTCTTCTGGATCGTCATTCTCACTCTCGGCGAGGCCACACACTCTTACCGGAAAACAAACATCTGAAGGAGCTCATCAAGCATCATGAAGACCTAACAAGAGAAAGCATTGCTGAGAAAATCCTGCTTGCACAGCGGTTTTTCCACGAGAAGGAACTCATGTTGGAGGAAAAACAGCAGCGATTGCCAACGATTCACAAGCGAGAGCAACAACAACAACAACAACAACAACAACAACAACAACGAAATTGTAAGAGGCACGGTGGGAGACAGCAGTATCTGAACCGACGGAGAATGTCGATCACGATGGATATGGTGGAGGATATGGAGATCCTCAGCAAGGCATCCAGGCAGCTGGACGCGGATATTCATATGAACGGAAGAAATGCTGTTGCCGGTGCTCAGTCGAGTGAGTGTTCATTGTTTTCACCTGCTCTTTTCGGTTTCAGTAGGCCTTCCGCCTCGTCATCATCATCATCATCATCATTATCATCATTATCATCACTATCATCACTGGGATCACTTTCTGCGGGGTTCATGGGGACGAGCGATGGCGTCCAAAACGAAAACTGTAAGAACCGCGTTTCTGTGTCTGCACTGGAAGAGGTCGATCAGGAAGTCGAACAAGAAAAGAAAGAGAAGCATAACGGCAGGAACAGATCCAAGAGGAAAGGGGCGTCTTCCAGAGGAAAACAGAGAAAGTATGGTGCGTGGTACATTGATCCGGTGCATTGGAAGCCCCATGGCCAGGGAGAGGTCTGGATTAGCGACAAGATTGCAAAACAAAACGTGGAGAAGCAAGAAGAGGCGGAAAAGAAACGCAGCGCAGAAGAGGAAAAGCGAATACAAGAATTCCGAAAACTGATCGCAGGCGATACCCCCGCAAAAGAACGTCTGACTGAAGCGGTGTTGACGCACGGGCTTCCAAAGCTTGATGCAGCATCCATTGGAAATCTGAAGAGAACAGACTCCTCAGGAAGCTTGCTGAACGGTGATTTGCGACGCAGCAGCATCATGAATTGGAGAGCGGAGAAAAGGAGCGGCCCAGTCACGTCGGAGCCGTCGTTTCAATGGACGACCAATCCACAGCTTCGAGAGCGTCGCCAGTCTTTTACGGGCCGCATGCAGATGCTGAAGAGCATGGAGGGGGAATCGAGCGACGAAAATGGCGAAGACACGGAGCTGCTGAGGGTTGACTACCGTACCTGTGACAGCGCTGGGCTGTTCAGAGAGTTTCTCGCGGAGAAGAATCTGCGCATGACGGATGTCGTGAAGAAGATTCGAAACCGACGCAAACCCGTTTCCAAGTGACAGTAAGCGACAAACAAACAAACAAAAACAAAAGCCATATCTGTTATATTTTTATTTCAGCGTCATCACACACAGTAAATAACAAGCAGTAATTAAAAATCCAAGGAAGAAGAACCGGAAGAGTGTTGTGATCATCCACGCCAAAAAAAGAAAAAAAAACACCACAAAAAACACCACAAACGAGACATTGCGCGGCTCAGAACAGGTCCCAAAAAGAGTCGAGACCTTGCCCGGCCTCCCAAATCAGAACCGACGTGAACAACTTCAAACGAGACTGCACGGAAGCCAAACTGGGATACCGTACAACGTGGTCCACGCCGGCTGCATCGGTGTAGAGCAAAACTGTTTCCTGGTCAAGATCGTTCCAGAGCAGGTCTTTT
This sequence comes from Andalucia godoyi, assembly GCA_009859145.1. NCBI lineage: Eukaryota > Jakobea > Jakobida > Andaluciidae > Andalucia > Andalucia godoyi. Next base: position 50,338 of record VRVR01000025.1, read on the forward strand.
CCAGCGACAGGTTTGTACGTAGCAAGCAGCTCAAGCCACTGTTCTCCGGTGATCGCTTCTCCGTTATCTCTGCCATAGAAGGCCAGCCCGAAAAAAAAGCGACCGCTCTTCACTAGCGATTCTCCATAGTACAAATAAATCTCCAACAACCACTTGTAGGGCGCAATAGGAGCCCCCGTGCCCATCTGATAGTCGTACGTCATGAGCAAAATCCCATCGATGGCATCCAGCACTTTTCGTGCATTCGCCGGCGAAAGAAACGTGGTGGACGGCGGCTTTGGAGCACCAACTACCAAATAAAGGGCGAACGAACTTCCCAGCTTCTGCTTGGCAAGTTGTAGCCATCCAAGCAGCCCATCAACATACGCATCCCAGCCCACGTATCCCCACTCCAGGACGAAGCCGTCGACTGCGTAGTCCGTCGCAATCGCCACCAGTTCTTCAATGATCTGTGGATGCAGAGAATCGAGCACGACGCGCGGTGCGATCATCATGTGCTCATTTCGACGGCGCCAGTCTTTCCATTCCTCGACATGCATTACATCCGTTCCAGCAACCGAGAACATCGGTGACTCTGATGAAGATGGCAATGATGGAGATTCTTGGACAACGTGAATCTCGAGCCCGACAGGCGACACAATGTCGATCTTTTGCGGAAATGCACGAACAATGTCGTATCCTCGACTGTTCCACGGTGTGGTGAATGTTAGCACTTTACGCCCAGCCTTTATCTTTGCCTTTGCGATTGACGGAGACTGGAGGGTACTGGTTGAATTTGTGCAGTCCAGAGCGTGCGACACAATCCAGTCCCACGATGGATTCTTCTTTTGGATCGACGCCGCTGGCAACCGCGATTCACGCAGACACGACACTGGTGGCAACGCAGCAATAACCGTACCACACACCCAGCATCCACACAGCAATGCAAAAACGACGAATTTTGTCATTCTCCCGCCCATCTTCCCAAAAAACCCCATTCCCATGCAACCAATATATATATATATATCTTCGTCTCTCCTTTGGTCATCCACAGGCGCAAAATAATTTCAAAACATGTGAACCATTTGCCGCTTATTGCGGTTTGATGAAGCAGTCTAAAGCGCACGTAAACAAAAAACACTGCCACGCGCCATGCGAATGCGCATGCGCATGCGTTTGTTATGTACTTTTTAGTTATTAATTCTTCTGTTATTTCTGTTTTTGTGCTTTACATAACCGAACTCTCAAGCAACACCTTTCATCAGAACCAAAACATCTCATCGCTCCAAAGAGGGATCTTCCCAGCAAACGCAAACCCGGTCATGCCCGATGATACCGAGAACGAAGAAACCCGTTGATTCCCTGCTCGTCGCAACTTGCTGATCAAGCGGATGATGATCAAATCACGAAGAAGTGATCGATTGCGTTCGGAATGCGCTTTTCAAGTCAGAGGACAAGATGGAGCAAAGTCAAAGCGTCGTCAGTCGCGGCGTCGTTCACCGACCACATTCTGTTTCCTCCGGCGTTCATTTCTTTGAATGTTGAATCGATTGGGGGAAATATGTTGGTTGCAATGACCCCTTTGACCGCATTAAAGAGTCAGTGATCTCCCCATTAAAACAAAACACATGTGTCTTCGATCTGTCTTCTGCGACAGCTTAGCCCGATGACCAATAAAGATTCATGTCTTTGGCGCGCGGCCTGAGAACCGAAATCTTCAATCGGGCCCTGTTTGAGCTATCTGAGCGAATTTGCGAGTTGTACAAAGGACTCTTGGTTGTCGACAGCTTCCCCCATGTCTCAGGAAGATGCCGAGATTTCAGACGCATCCGTGATTCTCTGCTGTGCTGACGAAAATTCAGCCTCGTAAAGAGGTCTTTGCGAGATTCCTCATTTTATAAAACATATTATAACTGAAACTCGTATTTTGTTATAATGAAATATGATGGATTTTGTATGCGTGCAGCACGATGGTTTTGCTCTTCGTAATAATTATAATGGATGTATCATGTAGTAATGTACCGCAGAGTTTCCCGGACAATGGCCATCGGAATGGAGACCACGTTCAGAATTTGGCTACGGAAAAAATGAAAAGACAACTTTACCACAAAAGCGAAAAGCAAAATCGACTATCTTTTGATTTATCGGAGTCGCTGCCCATTAGAATGTGGCTTTCAACAAAAGAAAAAAGAAAAAAGAAAAAAGAAGAAAGAAAAAAGAGAAAGAGAAAGAGAAAGAGAAAGAGAAAGAAAGTCATTGAAAAATTTTCTTTTCATTTGCGTTCTTTTTTCTTTTTTTGAGCGAAGGAAAAAAACAGACTATCCAAAACGTGCAATTGCAAACGTGCATTTTCCCGTTAAACAACTCTGCCGGATCTTTACGTTCACATCAAACAAAACAAAAAGAATAGGAAAGAAAATGATAACGAGTATTTATGAAAAGAACAAATAGTGGAATTGTAAAGACAATAGTGAAGTGGGATATTAATATAAGAACTGAGATATGTCGTCCTTGTCGTCGCTGTCTGGAGCTAGTCTAGGTGGTTCCCGAGCGAGATCCAAATCAGCGATCACCGTCGATGATCGAGACTTGAGCAAGCTTCTTGGACTGGACGATTCTTTCGACGACCGCTCAGAATCATCAAAGCCGGTGTCATATTCTGCATCGTCTCTTCAGAAGAAGCAGTCGTTCACTTCAGCATCCGAGAAATCGTCTTCGTCTTCCACAAAGCTCTCGAGAAAAGGAAGCGGCAGTAAATCATCCAAAGGAGCCTCGACCAGACAGCACCCGCAACCTGCCGTGCGAGCGTCCAACGATGGGTCCATGGAGACTGACTCGGACTGGGATGTCGACATGTCAGATGTCGACGAAGTCAGCAGAAAATCGTCCCTGGACTCTGTAAGTGGCGGCGTCGGCGGGAATCCCGGTCTAATGTCCTCAGCCGTCGCCGTTCCTCGACAATCCAAACCAGCATCTGGGTCTGGATCGACGACATTGGCAGACGAGGGAACGTTTAAAAGCAGGGTGACGAAATGGTACCAGTGGCTGGGTCTGGACCCGCAGAATCTTCCAGATGCGCCGTTTCTCAAAGTCGCCGAGTCGCATGCCTTGAAGCCCCTGCCTGAGCATTGGAGATTTGTTGACGGAGTGTACATGCACGTGCTCACCGGATCCGTCCAGTCGGAACATCCGCTCGTCGACAGCGCAAAAACAGAGCTCATCACACTGCGGGCGTCTGTCTCGGCTGCGCAAAGCTCGCAGCTGTCATCAATCCAGGATATTACTGGAAACTCGGATGATCTCGGAACCTCGTCGGACGATGCTATTCCAGATATCCCGCTTTCAAACTCGACCGTCGGGATCAACGCTTCGTCCTCTTCCGTGGTCGGTGCTGGTGCCATGAAGCCAACAACTTCGCTGGATCGCACCGGTGAAAAAGAAAAGCCGGCTGCTTCTCGGTCTTCTTTCCTCAACTTTGATGCATGGCTTGCGAGCACGACTGCAGCGTCATCATCCACGACAACATCCACAACCACCACGAACGCTCCCATTGCAAGCACACCAGGACCTTATTCATCTGCTTCTGGGTCTGCAACCGTCTCCCACGCCGGGCCTTCGCCGCTGAATGTTTCGTCAACGCCGACACCCGTGCTTCCCATATCTCCCGATGAATCAAGTTCGCGGTCATGGACGTCGGTCAGCAACACGACGGGCTCCAACAATCCGGGAACGGTGATCAGACCGGGCGTTTCGACTTTGGTCTCTTCATCGTCACCATCCTCCAGCCAGAATGTGGTGGTCGTGGCTGCCAGTTCTCCTCGCGCCGATGATTCTCCCACGTTTTCCACCGTATCGGACTCTCTGACTCCGGTTGTCTTGCATGATGATTCAGAAATCTCTTCGCGAGTTCCACCGCCACAGCAGCAACGAACAATGAAGCCTGCTGCAAAGGTTCTTGATTTTGGCAGCGTCAGTAGCAACAATAGCAGCACTGGAGAGCCGGCCACGAATGTGAGCGCGAGCTCTTCTACAGGTTACGACTTTGGAAGTGGCGCAGGCGCAGGTCGCAGACGACCCCGAGGCCAGTCAACGCTTCTTCCGATGTTGAATCTGCTGCAGCAGGACGAGCCTCGACCATCGTCCACCACATCGCTTCCAGAAGACAAGGTTCCGCTGTTTCTTCGGGAGCCCTCTGCAAGTTCCTCTTCCACGTTTGGACTATCATCTTCTGGGTCTGGCTCGGCACGAGGGCCTTCCAGTAGAAATGTGACAACTCCGCGTGCAGGATCCTCAGTCTCCTCTGCACCCGTATCGACTTCGCTGCCCAGCACACCTACCAGCGCAGCATACTCGACGTCCTTTGCGCCGATCCAGCCGTCTCTTGCTGCCAGTTCTACCTCCAATCCAACAGCGACGCAAGCGCAGAGGATGCAAAAGCCAGAAGAAGAAAAAGAAAAGGAAGAGGAGAAAGTTGAGACCGTGATTGTCCGTTATGCGCCATTGCCCATCGAAATTCGCGATTCTTCTTCACCAGCAACACTCCCCTCACAGCCGCAGCAACAGCAACCCGTACCGCTTTCAGCTCCAGTATCATCATCAGCAACGTCGCCGTCATGGGTGCCGCCAGAGCAATCAAGTAGTCACGGCAGTGCAAGTACTGGATCCCAGGCCAATGCCCAGATTATCACATCCACCACTTCTTCTCATATGGTGCAACCGACGTCGGCATCATCACCCGTTACTGCCGCAGACCCAGTGAAGAGCCCTTCGGTGGAGCCTGTTATTGTCCACGCCCAGCAGCAGCAACCGCAGCCACAAATGCAAGTACAGCCGCAGCCGCAGCCGCAGCCGATCGAACCAATTGCGTCAGTTCCCTCTGCAAATGCGCAGCAATCCCAGCAATCGATGATCATGATGCCGCCGTCGTATGGAGCGTATCCCCCTCAATATCCAATGTCTGTGCAAATGCCGATGCCGATGCCGATGCTTCCTTTTCCCTATTTCTACCCATTTCCCCCAACCCCAACTTCCTCTCAGTCTCAGCCCCAAGCTCTCCTTCAATCACACGCGCATGTTATGAGCACTGTGCAGCAAGAGGACGCGATGATGTCGGCAGAGCGTGAGAAGCGAGACTTTGGAACCCTAACGGTCCGCATTTCGCACTCTTCCGAGTCGACGCAGACTGCGCCTTTCGAACCGCCTGTCGCCCCGAGGGCAAAGACTGCGAGTATTTCGACGAGCACAGCACCGGCTGCGGAGCGCAGAGAGTCTCGCAGCACTCAAACAGAACAGCGTAACCTTGACGAAGAAGAAGAAAAAGAGAGGGAGAGGGAGAGGGAGAGGGAGCAGGAAAGAGGGTTCCGAAGAGAACGAGAAAAGGAGCGAGAAGAAGAACGAGAGAGGGGGAGAGCATTGAAGACCAAGTTGAGCGATTCTGAAAAGCGCATACTGCAGCTTGAACAAGAGTTGCGGGTGGCGCAGCTGCAACAGAATGCGCTGCAGACGGTCGAAGAGTCGCTGCGGACGCTGGGGGCTGAACAGCGCCAAGTGATGCTTGATCGTCAGACAGTGTGGGCGCACGAGCGGGAAGAAGATCGTGCGCAGTGGAACCGAGAGCGCGAGGACTGGGCGCGCGAGCGAGAGGCCATGCGCGAGAAGATCCGCGCAGCAACGTGGCGGGAAAATGATCTTGTGGCTCGCGAAGCCAGACTGGCAGCTCGCGAAAAAAGGATCGAGGAAGAGAGATTTCTCATGGCACGTGATCGTGTCTCCTGGCTGAAAGCAGCCAAGGGCCATAGTCTGGGCCCGGGCCACTCCTACGGCTACACCATGACTCTCGAACCACGAATTAACCTCGACTCGCTTTTGCCTTTGGCTTCGCCTTCCCCCTCGCCTCTGCATCGGATTTCAGCCAACTCGGTCCATCCCGCAGCTGGCAGCGGTCAGCTCGCGGACCAAAGTGCGTTTCTTGCGTCACTTGGACTTTCCCGCGCCCCCTCCCATGGTTTTCCTTCTTCTTCGTCCGCTTCCACGTTCAGTTCTCGGTCTGCGTCTGGGTCTGGATCGGGATCCGGCTGTACAAGTACGAATGGCGCCGAATCCGACTCGGGATACTCGTCATTGTCGACGGGTGTTCCGGGACGAGTGTCGTCGCCACCTCGGAGGAGACAATGGGGCGGGTCCGCGCCGATGACGGCTGTCGCAGATATTCCCTCGTCCACTGACTCGTTCTTTTCTTCCAGCTCGACTTGAACAGCACCACGCATCCATATCTTTACCACACACACACACACACACACACAAAGAAGAAATGCAGAACGGTAATGAGCACTCATCAGTAGGAGTGGTGAATAAAAAATGAAACTTACTTTTTACCATCGATTGAAAGAGCAGAGATGGACGCGTGGTGCGCAAGAAGAGTCGAGATGCGGGGACCAAAGAGAAGCGGGGAGAGCGCGTGAATGCGGTCTCGGACCTTTGCCAGCTTCGCAGCGTATTTTGCGGCGTGCGCTCGGCGAGCTACCCGAAATGACGCCTGATGGACGGAAAGCAGCGTCGAAGACGAAGGAGCAAGAGCGGATGCCGGGGACTGTGCGGAGCTGATCTTGCTGCAGGACCGCGCTAAGAGCTCTTCGATGCGCTGTCTTTTTGCAGGATTGACACTGGATGTCAAGGTATTGACGGACGGCTCCTCGTGGAGCGCAGGCAACATGCGCGGTTCGCCGGCCGCTCGACGTTTGGACTCGTCGAGAAAGACGAGCTTGGAGCGGTCATACTGCGGTATCCTCGTTTCACGCGATGCGAGTGTCGGTGCAAGATAGCCTGTGTCATGGAGCGCGCGCAACGGCACGCGGCCGCGGGCATAGTGGCGCAGCCACTCGTACGCTAATAGAAACTCCGATGACGGCAACGGCGGCGACTGGTGCTGCTGCGCTTGGTGCTGCTCCTCCACCTCTGTTTCAACGGCTGTAAAGAGCCCGCTTGACACTACGGCCGACGAGCTGGTGGTGTGGATGCCGGCCCGATCGTCGACCAGCTGGTCCGACTCGGACGACGCCAGCAGTGACTCCATCTTCTGTGTTTCTGCGGGCGTGCCTCTGCTCTTCCTTCTTTGGAGTCTCCACGGGAAAATAAAACGTCTCCACTTCGTTGCCGAACGGAAAACTGATAATAAAAAGAATATCACCGAACAGTCTAAATCAGCAATCAGAATGCACGCTTAAAAAAGGGGGAAAAGATTAGAAATTCGCATGTAACGGATCCACCTACAGCTGGCTGCAACCGGAAAAAAAAACCAGGTTACCGGCGCGCAAGTCGGGGATCGATCGTGATTGGAACGATACTGCGCGTAACATTGATTCGACGAACGCCGAACTGCGTGGTGGGTCTGTCCCACTTCCCCTCCCCATCTCCCGGTACTGCAACAACACCGATGATGCATCGTCAGCGACGGCACTGCATAATTAGTGTGCAATGGGGCATTTTTATAAATAAAATTTTGTGCGATACTGTACTTTGTAGATTTAATGGAGAAATTGACGGGGGCTCATTCGGCAGTGACAGAACTCCGTTTTGGGATTCCGAGCTCAGCATGCGCATCATCGAGTAGCCGGGAAAGGACTTCCGGCTCGAGGTGCGGTAGTTCAGCATGATTTCCAAAGAGCTCGAGGTTTGCGGTGTACATGTCTCGAAGCCTGCGGTCGATGTCTTCGATGGGATGCTGCGGACTCTGCGGTGCATCGTCTAGGTCCGTGCCGCGCGGCAGCTGGAACCGATGCATCGCATCCAGTCTAGCATCAATCACGGCGATTGCGGCCTCGATCGTTTGCTTTGCACTCGGCTCCTCATCCGAAGCCCCACCAGCACCAGCGCCGGCACCAGTGCTAGAGGACTCATCCAGGAGCGCATCGACGCGTCGCTGGTCCTCCTCTGAGAGCCGTCCGTAGACAAAGTAGTACTTTTGCGCATCCAGCGGCGCAAGCGATGGAATCGAAGCGCGTGATTTTGCATATCCGGATCCGGCTTTTGATCTGCTGGGATTGCGAGGGTTATCATCGCCTTCTCCATCATCATCGTCGTCGAAACCGCCCGGATAGCCGCGGCCGTCGAGAGACTCGAGCACCGCATCGAGCTGCCGGATCTGCGCAAGGCCATCGATGATGCGCTGGTCGGTGGTGGCGGCCAGCAAGTTCGCTGCAGTCAGCGGCAGTACTTGCTTGGAGCTGGATGCGACGGCCAGCGTCGACGGCTGCTGTGGATGAGGCTGGAGGAGCGAGGGCGGTAGGTCCAAGTACTTCTTTTCGTGCAGGTGGTTCAGGTACGTCGCGAGATCGCTCCACTCTGTGTCTGAGCCGCCAACGGCATCCAACCTCGGACGGTTCTTGCTTTCATTGTCATTGTCATTGCCATGGTCGCGGTCATGGTCCGAGGATGGGGAAGAGTAGTTGTTGTCCGGGTCGAAAAGAGAGTCGTGGTCCTGCAAGTCCCGGTCAATCTGTGCATCAAGCTCGCGCAGCTTGAAGGCCGTCAGCTCGTCGTACGGAGTAGGGGTGGGTGCTGATATCGATGAGGAAGATGAGCATGCCAGAGCCGTCAGTGGAAACGTCATCGACGTCGGCGTCCGGGATCCGGAGGATGTCGGTGGCTTGACGCTCGCTCGTGGTTTGATGGTTCCACGTAACGGGCGACTACTGGTGCTGTTTTGAAACAGGTGCGATTGTCCTGACGCATGCAATGATGTCGAATTACTACTACTGCTACTGCTGCAACTGCTGCTTGGTCGATTCGGTACCGAGTCCAGCGACTCCAGCGTGGACAAGGACGACGACGCAGGCCGCACTAGCGCTTTCTTGGATCCCATATTATTATTTTAATAATAATGTTTTCTTTGTCCCGTTGCCTTTTCTATCCTCTTCTTTGATCAAGTACTATTGCGAAAACCAGTCGTATCGAGATTCGGAGAAGAAGAAGAATGGTCAGACAATCCAACAAGCAAAAACAGAGAGAAAAGTAAATAAGAAAATGAAGAACGAAACGAAGAAAGTCCGAATCGACAAATCGGATTTTGTCGGGACATTCTGTTGGAGGAAATCCGATAACGGGCAGCTTGATGCTTGATGCAACGAGGATGGATGATCTCTTTCAAATCCACAATGTTTCTGTTTTTTTTGTTGCTGTCTTTTGTCTTTTTTTTACAGCAGATTCAATTTTTTAATTTTTTAATTTTTTTTGGCTTAGGAGGCGAGAATGGCGTGGATGGCCTGGATGTAGTCGTCCGTGGATGTGAATGCTTCTATGAGCAACGGGACGCCATTCGCGACGAACGCGGGGACCGTTGTAATGCCTTTTCCTGCGCCGAGTTTCCAGATGACTCTCGCACTCCAGTCGTCATCGCTCTTGTCCTGCATCGCCTGGATGAACGCGTCTGCATCGACAGCAAACGGCGGCCTCGTCACCACCTGCGCTAGCCGCCCCACGACGCTATCCCACCCCTCGGTCCGCGTCGCGTCGTTTGAGAACTCGGGCTGCATTGCAAACATCGTGTCGATAAATGTGGCGAAGGATCCGGGACGCAGGCGGTCCACGACGAATGCCGCGCGGGTCTGGGTCATTGAGTTGCGGAAGACTGGGAGCGGGAACGGGCGCAGGAGAATGTTCAGCTCCGTCGCGCTGGAGAAGTTCGACTGCAACGCGCGCACAATCGTGGCATGCGTCTCCTTGCACACCGGACAGTTCACATCAAAAAATAGCTCGAGCTGAACTGCCGCAAGAGGGCTCCCGAGAGAGTAACTGCTGTACGCACGCGGAATCGGCTGCTGGTTCGCATCGAATCCTGCCCACGACATCGACGACGACAACAATGATGCCTCTGCTCCGACCAGTTGGAACATGCCGCGTGTGGCTATGCTCCAAGCTGCGCAGAACAGCAGTGTCGTCGCAGCCACTGAGCGCATAGTTTGTTTTGTTTGTTCTGCACCTTCTCAATCGATGTTTCCCGGTTCCCGGTGCTTGCAGTTTTGTGTCTAGCAGTTGTGCTGTGTGCACCCGCTGGATGAAGGGTTAATGTGACTTTCTCGGTCGGCGGATTCGCAATTCCCGAAAATCCCCGACGGAATTTCCAAGTCTGGAAGTAAATAAATAATTAAATGCGGAAAAAAGGCTCCGTCTACGACTGACGGGCTTCCTGAGGGAGACTTTCATTTTTATTTAGTTCTCCAACTGGACGATGAAAACCCCCTTGCGTTAGGGTTTCAAGCATTTTGTCAAACCGATGAAAACGAAATCAAACACGATAAGAACAGTTCAAAAGTTGCCGACAGTGTGCACTCCTACTTTCCTGCTTTCCTACTTTTTTTTCCTACTCGGCGACGACACCGACTTCTTGCTGGTCTTCATCGGCATCATCCGCAGGGGCTGCGTCGTCTTCATCGACTTCGTTTCCACCAGCCTCTTTTCCAACAGCTTCTTCGACAACCAACCGGGTGTCACCCCGCTTTCCTCGGCTCTTCTCGGCTCCCTTTTCAAGTACGCATTTCATGTTCAGCACAAGCGATCGTTCCAATAAAACAGCCTTTTCTGCAACGGCCACGCGATTCGGAGACACGAGGGAAGACCGCTTGTTCACAACGGGACTCGACGTGTTCAAGGGAATGACGTTCTGGAGCTCCGCAACAAACACAACACCAAGCGCAAAATCAGGATCGTCCATTTCGCTCTCTTTGAACTCTGACTTCCACGAACAGACAGTCTCGCGAAGAGTTGTCCAAAACATTGGTTCTGAGCCAAGTGCAAGCCAACTTGTGGCTGCGACAAGCTCGTGGATCCTTGTTGAATGGACGAGCAGCTCGGGGAAGTATCGGTCCTCCGCAACCAAAGTTGCGAGAAGCGCCTCGGGGAACAACCGAGAATACATCAATATAGGAATGGCAGCAACGGCACGGAACAGATCTTGCGGATTCGCGAGAGAAAGTGAGAGTGCAGGCAGAGGAATCGGAGCAACCGGAACAGCAGAATCCGTCATGAGCAGAGTGTGGCAAATTGCAATGTTTCCAAGAATGATCAGCGAGGACAAGAACGATTCAATTACTGGTTTGGAGGGCTTCTTTTTCCCAAGCGTGACTTGCACTTGCGCAACTTCGCCGACCGTCGACTCTAGAGTCTTGACAGCCTCTCGGAGCTTCTCATTTTGCGCAGGATCCAGCACCCGCTGCACAAGACGCTCAGGAGCAACCCGTCCCAAAGTACAGACGCGCAAGAGATCTCGTTCCGTAAGCAACACGGAAATCGCAGAAGAGTTCACAGCAGTGTTTTGCGACGCCGCAAACGCAACCCAGCCACGGACCACTGACGAATACACGCCGGAAGCGGCCTTTGCAGAGAACCACACCTTGTGACAAAAGGACTCCACGTGCTTGAATGTCCATACCTCCCGCAAACGCAACAGCGGTAGAATGGTCCTGTTGTTCGGCAACGAAAATAGAGCAGGCGGCGTCAAGGGGAACACATCATTGAGGGACAGCGGAAGCGGTATGCTTTGAACAAGGAATGCGTGCACAGACAAGAACATCTTGAATGTTTTCACGGACAAGGACGAAGGCAGCGGGCCAGCAACATTCTCGATCCATCGCACGACAGCCTGCGACCATTCATGCAGCAAGTACTCACGAGGACGCAGAATCAAGTGATTGATCTCAATCGCCGATGCACACGCCATGTCCGTCCAGTCCGCTAAAAGCTGCCGGTGCATGAACGTCAGGGAGCGGAACGTCGCAGAACGGAAGTAAGCTCGATAATCAATCTGCCCCTCCACTCCGACATTTCCGCTGGAGGACATGGACGACGAGATGGAATTGGAAATGGAGCTCGAGCTGGACAACGCCGTTGACGACGATGATGATGATGATGGAGCGACATTGTTGAACGACACTCCTTTGGCCTTCTTTTCCCGCTTCTGAATATCCTTGGGATACAAAGCACGCAAATCAGCATCAGGCATGTACCTTGCTGCTTGCTCCAAAGTGATTTTGCTCTTCTTCAGCAGCGCCGCAAGGACCTTTGGATTCTGTTTTTGCATGCTATTCTTCTTCAACAAAAACAGCTCTACAACTGGATCGACTCGAGCTGCATGGATCAAGTTGTCAATGCAATGCAACAACCGGTCTGCCAGAGACTTGGCGTGGGTAGTCAGCGCTTCGTGGACAGCGTCCAGGGAGGCACTCGTTTTTTCTCCCACAGACAGCGATGGATGCAAACTCGCCATAGCATTTGGGATCCAAGCCGCACATGTGGGAACCGCGGGATACAACAATAAAAACGAGGAAGAAGAAATGCCGGAATACGGTGCGCTGGTCGTCAATGCATTGGATGCATGCGACAGGAACGCTTGCGGCACTGGTGTGGCTGAATTCAGCGCCAACGGATCCAAGGAAGCACTGGACGAGAAATGCGATGCTGCATGGATGGGAACCGGGAGGATACAGGATCTGGTGCCCAGGAACGTTGCAATTGCACGAGCAGGATACAACGGAAAGGAGCCGACGCCCAATCCGACGCACATTGCATGAATGGCAGGCAATGCCTCGAGCTGTGTTGCAGTTTTCATGAGAGATGAATTTGAAGACACCTTGGCGATCAGTCGAAGCAAAGACAATATCAATGTCTCTCGCATCTCACAGAAGCTCCCTGGTCCAAAGGGGGTCGCCGTTGGTGCATTCAAGCGAGCAGCCTGTTTCAATTCCAGAGACAAACTAGTGAGGGCATCCACTAGCTGCGAATCCTGTCGGATTGTCGTCCCGGGTGCCTGTGCCGCTGCTGACACCGCTTCTGCTGCAGATGCTAGCAGACTTGGGTCCCAAGAATCGGCAACCACCGAATTGTCATTCTGGTTATGCATCTTTGCATAATTGACAGCAAACGTTCGCAGCATCTCAAAGGCAGTCTGCTCAATCGACCCGACGGTGACCGACGACGTATCCATGACGCTGCTTCCCGACTGAGATCCCGCAACCAATGGAACACCGTCCGAAACATCGCCCCCCGTGAAAAATCCATCTTCATAGTATGCAAGCGACAGAAGAACGACCAAGCCTCTCCAGCCGATCTTCAAGATCTCTGGATCGGCTTTGGCAGCATATACCCACCGAGTTATTACCTGGCGGAGCATCATCTTGCGTCGCCGATGCACTTGCAGACATTTATTGACCGCATCGCTCGAGTAACAAGAGCCTGCAGATCCGATGCCATACGCGACGTCCGTAATCGCTTTGAGCTTCTTCTTTTCAGCTGTCCACAGCGCTTCAAATGCTTGCGGTACGAGAATTCCAGGGATCTGAATGCGCATTGATACGAGGACAGGCACAATTGCAGGATCCACAATGGACAGCGGAAAAGCTCCCACTTCGGAGATCAACAACCGCGCCAATGGCGCCCCTGCATACACGGTTGATGTGTCTCGTACGAGAATCTCGGGAAACGCAATCAATACAAGAACAGCAAGGCGCACGCACTCTGACGGAGGAACAAACCATGCAGCAGACACGTTATTGTACAAGCCCTTGTCGTTCATCAGGGGGGCAGTTTGCGTCACCGCAGATCCGGGCGGTGACACTGAGTTTGGTGTCACGGGTGCTCCAAATGAACCGGACACAACATGGGAAGACGGCGGAAGAGACGGAACTGCCGCTGCCGCCGAAAACCCCTTTGAATCCCACGGCCAAATCCAGCTTGCGTTCATTGAGGGGTGCAGGACATTGGCCTGTCCCGTAGGAAACCCCTGATTGCTCGACGACATTGCATTGGCGAGCATTCCAGTGATGGGAACCGACAGCCTATCGAGTGCATCACAGACGAGCTTTGACAAACTGGACCAAATCTCAAACCATCCTGTCTGTCCACGCATCACAAATTCGAGAACACGCTGGCATACGTCATTCGAATCACCGGAGGCACTGGCAGAACCGCTGTTAATAACCAGTGCAAGTCTTCGCAGCACAAATGCCTGTGCCATTTGCTCGGCGCACAAGGACGCGACATGATAGACCACATAAGTCTCTGCAACATACTTGAGCATTGTGTGCGCAAAGAATGGGTGTGCAACTGCAGTCCTCAAGTTCGACGCGCAATCTTCAAAGAGGGTAGAGGCAGCATTATGAAATTGCGCGAAATCCTCCAACAGCGAGCACAGATTCTGAGTTTTGGAAAGGATTGTCGCCACAGTGATTTGAATCTGAGAAAAGTTTGACAGCTTTTCAATGCTTTCCATCGGAGACAGCGCAGGATGTTTGTCCAGCAGTGTCTTTGCAAAGCGTGCATACACCTGGTCGTTCAGAATAGACAAAACCCCGCTTGCATCCACCCCGCAGGTAACGTAAGGAACGGAATTAGGCACGTTGTGCGATGCATGGACTAGAATAAGACGCGTTGCAAGACGCACTGCATCATCCGTAAGAATGACTAGCCTGTCTGTAAGTCTCGACATCCCCTTTCTATATGTTGTCTTCTTTTTTTTTTTTTTTTTCTTCTTTTCTTCTCTTTTCTTTTCTTTTCTTTCCCCCCCTTCCTTTTTGACTAAGCGGTAAAGAACACTGGAGAGAAGAAGAAAAGGTGATGATGAAAAAAGAGATTCTTAATTCGAATGAAAAGGAAAAGGAAACCAAACTCAAAAGGCAAAAAACAAAAAAACCAAGAGAAGCATAGGGGAAAAAAGCTGGTTGGAAAAGCCTCTTCCTTCTGACCTTTTGATTGGGGGTCGTTTAAAATGGTGTGTTGGATGTAATTTGAAAATGAAGAAGAAAAGTCGATTCTGTTCATGTCGTGGTTCCCGTAGAATAGTTGGTATTTCGTCTCCTTGACACGGAGAAGGTCCTCGGTTCGAGTCCGGGCGGGAACAAGCGCCTTCTCTTTTTTTTTATGTATTTTTTTTTCTTCTTCTACCCCCCAGCGAGACAGTTTCTTTCAGCAGCAACAACAAAACACACAGATGACGACATTTTATTAAAAACAAATGCATAACATGAATTAAAATAAAAATAACAAAAAAGAAAGGTGCTCATATGCTTTCCTGAGGAATTTCACTTTTTGCACAGGACGTACAGACCTTCCCAGAAGGACGAGCGTTCGGCCATGCGGGCAGCCCGAGTCCATTCTTCGTGAAGCACGAGACATCCTGTTTGCCACACGGACTCCGAGAAGAGAATTCCCGAGGAGCCTTCAAAGAACTTCCGGACCATGATCACGCCACCTGGTGCAACACTCGCGGCGACCTTTTCCAGAGTCTCCGTAATTTGCTGCGGCGTCATCCAGTCCATGATGTTGGACAAGGACACAAAATCATAGAGCTTCTTCGGAAGTCCATCCTCGTCAGCCTCGCCCTGAATTGCCTTTTCTGCTGCGCCAACGACGAACGACAGCTTCGTCAAAAGCGTGTCACATTTAGTCGGAGGCAGCCAAGTCCAAAACTGAGGAGTATACACAACTGGCAACTGCTCGACATCCGAAGACGGATCATACTGGCTCGGATCCGCAAAGTTCAGAGTCCAATACGGATTACGCGCAACCTCTTCGGGCTGTGATCCGGTGCGCTTGTCCACGCAGATCGCACCAGACCTGGTGCCGCTGAACAGAGAGCCCAGCACGGCGGCGATGTCCACGGAGACATCAGCGGTGGTCTTCACAAACCACTGACGCCAGTTTGCAATGTACTTTTCGGGCTTGAACCAGCCTTTGAGATTCTCGATTGCTCGCGCCTTTTGCATCTCCGTCATCTGCGAGCCCTTGAAGAACTTCCAGGCGTTGCGATCAATGCTGAATGCATTCAGAACCACATTCTCTATTTCGGGGTTCGCCAAGATTGCCCCGGGGTTCGCCATGAGATCGACTCTTGGCTTCGAAGCTGCAAAGTCTCTGCGGAGATCCACAAACGTCTCTTCATTCTTGCCGCACGCACACAGTCGCTTCTTCAAGAACGTATCAATCCGTGAGTCGGCATTCCAAAAGTCGAAGGCGTCCTTTGAAAAACATTCTTTTCTTCCCTTCTCCAACACAGTCTGCAGCAGATCGCGCGCCCTTTCCGCGTCATAGTCCTTTGGAATCCCCACCAGGTCCCACACTTGCTCGTACGACTCGAGGGTCGCAAAGGCCGCTCTCAGCAGCTGCGCAAAGTACAGCTGGAAAGGATTCATGTCGCACGCAACGACACTGCCCACAATAGAGTCTGGGAGACACGCATACACAACCGCCGATTCTCCGCACGACGATATGCAAAACACCGACAGAGGACGGTTCACAGACATCAGATTCATAACCGTCAGTTCCGCAACGCAGTCCTCCGTCATCCGCGTGAACAGAAACGGGGTCTCGTCCTTCAACGACATTTGTGATCACCCCTCAATCCCCTTTCTTTTTACATCCACCCTTCACAAAAACAAAAATATAATTAATTGATTCAAAAACACCTTCGAGAGCAGAAATCAAAATCAACCAGAAAAAGAAAGGATGCCAGCGCCTTTCCCCCACTGTGCGCCCGTCGTAGTGATCAACAGCGAAGTCCTTTGCAAAGGACTTGGTATGCAAATGCATGGCATCTATTTTTATTTTTACTGGATGTGAACTGCATGCATCCGGTAGGGCGGTTGTTGTGAAGGCGGAGAGGTAGGAGAGGCGAGCACGTCATAGAAGGTTGCTCGATCAAGGATGAGTGGGAGCGGGAGTGGGAGTGACGGCAGAGGGCGTGTGATGAATGTGAATGTTGGCGTCTTGGGCCATGTGGACTCGGGAAAGACCTCGTTGGCGAAAGCGCTGTCTACGATCGGTTCGACTGCATCGTTTGACAAGTCTCCGCAGTCGCAAGAGCGCGGGATCACACTCGACTTGGGCTTCTCTGCAGTGCACACGACCCTTGGGCTCTCACGCGAGGCTGCCAACGGTGACGCCGCGGCGACTGGACGAAGAGAAGAGGAGGAAACACGGCCGCTGCAGTTTACGCTTGTGGATTGCCCGGGACATGCTTCGCTGATTCGGACGATCATGGGCGGTGCGCAGATCATTGACTTTATGATGCTGGTTGTGGATGCAGGAAAGGGCATCCAGACTCAGACGGCAGAATGCATGGTCATCGGGGAGATCTTGCAGAGACCGCAGCTGATTGTGCTCAACAAAGTCGATGTTTTCGATGGTCCAGATGCGGATGAAAAGGCAAAGAAGATCGCGGGGATGAGCGCCAAGCTAAAAAGGGCATTTTCAGGACTTTCCATGTTTCGATCCGCAAAGATTATCCCAGTGTCTGCAAAAACTGGCGAAGGAATTGCTGTCTTGCTCGACGAAATGAAACGCATGGTTCTGTCCGGGTCCATTCACCGAGTGATTCCCGGCCTGGAGTGGCTCTCTCTTTCCACGAAAAAGGAGGGTGGCGCAGAAAAGGAAGAAGCTGGACAAGGCGGTGGTGCTTCGTCGTCGACAAGCGAGGATGAGTTTCTGTTTGCGGTGGATCACTGCTTCTCAATCAAAGGACAGGGAAGCGTCGTAACAGGGACTGTTCTGTTCGGCCGAGTGAAACTCGGGCAGTCCGTACACTTTCCCGAGCTGCAGCTGGATCGAAAGGTGAAATCAATGCAAATTTTCAAGAAGCCCGTCCAAGATGCCGTGCTGGGTGACAGAGTTGCAATTTGCGTGACCAACATGGATGCCAGTGCGATGGAACGCGGCCTCGTATGCTCGCCCGCGGGGTTTGTTTCCAAAGTAGGTGTCTGCGTCGCCCGAGTCAAAAAAGTGAAGTTCCACAAGCGAAACATTGATACTGGCGACAAGCTGCATTTCACCATCGGCCATTCAACGGTCATGGGCTCCGTGCAGTTCTTTGATGGAGCAACTGGCCAGCATGTCGACTCGTTGGTGGACCAGGGCGACAAGGATGACGATGCTCAGTCGTATGCGAATTCAAAAGTGGATGCCATCATTCGATTTGAGCACCCCGTTTGGATGCCTCCTCTTCATACTCATCCACGTTTGATCGCCTCGCGACTGGAAACCGATGTGCATGCAAATGTCTGTCGGCTTGCATTCCACGGAGAATGCTCGCAGTTGTTCGCATCGGAAGATCAGATGCTAGCAGAGAACAAGATTCTCATTTGGAAACCGAAGAGAAAAGAAGGGGTGGTGGACCGCCTTTTGATCAACGAACGCAGCGTGCTCGCAAAAAACATGTTTGAAAAGGACGCGGATCTGACAGTGTTTCAGGGTCTGAAAATCAAATGGGGCGATCGCGTGGGTGTGTTTGATGCGCCCTTTGGGAAAAGCGGTAAGTTCAAAGTGCGGTTCAATGGCGTTGACGATTGGTCACAGGCGGAGGAATGGGCCAAGACAGATCCATTGCTGCTTGAGTTCAGAAAATATGTGTTTGGTAACCCTCCTACATCTGCAAAAACAAGATTTGTACAAATGTGAAAATGTCTATCCTGCCTTATTCCCTGTTATTGTTGGCGCTTTTATCGTCCCACTCAACCGCTCTTGTCGGTTTCGGCCAGACTTGCGCGCATGAAGCCGGACAGCAACCCAAAAACAAAATGAAAAACGAAAAACGAAAAAACGAAAAAAACGAAGTAACAAGCAGCAGGTGGGAAGCAAACATGGCTTTTCACGAGTTTCAGTCGTGATCGACTCGACAGGGGGAATGTTTTGTCTGCGGCGTGTCGGCATCGCCAACGTGCAGGAAGAAGGAAACAAAACCACGAAGAAATAAAGGACGGACAACCAGGTTTTGCATGTTTTACATGCATGCACCTAGGAGTGTCCAAAACCTTTTTGGTCAAATGCTTATTTTTTTAATAATTAAAAAATAATAACATTACGCTTACAGCTCGCTGTGGGGTGTGTGTGTGTGTGTGTGTGTGTGTGTGTGTGTGTGTGTGTGTGTGTGTGTGTGGGTGTGTGTGTGTGTGTGTGTGTGTGTGTGTGTGTGTGTGTGTGTGTGTGTGTGTGTGTCTGACAAGAATGGTGGGTGGGAGGATAGTATCATACATCTCAGAACCCGATCACTGCTTCTTGGACGACGACGACGTGGCTTGCAAAAAGAATGGGCTCTGGAAGCAAGCCAGCTGCAAGCGGCATTTGTATGCCGTGTCACGAAGCAGCGCCTCCTTCTTCTCCTTAAACGACGACTTGGAACCAGCCGACGATTTGCGTGGAACTTCGTCATCCGAGAGCTTCCGAACCAGCTGGAAATTATGGTTAATGAGCGTCTTGAAATCCAAGACGTCTCGTAGAGACAGCCACAGAGATTGTGAGCGGTCAGACTGATAATTTGGACCAAGTGCACGCAGCAAAAACTCGACTTCCACCAACAACTGTGCTGCTCCTTGATCACTCATGCAATCAATGGATTGAGCAACATCCCAGAAAATTCCAAGGATATTGTCCACAAGATGTGGAAAAACGGATTTTGGATCGAGATTGAGGCGGGCAACCAACGCAAATACAGAAACAAGCTCCAACAGCAGTTCGTGGACGTAGCTCCGAATTTCCGTTGGATCCTCTCTTCGTCGAGCATAGTCAAATCCATCCAGAATCACTCCCATGCGAATGAATGCGGACAGGCGGTTTGTCTTTTTCTTCAAGAAGGACTTCAAAATCAACTCGTGCAGCGTTTCCAAAACAGGGACATATTCCGGTGTCGTCTGCGGAAAATCAATCTGCGAGAACATGCCGTGAGCTTGCGCCATAAAATGCGGCAGCGTTTCGTCGAGGAGCTGAGAACAGTGAGAAACCACAACGAGCCATCGTTCATCTTCCTCAGAATCCTCCATCATTATGCGAATCTTGTCATCATCGGTAGAAGCTGCTGCATCGCCAAAACCCGCATCATCACCGTTGATACCTTCAAGATTGAATGACGAATTCGAGGCACTCTCACCAATTCGGTCACCCTTGGTCGCTTCCAACTTTGGTGAGGTAGTGGCCTGCGGACCACTGCCGTCCGATCTCGCAGACTTGTCCAGCTGCACTTTTGGAGAAACCAATTCTTGTTGCAGAACACGGTCTTC
Organism: Andalucia godoyi; assembly: GCA_009859145.1. NCBI lineage: Eukaryota > Jakobea > Jakobida > Andaluciidae > Andalucia > Andalucia godoyi. The sequence continues at coordinate 70,350 of VRVR01000025.1, forward strand.
ATCATTTTCGCGGACAAGGTCGACAGCCGTTTCCTCTTCCAGCATATCATTTTCTACCGGCGGAGGCGTGATCGAAGGGGACGGCGACGTCGAGCGACGAAGCGACACGCTCTTCACTTCCTGTGAAGATCCTTTGGTGTCTGCGATGGGAGCTGGCTGCTTGCCTCTGCGACGTGCAGATACACCGCCAGCTCCACGCAAACTCTTACCTTTCTCTTGCTGATCCGGCAAGAGAATAGGAGATTTTCCATCATTGGAAAACCCAAATGACGACCGCGAAGTGCCGCTTCCCGATCGACGGTCTCTGCGTAGACGCGAAATTGTACCCGGCTCCTGCGTTCGGCCGAGGCCGGTCGTTTCCGGCGACACGGATCTACCGGAATTTTCGACGGTCCGAGGGCCTGGTCGAGAACTTGATCTGCCGTCGTTCTGTGCTGCATCGAGAATCTCTCGTTTCAGCACGGAGTCGGAAGGCGGCGGCATGACCCTGTTGTACGGATGGTTGTTGTCTCCCGCAGAGTACCCGAGAACCGAGAGAGAAGGAAAAGCCGCATAATGCAGAACGTCTGCAAGTAACAGCGGCATCTCATTCAGGAAGATAACAATATGCAGCTGCAAAGCTTCGAGTTCCTCGCGCTTACCAACATGCTCAAGAACCTGCTGCGATTTGTTCAGCGACTGCATCATCCGCCGTTCAAACAACGACGGCCATTGGCGAAGGTCCGCCGGAGAATACAACATAGCAGAGACAACGTCCTGGGACTCAGAAACGTTGGCAGTCAGTTCCGACACCAACCGGGATTTGATTTCTGCACTAACATTGAGACGATCAATCAATCGGACTGCGAACTGGCCACACCATGAAGAGACCTCTGTCCGAGTTTGGCTGCATTTTCTCTTGACATACTCGACAGAGAGCTGTGCGACAGAGGACTTCAGTGGCTTCAGCACCGAAGCACCAATCCCAGCCTGCTCCAGCCCACGAAGCGTGGCCGAGAGGAGCCGGATGCATTCAAGAGAGCACAATGCCTTAGAAACATACGTACTGATGACTGCCATCACCCTCTTCGAAATTGTCTTCGACGGCTGCCCTTGGGCCTTGCCTACAATTTTCCAAGCAGTAGAGATTTTGTTCTGCATTGTCCACGAAAGCTTGGAGAAGTGTCGAAGATACAGTTTTTCCTCTTCCAATGGCATCCCGCCATCGTGAAATACGAGCTTTGCTTCTTTTCCTGAACCACCCGAATGCAGATGTGCCAGAGATGACTCGGAAGCTGACAGTGGCATGGAGGACTGCGCCTCGGGCTTTGAAGCCATAGAAGAAGCGACAGAAAGTTGTTGTACGGTTCCTGTCGACAACGAATGATGGATGGGCTTGTCCTTTGTGTCTTTGGAGGGGCCAACCACCAAAGAAACGGAGCTCAATAGCTGATCTACAGAGTCCAGCTGATGCTGCATAAACAACTCTGCAGGATCGGGCTGCGAATCCAACACCCGAAGATTACGAATCAAACGCTCTGCTTCGGCTGCATCTGAAACCACGGCCAGCCGTCCTGCGAGGCCCTTTCGAACATTTTCAATGATGCTCTCCACATGGGCGATAACCTTGTCAAACACGTGCACTCCCTTCACAGACGAGACGAATGACTTTGCTTTTCTGTACTCCAACGAAACACGGTCATAATCGCCCTTTGCAATATTCTGCTGCACTTCCACCGGCAATCTGAACAAGAAGCTGAACCGCTTCACCAGTAACAAGACATTTCGAATTCTGTCTGCCTGCGCCTTGCGCTCCAGCACTGGATTCAAAATCCTCTTTGCATCTGCCTCGACAAGCCCCATTTGCTCTGCAATGCCATCAATGTCCACTCCCTTGAACGAATTCGTAGAAATTCCATCAATGGCAACTTTGCACTGCAGGAAAAGAGACAGATTGTCCTTGACCAATTTCTGCAGCGACAACACCTGCGACTGTGTGGACTTTTCAAGTGTAATAAGCCCGGACTCCAAGTCATCCAGCGACGTCTGCTGATGAACGGTGCATAGAAACTCTACTGGATCAAATGACACCGAGCTCGCATCCGTTCTTGATCCTTGTTGCCGTCGTCCAACACCGTATTTCCCACCCAACGACTGACTTCGAGGCCGTTTTGCAATCTGCAATGGATCAAATTCTTCTTCTTGAAACGCAATGTCCACCACTGGAGATATGGTCGCCTGTGCTTGTGCCTGCGCCTGTGCCTGAGCCTCGGCCCTGTCCTTGTTCTGCAATTGCGACTGCGACTGCGACTGCGACTGTGATTGCGATTGCGACTGTGACGACTTTGCTGGATTGAAATGACCGGCAGACGGAACATACAAGGATGGATACCGTTCGGACATGTCCAACCACGACCGAGGCTCCTCCTCGTAGTAATCATCATCCATCTTGCACAATTACCCAAATATTAAAGTAAATTGTAATAACAATATTACTTTTTAAATTTTCTTTATTAAAATAAAAATAAAAAAATCCAAATAAAAAAAAATACCAGAATGAAATCAATTAATGGAAAGGGAAAAGGAAAACAAAACCAAAGGGAAATTCGATACACCTTTCACTTTTTGCACCAGTTTTCATTAAACGAAAGCATCAAAGCATCAAAAATGACTTGAAAAGGAAAAGCTTGCAAGCGAGCCTCGAGCTTTGAAGTGTCTGCGCTTTTCTCTTTCTTTCTGCTCTGTTTTGTTTTGTTTTGTTTTGTTTTTTTCATTTTTTACGAAAGCAGGAGCAAAGGGACAGAGCAAGAAGGGAGATGAAAAATTGAGAAGAAGAAAAAAATTCGCCATGGGTACAGCACAAAAAGGCGGAAATGGAAGCATTGGACTTGTTGTACTTGGAGATATGGGAAGGTCTCCGCGCATGCAATATCACGCAGTTGAGTTTTTGAAGCGTGGGTTTGATGTTCACATGATTGGCTATTGTGGATCGGATTTTCCCACGGCGCTGTCGCAGAATCGTGGGTTTCATCCACACGCGCTGCAACCCTTTCCTTCTTATTTGGATCAACGGCTGCCGTATGTGGTCAAAGCACCCTTGAAGGCAATGTGGCTATTCGTGGTGCTGCTGGTGGCGCTGTTCACGAATCTGGTGCTGAAGTATCGACCTCGGTTGGTGCTGATTCAAAACCCGCCGGCGATTCCATCGATTTTTTGCACCGTCTTGATCTGTCGCTTGTTCCTGTGGAAGACAAAAGTATGGATAGATTGGCACAACCTGGCACACACTCTGACTCCTCCGAAGTTGGCCGCGCTTGCAATGATCACTGAATACTGGTGCGCTGGCTTTGCGGATTTGCATATTTGCGTGACGAATGCATTGCAAACACACGTCGAGCATGCTCTTCCCTTGTATTCTGTAAGCCGTAGTGTATGCTGTTTTTCAATGTTCAAAAAACACAAACAGCCCGTCTCTGCGAAGAAGCTGGAAGTCGTCGTACTTCACGATCGCCCTGCAGATCGCTTCCAACCAGTTGTGTTGTCAGCAGAGAGGATTTCTATTCGACGTCGGATTGTTCCGAGCGTGGAGTGGAAAACCAGCACCGTGCTCGTCGTTTCAGGCACCTCGTGGACTCCCGACGAGGATTTCTCCATCTTGCTCAACGCAATCTCGGGGCTTGATTTGATGCTTCAGGAATGGAGCACGAGCGCTGCAATGACGTCAAGCAGGTTGCATTTTGTATTTGCCATCACTGGAAAGGGCCCTTTGAAGTCGTTCTATCAGGAGAAGATTCGCCAAATGGACTTCCAGTTCTGCACCGTTCTGACGTTGTGGCTCGCGGCGGACGACTATCCCAGCCTCCTGGCCAGTGCGGATCTCGGGGTGTGCCTGCACACGTCCTCCTCTGGACTTGACCTTCCCATGAAGGTTTTGGATATGTTTGGCTCGGGCATCCCTGCGCTAGCTGTTCATTACGACTGCCTGTCTGAACTGGTGAAGCACGGCCATAATGGGCTGGAGTTTTCCGACTGGGCCGATCTTCGTGACAGGCTGTTCAGTTTGTTTGTCGATAATCCTGCGGCTCTCCAAGAGATGACCGCGTACGTGCGGAACGTCGAGACACAAAGTCGATTTCCTCAAGAATGGGAGACCTCGGTGGGCGCCTTGCTCCCTAACGTCTCTTGAACAGGAGGGCTGCAAGCACGTCGATTTTATCTTTTTTTCAATTTTTTATTATTATTATTATTTTTCCCCCTCCCTTCCTTTAAAATTTTCTTTTATCTTTTACTCGTTTGTATCCACTTTTTCCTACATCTGTAAATCGTGAGTGGCATCCTAGCCCCTCGCCAAAACACGAATCATTCTTGATCATCGGCTAAGATGTCACAGAAATCAGATACCAGCGACATGTGTCTTGTTTTTGATTTGGTGATCGTCGTCATCCATAATTCGAATTTTTGTTGCGAATCAGTCGCTCTCGGGGCCCCTTGGACGACTGATTTGCAGGATCGATTTGCTTGCAGCATTTTTGCAATCATACCAATTAAAAACGAATTAGAGATTGGTGCAGTGCATCGCAGGCGCGCGCGGGAAGCATCTGCTCAAGTGACTCGTGTCACGGAGAAACAGCACTCACTATCGAATATTGTCGAAATAGTACAAAACGAGAGTCGCGAAAGATCAGAGCGTTTTTCTTTTTCCTTTCTATTGTTTTCTCATTCTGTGATTTATTAAACCTCTCCTTTCTTCTTCTTTTTGCGCCACGATGTTATCATTTCATGAGCAAATTATAGCTGAAGTGAGTGCAGAAGATGGGCTTCTTGTTCTTGGCCGCGGCTTAGGGCTGGACAGCATTCTGCTGCATTTTCTCAAGGTTCATGCCCGGAATCCATCACTTGTATTTTTGATGAACATCTCTCAGGAGGAGGAACAGTATCTTGTGGACGAGCTTGCGGCATGCGGTATTTCTCCACTGCCTAGAGTCATTTCATCGGACTTCAGCGCCGACGAGCGTGTGATGCTGTACAGACAAGGCGGATGTCTGATCGTTACTTCGAGAATCCTGGTTGTGGATTTGCTGCATCAGCGAATTCCCCCTTCGCTGCTTGGCGGTATATTGGTCTACCACGCTCACCAAGTGACGCCCGGATCAAACGAAGCATTTGTACTGAGACTCTTTCGTCAGCAGGCCCCGAGAAATGCGTTCGTAAAGGCATTCACAGACAGCCCGGAGAGTTTTTTGCACGGGTTTGCAAAGGTTCCTAAAGTGCTGGGCTCGCTTTGCGTCTCGAAGCTGTACTTGTGGCCTCGGTTTCACGCTGTTGTCTCCGATTCTCTCGAAAAACACACACCCGAAGTCGTCGAGATTACTTGCCAACTCACACCTCGAATGCAGCGGATTCAAAAGGCGATCCTCGATACGATAGTTGCCGTTATTGACGAAGTGAAGTCTATGAACAAGTCTCTGGATATTGCAGAGGTCACTTTGGAAAATGCATTGCACAAATCTTTTGATACTTTGATTCGCATGCAATTGGATCCGATATGGCACTCGGTCAGCTCCAAAACCAAGGCACTGGTGTCCGACATAGCGTCTCTGCGAAAGCTTCTGGACTACCTAATTCGGTATGATTGCGTTACATTTTACAGATTCTTAGAGGTTTTGCGTTCGCAGAAGCCTCTGTGGATGTTCAGCAAGGATGCAAACAGGATATTTGAGCAAGCCCGAGATCGTTTGTTTCGCTTGAAGAAGAAGAAGCCAGCAGAGAGCATATCCTTGAAGCCTGCCAAGACAGAGATTTCGAACACACTCAAAACTGCAATGGAAGAAACAGAAGAATTGGACAGGCAAGACGACGAGCGGGATTTCGAGATCCAGCTTGTCCTGGAAGAGAATCCGAAATGGGGACTATTGAATGAGGTGATGAAGGAGATTGCAGAAGAGACCCGACGTATTTTATCTGCCTCTCAGCCTGCACCAATCGGCACTACGTCAATGAACGTAGATAGAGTTTACGAAGACGAAGACGATGACGGTGATGATGGGGGCGACGAGGACGAGCCTGCGAGCCAGTGTGGCGCTGCAGACTTTGTGCAATCCGCGAAACTCTCAAATGGCTGCGGTCATGCCGGCCAGAAGCATCCAGGCTCTTCTTCCTGCTGCGCTGCATCGTCGTCATCTGCCGTGGTGCCGCCCCCAAAGAAGAAGCGCAAAGTCATTTTCACTGATTCAAGTGCGTCCAATTCTGTCATTGCGGTGCACGACGAACGCGCTGTTATGTTTTTGGAGGACATTCTTGGTGCCAGTCCTCTCAGCTTAGAGTTGAATATGAAGAAGCATCCGTACTTGGTCCGGGAGTTTCATCGATGGCTCAGGAGCCGGAAACGATCTCGAGCGATGCCTTCGGAGTCGTCTTCTGGAAGCAGGACGTTTGATCAGGAGAGGGAAGCTCTGCTGAAGCACTTTGTGAAGGGACGCGTGAACAACAAGGCAGATGCTTATGTGAAATCAAGACGCATTGCGTCGTCGTCCTCTTCATCATCGTCGTCCTTTTCATCATCGTTGTCCACTTCCTCGCTGGACAGCATTGGTCAGCTTTTTCAAACAAGTGAGGAATCTGCTCTTGAGCAGCTCCTCGATCGCCTGGAATCGAATTCCGCGGCTGATCGTGAAAAACGGAGGAACCGAATCGCAAACCAAGTGTCGAAGGAAATTTCCAACCTCGAGAAGAAGATCCAATCCGAAAAGGAAAAACTGCGAAAGCTGCACGGTGTGTTGGAAAATAGTACTGCTGTTCCTTTCGCAGAGGATCTTGAGAAAAGTTTTGCAAAGTTGGAGAATCGTCGAAGAAAGCTTGTGCGAGAAATTGAGATCAAGTACTCGATCGTCTTGGAGGAACAAGAGGAAAGTTCTCGTTCAATCTCGGAGGATTCCGTCATCGAATTTATGGACTCGTTTTCGGTCTTGCAGCCAGCGCAGTCGCATGTTATCATTCCCATGTCCGGACATGGCCACTTGACTCAGGGGCTGGATGCGATACGACCACATTTTATTGTCATGATGGATCCCGATGTTACGCTTATTCGCCACATTGAGATTTTCAAAGCCCAGCACCCCGGATTTCCGCTCCGCGTCTATTTCTTGGTGTATGCACAATCCGTCGAGCATCAGAGGTATCTGACTTCGCTTCGACGCGAACAGCAAGCGTTTGAAATGCTTATTTGGGAAAAGAGCAATCTTGTGATTCCTTCCCACCCGACTCCTACCACATCTCTGGTGCACGTCGCAGTGTCGTCCAGTGCACTCTCGCTCTCATCACGAGAAGGAGGATCAGGAATATCAGAGTCTTCCCTTGGCCGATCCAAGATTCTGATTGATTTGCGCGAGTTTCGGAGTGCTCTACCGTCCATTCTGCATCAGCGAACATCTAAAATTGTCCCCCTTACCTTGGAAATTGGTGACTACATCCTGTCTCCGGAGATATGCGTCGAAAGAAAAAGCATTACCGACTTGTTTCAATCTTTAAACAGTGGTCGGCTTTACAATCAAGCTGAGTCTATGGGGCGCTACTACAAGATCCCTGTGCTGTTGATCGAGTTCGATGAAGATCGTGCATTTGCGTTGCAGAGTGTGTCGGATCTCATGGACCGAGAGTTATCCGCGACCAATATTTTGTCGAAAATCTCGATTCTTGTTATGCACCACCCGCGGCTTCGAATTCTGTGGTCCAAGTCTACACACATGACTGCAGATGCGTTCCTGGCTTTGAAAACGAACCACGAAGAGCCGAATGAAGCCGAAGCGGCCTCCAAAGGCATTGACGACGGGTCTGGAACTGGTTCGGCTGCCTCTTCCGCGTCTGTGTCAGTGAGTGGCGTTGTTGCAAATCCGCTGCGACTGGCTTCCGGAGGATCGGCCTCGAAACTGGATGCGCTTGTTACGAACGAAACGTACTCGGATGCAATCGACCTCTTGAAGAAGCTGCCGGGTGTGACGCACCATAACGTGCGGTCGATTATGAGCAAATACGAATGCTTGTTTGATCTTTTCCATGCTCCTGAAGAGGATCTTGTCGCACTGCTCGGCTCTGCGAACGGTGCCAAGCTGCACAAGTTCATCAACCAGGATTAAGGCGGACTGCAGCAAATTGCTGAAGCTACGTTTTGACCCTTCTTTATTGTTAGAGTTGTGAATCGGCAAACACGCTGCAGATGCAAGAGGCGAAGCCATGAGCCCCTTCCCGCTCTTCGGTTTTAGGAAGACTGGCTGCGGATTTTCTTGATTTCCTCAAGAGTCTTGGAAACATGGTCGGAAAACGACATTTGTGAATTGAAGACGTACGCAACCTTGCCCTCTGCGTTAATCAGGTACGTAACTCGCCCAGGGATCATTCCAAACATGGAGCTCGGAACTCCGAATTCCTTGCGCGTCTTTCCGCCCTCATCTGCCAGCAGCGGGTACTGGAGACGATGCTTGGACTTGAACTTGTTCTGTGCATCCACTGAGTCCGACGAAATCCCAATCACAACCGCACCAGCATCCACAAAGTCCTGGTACGAGTCCCGGAACGCGCATGCTTCCTTTGTGCAACTAGCCGCCTCTCGGCATCATTCGTAAGTCATTACTGTCTGGAACGCCACAAATCACGAATCGGGAAAAGTGGAAAAGGTGGAAAACCCATACCCGAAAGTGTCCGCTTTGGGATAAAAGAACAAAACGACTGGTTTTCCTCGGAATTGGGACAGTGTCACGGTTTCTCCGGCTTCGGTCTTGAGCGAAAAGTCTGGTGCGGCGTCGCCGGCTTTGATTTCCGTCATTGCAACTCGTAGATTGTCTCTTTTTTTAAAAATTTCAGGTCGATGTTGGAATGAAAGATGCAAAACTTGGTTGAAAAGAGGAGGGGAAACAATCAGAATAGGGAAGGAAAAGAAAAAAAAAGAGAGGCAGAATTTCAAGAGAAGCGCTTGAACACAAAAAGAAAAGCCGCAAGTGAAAAAAAAGCCATGGTGCCGCTTTTGACAGGAGTCGACAGCAGTCTACCAATGCTTTTCGAAGAAGTCCAAGCATCAAGTCTGACCTGACCGGCAATCCCTGCTGCATCGATTTTTTTTTAATTATTATAATAAAAACTGTACATATTGTATTTTGGCGTTTGTTTTCCAGCATCTTTCTTCTTCTGCTGTTGTTTTGCAATCGTGAATGGTGCTCGATTGCTTGGCTCTTTACTGTTAAACTTCTTTACGTGTTTCTTTTTTCTTCTTATTTTTCTTTGGTTGTTTTTGTTTTGGCGGGTGATCAAAAGAGGAGGAGGACTGAAGATGAATCGTTTGGCGGTGATATCACGGCGCTACTCGAATGTTTTTTCGCAGGTTCGGTCTGTCAAGGGCGCGAATACACGGCTGTTGTTGGAGCAGAACCGCAATGAGCAAATGAAGGATCGACTTCGCAAGTTTGGGTTTGTGCGAAGCGTGTCATCGTCACAACTGTCTGCATCTAAACGGAAGACCTCGAATGAAAGTGCGAGTGCGGGTGGAGATACGACTGTTTCCAGTGGCTCGACGGTACTGGACGGGAGTGCAATGCACAGTGCGACGGTCGCGAGTAGCTCTGGAGTGAGTGGAAAGCGGCCGAGTGATTCGTGGCGGGAGTTGCAGCTTCCGTTCTCGACGGATGTGGCGATGCGTCAGTTCTACATGAATCCCTACGGAGATATCCGCGTGGGAATGCTTCTGGAAGATCTGGACTCGATGGCTGGGCTCATTGCATACGAGCATTCAGATGGGTTCGAGCGCGATCTGACCGTTGTGACAGCGTCGCTGGATCGCCTGGAGTTCCAAAGACCGTTATCGCAATTTCAGGATGTCATTTTAAGAGGATGTGTGACATATGTCGGACATTCTTCCATGGAGGTTCGCATTGATATTTTGCAGGTCATGGACGATCAGCCTGGTACCGCAGCCAGCGCCACAGTCAGTGCCACAGAGGCTGTGGATGTGTTTCTCGAGAATGGCGAAAAGGCATCGGCAAACGCACCGAGGACATACGACCCTTCCAAACTCGTGTTCTGCTCGACATCGCTCTTCACGATGGTTGCTCGTGATGGGAACAAGGCGGCTCCCGTTCCGCCTTTGGTGTGCCATTCGCGACAGGAAAGAGACCGTTTTGAACAAGGCATCGTGAACAAGATTAGACGAAAGGAGTCTGCAAAGAAGAGCTTGGACGTGACTCCTCCGACTTTGGAAGAAAACGATTTTGTGCATTGGCTGTTCTTGGCGCAGAAGAAAATGACGCTGGAGAGCCAGCTGCTGAAGTCTCGGTCCGAGAAGGCTGCCACACTCGGAGTACCGCTATCTGCCGGCTCCAGATGGATGTCGATGAAAGACACTACTCTGGATTCGCACGTGCTGATGCAGCCGCAAAACCGCAACGTTCACGGAAAGGTCTTTGGAGGATTTCTGCTGCGTCTAGCGTATGAATTGGGGTTCATGTCCGCTCAATGCTTTTTGGGATCCAGACCTCTGTTCTTGTCACTCGATGACAACACGTTCTTGCGCGCAGTCGAAGTGGGCTCGATTGTTCAATTTTCTGCACGTGTGGTGCTGAGAGAAAAGGAGCATGTTGTGGTCCGCGTTGTTGCACAGCCCATCAATCCCATGGATCGCACTAAATTCATCGCAAATGTTTTCCATTTTACCTTCCGCGACCAGCAGTGGACTGGAGACAGCAACTGTCGAGTTCTGTATCCAGAAACGCTGGAAGAAGCCAATCAGTGCATCGAAGGCAAGAGAGTGCTTGACCAGGGTCAGCACCTGAAGGAATCCTTGCGCGAACCCTTGGAAATTCCGTCCCCTGTCTGAAGCGGTGGCTCCAGGCGGGTGTCTACATTGTACACTACACATGGTGAATCGTTGCTGGCCGTCGGTCTTGCACCTGAACACCGAATGCGAATTTTCAATTCAGGAAGCAGGGACAGGCCCCAGTACGCTGAAGCGTTCTTCAGATCGATGTTTTGCGCACCGTTCCAGAAGGGGCATCGGAATGACGATGGACTGGCATGAATGGAACGAGAAGAAAAAGGCCAAGCGGAAGAGCATTGTCTGGATCTTAGGGGGAGTGGGGGGAAAGCAGAGCAAAGAGTTTCGTTGCATGGATAGCACCAAGTGCGTGGTTTGCTTTTTTTGCGAGCAGTGCGATGGGCGTCAAGGCTCACTTGCCTGTCCCGGGTCTTAATAGCGGTAAACCGAGAGAGGGAGGGGGAGAGACAGAAGACGTGAAATTTTTGTCTTAGCTCCTAAGTCATTCACTGATAAGAATTTACGTAGAAGTTGGTTCACTCGAGAACTCGGCCGCTGCCTTGCGCTTGTCGCTGGAACTTCGGGAGTGGTAGCAAAAATACGTTGCCTCTGCATCCAACAGCAGCGATTCCACGGACTCGATGCGAGATCCAACGTCATTGGCAAACGCCAGAAGCTGGTCAAACTGCAGACGCGTTTCCAGGATGGTGTCTGCCTGTTTGAGAATCAGCGCTGCGCAAATGTAAAGATGGAAATGCTCAAACGACGACGAAAAGATGCCTTCCCACAATCTGAGGACATCTGCCATCTCGTCGAACTCGCGCTTGAACAGCACAAGAATCCACCGGAAAGCAAACAGGCACTCGGCGGCGTCAATGGAATCAAGATACACGTACAGGTCGGGATGAAGGACTTTGATCAAGTTGCGAAGCAAGGTCAGCTGCGTCTGCACACCCGACTGGTTCTCGAGGAAATTCCGGGCAAACCCCCGAGCCTCCATGACATTCAGGTAGGCAAAGAACGACGCTGTCTCATCTCGGATTACATACAAGACAGGAGAAAGGAAATCATTCATGCCTTGGCAATATCCAGAGTCGAAGTTGAACATTGTATATGTCAGCAAGACGTCGCGAAGCTTGCGGAGTCCCTCGCCATCCTGGTCTGCATAAAAGTCCACGGTTCGATCCGTGCGAACCACATCCTTATCAACGCGATGCATCCTTTCCGACATGATCTGATTCCTCTGCAATTGTGCCGGCGTCAAACTCGTCCACTGGGTTTTGAAAACGCTGTATTCGGATTCATGGTGCGAATGCAACGATGCCACGCTACTTTGAATCGCAGCAATCACATCATGCCGTATGGAATCCTCAGAGAACTGCTGCAAGACAGCAAAGAGAGAGGACCATTCATAAACAGTGAGAATGTAGGGCCACAGCACTTGACGATCTTCTGCATTGATCCCGCGTTCGAATATCTGTACCAACACACGGTTCTTCCACGACGCGGACTTCTTCTCCGCGCTCTTCGCCGACGAGTTTATGTCCACTGCCAACGATATCAGAGTCTTCAGCGTCACGGGCTCAGAGCACTCTCCGGCAGACGACAAGAACGGTCGCCGAAACATTGCGATCTGCATGAAACCCTGGCTGTTTGTCGACGGAACGATTACCATCGAATCGTCCATATCCAGATCGTCGTTCTGGCTTCTTCGCTGTTCCTTCGTCCCAGCATTGATTCGTTGCCCTCTTCTCCCTGCAAAAATCGACGATGCTGACTGTGAAGACGACGGTAAAGAAGAATGGGTTGATGAAGATGAATCTCGTCGCAGAGCCGACGATGCCATGTGATTGAAGAACGCAAACGGCGCGAATTCCTTCACCATCTTTGCATACTTTTTCGATTCCGAGACGATTCCCTCTGTAACTTGCTCCAATTTCAGTCTTGACATTGCAACAGCAAACCGGTCCGCAGGTCGTTGATCCTCGAGCAAATCCGAGAACTCCCAGCGCGTTCGTTGCCCCGCGGACTGTCTTACATGCAAGAACATACTCAGGCAGCGCTTCAGATCTTCCCACTGTGACTCCTTGATGAACACCGGCCGTTCATTCCACTCTCCCTGATTCAGATTGATGAACATCTTGACATGTGCCATGACCGAGTGCGCAGGAACCACCGGCTTCATATCGAACAGAATTGAGTGCAAATCCGCTAGCTTGAACCGAATCGAGTTTCGCATAAGCGAATGGTCCAGTGGATCGCAAGCAAACAACACCAGCTCAGACGGTTGCACATTTTGATAAGCTCCATTCATAGGACCTTGTTGCTCACCAACAGTGCTATCCGCAACACTCGATCGATGCTCACCATCACCAACACCATCACCAACACCATCACCAACTACTTGATGGGGTTGCTGCGCAATCGCAACCTCTGCAGACAGCGGAGTGTGTCTGACAGCGGAGTCTCTTCGCAGGAGCAGTCGGATACGCCCTGGGATCGAATCGCGACAATCGTACGATTTGGCGAGAAAAACAGGCTCAATCGAGATCAAAGGCTCCCAATTGCTATCTGGGTTGTCCACGTCGGTCCAGTCTTCCGAGTCCGATGACGATGATGCCATGATACGTTCCAGTACTAGCGCAAAAGGAAGAGCTAGCATACACTGAGTCAAGGTTTTAATGAAATTTAAAAATTAAATTTAAAGGCAGCAATATCTCAATATCTCAATATCTCTAGAAGAAACAGGAAACTGAAAAGCCAGAAGAAGATTTATGAAAAATATAGATATGTATATATACATAATATTGATCTTTGGTGATCGGGAAAGCTGGAATTGATGAAGGGAGAGAGGATCGACGATTCGGGTTTTTGTTTGTTGATTCCCGAAAAACAGAGAACTACGTCTGCTGAACAGAATCAAAAATCACCAACATACCGTACCCTATCCGTAGGTACTATCGGCACAACTAGAAGATGCTTGGTTGTTTTACAAAAATACCTGCTTGGTTTCTTGAAACAGAAAGGAGCGTGCATTGTACTCTACTTCACCTGGTATTCGTGGTTGGGATTTGTTGCGGACGAACACTTCATAGTCCTTGGATTTGCGGACGAACAGCGTCCCTTGTTCGCTGCGCAGGATGACGGACGAGATAGACTCGTCGTATTCAAGATACTCTCGGCTCTTCTGGACCATGGCATCGCGTTCCAAGTCGCAGCAGCCCTTTGCGAGACCCAGGACCGGCTCAAACACCACAAGGGACATGTTTTGCATGTCCATTGGAAAGGGAATGAAAGCATTTTGGAGTCCGATGGAAAGAGACGAGGCGGGAGAGAGTGAAATTACAGAAGATGTCTTTGAGAAGAACCCGGAAGACGTACTGCTTGACGGCGACAGGATTCCATTGTTTCCAGACGGCGAAAGCACGACAAAGGGCGCAACAGGCCCTCCAGCTTGATGCGGAAGATGCAGCATGGTTCCCGAAAATTCCCATGAAAAAGCAGGAGTGACGCTACGGACATCACGGATCACAGGTACAGAGTGTGCAACCATGTCGCACAACTTGGGAAGCTGACTGGACAACAAGCGGCGAAGTAAGATCATGTTTCCATCTGCATATAGGTTTTCGAAGAGAATGACCGCCACTACGGCAACGCGGTCCATCTGTTCATAGTACACTCCAAACCAGTCACCGTCCGGAGAACTCGGAAAGTGGCACCGCAGCGCAGCATCGCCGGACAGTAGTCTTTGTTCATCAAGCTTCGTTTCAGACGCCGGGACAGACCGATTCTCGTCGATCAGAACACCCTGCTCAACGTTGCTGATGAATATTGGGAAATTGTCACGTTTTTCTCGACCGCCAAACTGCACACGACACATGACTCGATGAGCGGACATTGGATTTTCACTGGTGATGCGAATCGCATAGGATTCCGCAGAACGAGAAAGCTCTGGGTAGGCATTCGATCGGATGAACTGCAGACGTGACGAAATCAGCTTTTCCACGCCATATGTCAGATGTGAATGCAGCAGCAAATCATCCACAAAAATGCCGCCTGTGACGACTCCTGGAAGAGACTCGAGCTGCTGAATGAAGTGCTCCGAAGCAAACATCAAAGAAGACTGTGCATTCAAGGACGGCTGGTAGGGAATGGACGGGAACGGCTGCATCAGTTCCTCACACAGATAACTGTACAACTCATGAAAGGTGTGAACTGCTTCGCCCGGGGATACTGCGGCAGAGACCCGATGCAGGGGCCCCGTTAGGTACCGGTATGCCATGACGATCACATCCATGTGTTGCTTCAGAATTGTCTGATGCCAGCCGACAACAAAGTAAAACCGGTCCACACGGCGCAAAATATAACTGGTGTTCTCAAATTCAAATTCCACTTCCTCAAACTCCGTAACCATCGGAACCACTTCTTGGCCCACAACAACGTCCCGGAGCCTGCCTGAGCTGGATGTCTCGCGCGTGCTCTTCTTCCTCTGATCCGGGGAGCCTTCGTGCTCGGCAAAAATGTCTTTTCGCACACGAAACATCTGATCCGACGATAAACCCGACGGACTGGATGAATACAAGCTATTTTCATCTCCACTGTGTTTGGATGGCGAACCGGACCCGTAAGATGATGCAGACGGATGCGCATTATGCAAGAACGAGAGCGGCGGCTGCGGAATTCTAATCGCGGGTGATCTCCCCGTCTTGACCCCACTTGATGCAGCCGCAACCCGAGTTGACATGGGAGTCTTTGGGCTGAACAACAAGCTGGAGACGTTCATGCCATCCAGTCGAGACTGAGCTTTCGGTACGCTCTGTTGCGGCGAAAGAAAGAGTCGCGAATCGGCGATTGGCGATGAACCCTTTTCACCAGTGGCCTCTTCTTCTCCCTCTCCTTCCCCTGCAGCTTTCTTGCCGAGGATCTTCATCTTTTCCGCAGGAGGTTGCACCAAGCTAATGGAGTCTTTGATTTCCTTGGAGAGTCTTCGAAAGGATTCAAACGCCCCGATAATCAAATACTTTTTCTCCATCGGAGTGTCGGTAGGTGCAAAAAACACCAGCTGTTCGACGGTTGTATCGCGATCATCTCCACCCTCGTTATGCGACCCATCTGCAGCTCCAACCGTGTACTTGTTTTCCAGAAACGCTTGGTGACTGGAGAAATTGGAGGACTGCCCTCTCGACTTTGCTGCATATGATGCGTGATCGCCCTGCATGCTCGGACTGTTCACATCCGAAATATTGCATGCTGCCGAGCCCACAGACGCATGGTACGCTTCGGAATACGAATCATACGGATGCGATGCCTGGCTGTACGTATCTGCTCCTCCTTCTTCTTTCTCAATTCCTGTCTTTGCCCCTTGTCCATCTCCCTCTCGTTGTCGATCCTGCTTCTTGATTCCATCCGCAGGACAATCGGTATTTGACGCATTTCCATCATCCGCTTGGGCCTTCTTCTTCTTCTTGGAGGGTGCAACAGGCGCTTCCGTCAGATACACCATGAAATGAGGCCATGGTCGACCAGACGGAATCGGTGTTCGCGGAGAATCAAAAGACCATATTCGAGATTGCGGGGCCGACACATCACTCAGCGTATCGCTCGCATCCATCCTTCTTTTTCTTTTCTTCTACAAAACCCTTCTCTCTCTCTCTCTCTCTCTCTCTCTCTCTCTCTCTCTCTCTCTCTCTCTCTCTCTCTCTCTCTCTCTCTCTCTCACACACTCACTCACTCACTCACTCACTTTTGAGCGCACGGAAAAATCTTCAAGCTTGAGCTTTGGGGGAATAGTGGAAGCCAAAAAGCCAAAAGGACAGAGTACAGTCGCCACTGCACTTTCAATTTTTTTACTTCTGGATTAAAAAAAGTCCGGCACATGCTGACAGGACAGCAGACCAAAAAAGATTTTGCCTATGATTCGAACCGTTGCTAACGTACTTTCCCTCTCTTTCAAATTGATAAAGTTTAACGATTCCTCCATCTTTGCAAAAATGTCTCTGAATTCACATCGTGCATCTCCATTGAATCTTTCTTCTTGCTGTTTCACTTTGCAACTGCGCCTCTTTGCCATTATTTTTTTTCTCCCATTCCTTTCTTTTGATACTCTTTCTCTCTTTTTCTTCTTCTTCTTCCAGCTCGTCTTTTACACATTCACGTTCTCTTCTCTTCTCTCTCTCTCTCTCTCTCTCTCACACACACACACACACACACACACACACACACAGAAGAGACCGTTCTCAAGACCCGCGTCAAAAAAGAAAAAAAGGCTCCTTGCATGCCAACACACCCGCCGGTGTCTCTGAATGTTCGTTTTCAAGAAATGGAAGTGTCTCAAATGGATCTGTCAATGACTTCAAACACTTCTTCTTCTGCGTCTGCGTCTGCGTCTGCTACTTCTTCTCCTTTCTTGTGTGTGTCTGCGTCGTCGCCATATGCGCCACGCGGCATCTCTGCGGAAGAACAAGCACTGTCGCCAACGCACTTTAACCTTTCTGATAATAACAACAATATCAGTATCAGTAATCATAATCATAATAATAACAATCATAATAATAATGCAGAACCACGGTTCCAACTGGGGATTCGTCGTCATCGATGCAATGCTTTGCAGCCACAGTTCGCACTCGCAAACTGTATTTCACATGCTGGTGCAGGGACTCCAAGCAAATCCTTTGAAAATCAATCACAGGCAAGCACCGTTTATGTGGAAGACCAAGCGCTGAGTCTCCCCGGAAGTCCTGACCATTTCTCTCAGTTTTCTCAGCATGTCAATGATCAGAACGTCCATCCAGATGCTCTTGCAAAAATGAATGGATACGGCAGCATGGCTAATCATATCAACGGTTCGTATTCCAATGTTTGCAACAACAATAACATTCACAATAACAACAACAATATCGGCGGTGGCGGATATAGCAACCTTCAAGGCAGCAACAACAACAACCAGTATTCGTCGTCGTATGCGTCTTCGTCGAATTCGGTTGGCCCGTATAATCCGTCTGCGACCCCATTGATGCACATGCCACCCTTCAATGGAAACTGCTGCTCGTCCAACTCGTTTGAAACTCCGAACAAGTCTTGGCACAGAACATTTCAAAGATTCTTTTGTTTTGGGACCAACCAAAACCAAGGACCCCGTGGAAAACAGGAAGATGTCTTTTGCTGGAACCATGAAGTATCCAAGAGTGTGGCATATTTTGGTGTGTTTGATGGGCATTGTGGGGCGTTTGCAGCGAACGAAGCGTCCAGTATGCTGTGCGATGCAGTCTTGCAGCAGGAGTCGTTTCGCAGAGGGTTACGTCGATTGAAGAACATGCCTGCACAAGGTGCGTACCGACTGGACTTCACTGCAGACGAGGATGATGACGATTGCTTTAGCCACAACGGCGATGAGAATGACAACTTTTACCACGACCCCAATTTGTGTGGCAACAGCTCGGTGGAATTTGACTGTGATGACAACCCCAGCAGCGAGCTCATTGTGGACGACGTAGATGATTGCTTTTCGATCCCAGCTCGTGAGGACGACCACAGTGTTTTGATGGACGACTGCGATTCGTCAATCATGATGGATGATTTGGATGTCGAGGACCTGCAGGGGATGTTCCGAGAGCCGATCGAGGACGCGTTCAAGAGTCTGAATCAACACTTGGGTATGGTCGACGTAACAAAGTCTGGAACCACGGCGTCCATTGCCTTTTTCCTAGATGGCAATTATATTGTAACGGCCAATGTAGGAGATTCTAGCATTGTGATGTTCCCTCGTAGTCCTTTAACGAACGAAAAGCAGGCCAAGCGACTGTCGGAAGACCATCGCAACAAGAACGATGGTGATTTGGAGATTGAGGTGTCAAGATCTCTCGGCGATGCGCGTCTGAATCTATCATGTGTCCCAGATGTCTTTTTGCATCCGGTGGATTTGCTGAGCGATGGATTTCTGGTTATGGCCTCCGATGGCGTTTGGGACAGGGTTCCACTGGTCGATGTTGACAGGATTGTTCGAGAGTCGCTTATGGATGGAGGAGATCCACAAATGGCTGCTCAAAAACTCGTGGAGTATGCTGTTCTCAAGAAGAATGGTCAAGACAATGCCACTGCGATTGTCATTTCGATCCAAAAACTGAGTGCAGACGAGGGCTGCTCTGGCCTAAGCATGTCTGCGTGAGCTCGGGGAGAGGAGAACCCTGGGCTGCAAGCGTTCTCTGGTTGCTCTGGTTCTTCTCCGCTCGCCTGCTATATATTTACCTTGTACACTAACCTACACTTTCCCTCGCGGTGTCGACCCGAGATGGGACGCGCGTTGCGGGGGAGTCCAGTCCGGAGGGCTGTCGGCTGTCCTGCTTTTTTTTTTTTTTGGCGCTGTGACCTGGAGGAGCAGCAAGGGTCTTAACTGCAATTGTACATATAATTTGAAAAGTGTAAATTTACCACTAAGAACAAGCTTCATGCGCATGGATCCATTTGATACGTGATCCACATTGTCCGTTGCGCGTGTCGGTCATACAGTGCTCGAGCCCGGTAGTTGTCGTCTGCCGTCAGCCATCGCACCATGCTCCATCCTCGAGGCTTGCACAGTGATCGAAGATGCTCAAGCATCATGTCGCCAAGGCGCCCTCCCCGCACGGCAGGATCCACGAACAGGTCGTTGAGGAAGCAGGCTACCGAGCCAGTAAGCGGTCGCGGATTTTCTTGGAAATGTGCAAATCCTACAATGTCGCCATCCGCTTGCTGTCGCACAACAATGCATTCCAAAATGTGATTCTCGTCCATAATCCACGAAAACACCCGCTTTGCAGATTCGTCGGTGATGTCCCTCTTGTAGAAATCCGCATAGCCTTGAAACAGTCTTCTCCACGATGGATAATCCGATTCTCGAACACTGTCAAGGACAAACTCAGCACCGCTGCTGGATGCCATATTTCCTTTTTCTCTTCTTCTTGGTCCAATTTCTTGCAAGCTACCTGTCCTGACGTTTAATTTGTGACGCTCAACATAGAAAAAACGAAACAAGAAAGAAAAGCAAGAAAGAAATGCGAATTGTGAAACGAGGGGCGCTGCACTACTTGGAATCCGCAAAAAGATCCCGAGTTCCGGACAACGAAACCCTCGGGAGCGCTGGCAGTCGGAACAAAAGTCAAGCACACCTACATTGTACACTATCCACGGATAATCATCGCTGATTACCCATAATCAACGTTGCAACCCAGCACGCCCCTCGGCATGAGAGACGTTCCTAAGATAGATGTTGCGTTGCATGGACAATAAAAATAAAATAAAGAAATGAAATGAGCGTCGCCGTGCGAGAATGCAACGCGGCGGCGTATGTATAGGGATTTCATGGTCAAAATGGGGCGAAACGAATCGGGCATCGTGTGACGGAGTTGCTAAGATAACAAACGCATGCGCATGGCGTGTGGCGCGTGGCAGTGTTTTTGTTTGCATGCGCTTTAGACTGCTTCATCATATCGCAATAAGTGGCAACGGTGTAATAAACATGCATGGTGCGTTTTACATAACGACTAACTGGCGCTGATCTATCGTCCCTCAAAGTCACAACGAAGACGCGACATGCTCAGCCACGAGGATATGCGTACCAAAAACGTTGGGCAATCGAGGATGCAAGAGGGAGGGGAAAAAAGGTTCCAGATGAGATGCTGGATCAGAAGGGTCGGTCATGTGGAGTCCATTTGGTAAGTGATGCATGTTGTTCGCCACGCATGTCGGCCATACACTGCTCGAGCTCGATAGTTGTTGTCTGCTGTGATCCATCGGACGTCTTCCCAGTTCCTGTCTTTTCCCAACACTCGCAGACGGTGAAGCAGTTTGTCTGCCAGTTTTTGTCCCCGGAACGCAGGATCCACAAATAAATTGTCGAGAAAACAAATGTTTCTCGCAGACAAGCTGTGGGGCTGTTCTTGAAAATGTGCAAATCCAAGAATCGGTCTTTTGGAATCGTTTGTGTCCCGAAGTGCGATCCCATTGAATACGTGAGTTGGGTCCATCAGCCAACCGAACACTCGTTCTGCCACAATGTCTGTCAATTTCACATTGTGGACAGCACAGTGCTCCTCAAAAAGACGCCTCCAGATCTCATAGTCTTCCCTGCGAATGTCGTCAATAACAATGCCTGAAACGTCCATTCCCGTCTTCGCGCAAACAATTGTTCATGAATCTACAACGAAGTGGAAAAGGGAGGGAAGAAGCTGCAATTTTCTTTTGGATTATTTTACTGTCATTTCTTGTTATTTATTCTTTTTTTTTTTTGTTATTGTTGTTCTCTTGTTCTCTGTGTTGCTGCTGAATTCCCAGTTTTGTGTTTGGTCGGACCCGAGCAACATCGGACATATGGGTTGAGAAGCGGACCAAGCTGCAGAGGCTGAAAGTTACTGGATGGTGATCGACTTTGTACGCGGCAGAGCCTGTTCACGCTTGGGGATATTGAGATGGAGGACGCCGTTGTCGTACTTTGCATTGATCTGTTCTGCATTTGCATTTTCCGGAAGTCTCATCGAACGCTGGAACGAGCCCCAGGATCTTTCGACGCGATGCCACTTTTCATTGTCCTCCTTCTTCTCCATCTTGTTTTCACCGTGGATCTTCAGAACATTGTTGTGGTCCACTTCAATCTTGATGTCTGCCTTGCTGAGTCCCGGAAGCTCCGCCTCCACAATGATTTCCTTGTCGGTTTCCTTCACATCCATCATCGGGGCCCATGCGCGACGGCCTCCATTAAAAGTACTCAGTGTCGAGTTGTCGCGGTTAGCAACCGTGCCTGAGTTGCCATTGGCATTGGAGCCACCTTCGATCGCTGACGGCTGCCCCGCAGATCCATAATAGTCAATCGGTGCAAAATGCTGCGCAAACAACGAGTCCATCTCCCGCTGCAGACGCTGCATCTCGCGGAACGGGTCAGTCCAGAACGACATTTCGGTAACGTAACGTAGTGTACGGATAAGGTAAACAAAGGTACGGGTGAGGTAACTGTTTGTCTTGGAAGAGAGAAAAAAGAAAGAAGGAAAGAAGGGGGTAAGAAAAGAAAGAGAGAGAGAGAGAGAGAAGCGGAGTGACGAAACTAAGCAACACAATTGTATTTATAGTTTGTGCAAACTTCCAGAAAGTGCTAAAAATTTCGTCACGCTTTCGTCACGCTTTCCGTCACACTTTCGTCACAGCTGACGTCACAGAGAGCTGCGGAAGACACTTCCCGGCAAATATTTACTCAAAAAGTCTCATTCACCTTGAAGGCAACTCTTATTAAAAACAATAACGTTTTGCTATTTTTCGAACTGAGATTTTTATAATATAGAAAGGAACAAAATGAGATGCAATATTCGGAATCCCGTAAAAAATGCATCTCGAAGCGAGCGCGGTTAAACAGCCAAACGCGTATCTGTGGAAAACTAACCAAACTCAGCGGCCAAAAGGTGGCGCTGTAAACATTGTGGGTTCGACATGGATCGTGCTTGGCTTGGTTCTCGAAATATATGTTTTTTTGAAGCAATACTCAATCTTATTAAGCGCCTTGGCTTTGAGCGAAGTGCGCGATGGCTGCTTCGGCCCTTCTCCCTGTAGGGAGTTATAAGCATACATCCCATGAAAGCGAGGTGAGTGTTGCCAGTACTGATCAACATTGATTAGCATTGGAACGAGGCGTACGTGGTTGTCCTGTGTGCACGAGCCATGACGTCAGCCGCACACCAAAACATGAATCATTGGGTTGGCGTCGTTGCATATCGCATGCGCAATGATCTGATGATCATCAGCTTGCTCAACAAGTTGCGACGAGAGGGGATCAACGGGTTTCTCGGTTCTCGGTATCTTCGGGCATAGCCGGTCTGAGTTTGTTGGGAAGATCCCTCTTTGGAGCCATGCGATGTTTTTGTCTTTGTCTCTGATGAAAGGTGCTGCTTGAGGGTTCGATAGGGAAAAGCAAGCATGTTGTTTGTTTGATATTCAATGTTTGATGCACAAAGCTGTCAGCCGTTGAATAATGACACGTCATTGTCATGCATACGGAAGTATACATAAACAGACACGGTCAATACTGGCCGACACTAGCACCTTTTGTTTCACAGGAATTCGTGCTGATGCACGCTCGGCCAAAATTCAGCCGGTGGCACAGGCTCTGCATTTCCGACACTCTTTAACGCAACATCCGTAGCCATCTATTCTATCATTCGTTGGTTTGGTTTTTTGGTTTCACTTTTTGCAACGTTTGTTCCATAAGGCAACCGAGTATCGCGAGCGGCGGAAGCAAAGTGTTTGCATGTCCCGCGTGCAGCTCGCAGATTGACCGAGATTGGGAACGGAGCGCGGAACATCTATCCGAAGAACGCTGTGAGGCGTGTTGGGGCCTATCCCCTTCCCGGCAACGGGATGCAAGACTGAATATGCATGTCCGTTCGTAGATATGCATGTTCGGGGTACAACGTAGGCGTCCTGGCCAGTCGTACATCCTATTTGAAAAAACCCAAGTTCTCCATCGTCCGTAGTTCCATGTTTCGCTCTTCTTTTCTGTTTTCCCCAATGTCCAAGCCATTGCACTGAGCCCTGCATCAGTCTTTGATTTCCGTCTTTTCTGTATTGTTTACTTATTATAATTATAATTATAATGGTTTGTTTTGTTATTACTTTTTTGGTTTTCATCCGTGATCTTTTATAATTCTTTTATTGGCGGTGTTTTTTGAGAGCTTGTGGATCTTGGGCGAACATGAAAGTGAAGGCTCTTCAAAATCGAAGGTTTGCGAAAGATCGGAAACAATCGAAGCAAAAGCCAGAGTCTTCCTCTGAAAGCGAGGAAGTGGACGAGATTTTGGACTCTGATGAATTTTCGTCTTTGGATGAACGTTCCGAGCAAGACAGCCCTATCCACAATGATGATGAAAACGGTGGATTCGAGAACATAGATGACGATGACGATGACGAAGCGCACGAAGAAGAAGAAGAAGAACAGGAGGAGGAGAAGGAAGAAGAAGAGATTGTGCGACCACCACTGAAGCGAGCGCGTCTTGCGTTTGAGATTGAGGCGGAAAATCAGAAATCAGTCAAGGAGCCAAAGCTATCAAAGGAAGCCTCGAAGATGACGGAAGCGGAAATCCGATCGAAACGATTCAAACTGCAAGCTGATGCGCTGCTTGGGGAAGTCAAACCGTCGAAAGAAGTATTTCAGAATTGCGAGGCCTTTCTGAGAACACTGCGTGATGCGCTCTTCTCAGTGTCTGCAGCGACGAGCCCGTCACAAAACGCAGTTCTTCTGGAAAATGGACTGGCGGACGTGCTTCACGCAGATGAATCAAACGACTGCGAAGCAAGGTTCGTGCCACCTTCGCAGATCCGGATTGTCGGAAGCTTTCTGCTTCGCTGTACGATTCGTCCGCGCCTAAATGTCGATGTCGCATGCGAAATTCCCTCGGAATGCTTCTTGCAAAAGGACTTTACGCACGGAAGGTATTTCAGGAAACGAGCGGCATGGCTCTTCATGTACGCAAAGCAGCTTCAGAAGAAATTGAACAAATTGGGTGTCACCATCAAGGTGTCTGATTTCAACGGGGACAAGTTTCGGCCGGTTTTGGAGCTCTCTGCAGCCGAACTGATGCCGTTTACTGTTCGCATTTTGCCATGCCCATCAGACACACAGTTCTCGCTCGAGAAACTGTATTCGAGATCGTTGTTTGCAATTGCAGAGGACGCGACGTTGGTGCCCCATTTGGCATATCTTCACGATCAGTTTTTGCAGTACGATAATTTGCTGGCGGTCGCATCACTGGTCCGCGTTTGGCTGCACCAGAGGCCCCTACTGGAAAGGTTCGTGTCACCCTTCATGCTGACTATGTGTATCGCAAAGGAATGCACCACGAATCCGCTGTTGAAACATGCAGACCTGTATCATTTCTTCAAGGTATCCATGAAGGCAGTCCAGTCCGCCGCGGCTTCCGGATCTCTGACCGACGTGTCCGGGTCATTTTCGCTATCCCATGCATGTCCCTCGTGGGTATTGCGACGGCTGGCGTATGAGGCAGGGCTGGCTGTTCAATTTATGGATGCAGAAGACTTCAGCGGACTGTTCTTACAAAAGGTTGATCCCCTCTTTTCCTTCGATGGGTTCTATGTATTTTCCCGGAAAGTGGGTCAAACCGAACTCGCACAGTTGTGCGAAAAAGTGGAATCGGCAATTTCCGGACGTGTTCGGTGTGTTTGCCCTGTGCTTGACTCCCTTTCTGGACGTCATGCGCAGTACTCGATGATCGGTTTCTTGTTGACCGGTGATACCAGCGAAGCATACAAGCAAGTCGTCATGGGACCTGCTGCTGACGGGATTGCCGAGGAGATCGATGCCTTCCGAGGGATCTGGAAAGATAGAGCGGAAGTTCGCCGTTTCAAGGATGGCGCAATTTGCTGGTCTGCAGTTTTTCCCATTCCGAGCACTAAAAAGATTGTGGGTTCCAAGCGGGCATCGCTCGAAGATGTCACTCTGTGCCGTCGAACGTTCATCCTGGAGGAAATATTCCAGTTTTTGGTTGGCGATTCGAAGGGGCATATTCTGATGGATCCCATTCTTCCTTCTCTGATGGACGCTGCTGGAGAGGGCGATGACACTTCGGCGAAGCTCGAGTATGCTTCCGCATACGCCATCCGAGTTGCATTCAGCGAACTACAGTCCATGGTCATTCAGTGTGCATCGCTGCCTCTGCAAATCATCTCTGTTCATTGTACGGATCCCGCAGCCCGCAACACCTCTTCTCATCTGTCCGCATACACAGATGACAGGCGTGTTGTTCCCGTGGTCGTCATTCTCGAATCCTCTTCCAGATGGCCGGCAAATGCACAGGCGATTGCGAGGCTGAAGACGGCAATGGCATTTAGAATGGCGCAAGAACTGGAGTCAAAATACCACTGCGCTTGTCGTTTGACGGAGCAGTATCTCGATGTGAACCTCCGTCGTGCAGACGCTGACTCCAAAAAGCTGACATTTCGGTTGTTGCTGCGATCGGAAAATCCGCTCGAAATCACAACGCTTCCGGTCAAGGATGCGCTTGTTTATGAACGAGAAACAAAGTATGCAGTGCAGCACCACATGTGGAGTCTTGATCTTTCCTTGAAGTTTGTGGGAAGGTACGGGGAAGCTTGTCGCTTGCTGGAGCGCTGGCTAGTGTCCCATGGTCTTTCTGGCTATTTCACTCAGGAATGGATGGAGCTCATTGTCGCCGCTGTGTTTCATCCGAGACTGTGCTCTCCCTACGGCATCCCACAGTCGTCGTGGATCGCCTTTTTGCGAGCCCTTCGATTGATTGGTACCGTGGACTGGAGACGAGAACCGATCGATATTCGTGGAATGTCTGGCGAGGAAGTCCAGAAAGTGTTGGAAAGGGATGCCGTCAAAAAACAGTCGGATTCTGAGAAGGTTGTCGAAGGTATGGATGGCCCCCAGGAATCGGATGTTTCCGGAAAATCCGTGAAAAGGGGTGGTCGACACACTTTCAAGATATTATATGATCTCGATCCAGAATTTGGTCACCGTTGGTCGATTGATGGACCAGAGGAAATGATTGTGGATCGAATGCAGACACTGGCACGCAAATCGCTCGCAAATCATGAGCGATGCGTTCTGAAACAGTCTTCTCAGTCTGCGTTTGCCAAGGAGTACGAAGCGGAGGTGATGTTTTCTGCAGAGGACTCTCGTCTGGCAATGGTTGTTCAGGACATGGACATGTTGATACGACGCAGAGTGTTTGCCTCGCGGACGTCTCGGCAACCTTGGTGTCAGTTTATGGGATTGGATACGCTTTATGACTGCTATCCGGAAGATGGCTTCCTGTCGCTGCTGCGAAAGCAGTTTGAGAACTACGCCTTTTTCTTTGAGCTAGACAAGAAACACATTGGAGTTGTTTTCAAGCCGCTTGCATTTCTTCCGACCCAGTTGCGAATTTCCTCTTCATTCTGCGCATTCCCTCTGGATGCCGACTGCGCTGCAGAGGGCCCAATGAAGAGCACCACAGTGATCCCTAATGTTTTTGAACTTGTGCACGAAATCAAGTCGATTGGCAAGGGTGTTGTGGAAAGCATGGACTTTGTCGTTCGGGGGGACCAGTGGGAGAACAGATGCAGTCTTGAAGCGCAGCAGGAGGACAGCGACCCGTCCGATGCAGCAAGTGAGCCTTGACGCCCATCGCACTGCTCGCAAAAACAGCAAACCACGCACTTGGTGCTATCCATGCAACGAAACTCTTTGCTCTGCTTTCCCCCCACTCCCCCAGAGATTCAGACAATGCTCTTCCGCTTGGCCTTTTTTCTTCTCGTTCCATTCATGCCAGTCCATCGTCATTCCGATGCCCCTTCTGGAACGGTGCGCAAAACATCGATCTGAAGAACGCTTCAGCGTACTGGGGCCTGTCCCTGCTTCCTGAATTGAAAATTCGCATTCGGTGTTCAGGTGCAAGACCGACGGCCAGCAACGATTCACCATGTGTAGTGTACAATGTAGACACCCGACGCAGAGTCTGCTGAGTGATATTCTTTTGTGCAACATATACCTTTCTCCATCATGCATTTCCATTTATCTTTTCATTTTCAAATTAGCATTCTACAAACAAAATTCACAGGTTGTATTTTATTGTTTTTTAGTTTTTTGATTTTATTTATTAATTTATTTTTTGGCTCAATGTTTTCTTCATGTAAGCATCCGATGACTATCCAAAAATCCAAATATACGCGAACGACTATATCAACAAAAACACAAAGAAAAAGAAGAAGAAGAAGAAGAAGGAAAAAAACAAAGATTCTTCAAATTACTCTAGCATCATCATACCTTGACAAAGGACCCTGTGCTGTTCCACGACGGACTGGGGCGATGCATGACCGTTGGTCGGTTGACACTCAGAATCGACCCCGGTCTTGACGGGACCTTTCCGGATCCGTTGGAGGACACCAATGCCATTGACAATGGAACTCGCTCAACCGGCGGAGACCGCGAACGACATGGGATTGGCGACTGTCTCGTCACGAATCTTCTGTCAACGCCTACAACTGCAGCTGCAGCTGCAGCGGACGACGACGACGTTGAAGACCCCGAGACGCGAGAGGAATTGGAACTTGCAGAACTCATGTTGCTTCGCGCAGATGACGAGCCCCGCATGGCGGATGTGCTGCGGACAGTCGAAGACCCGGATCGCGACGACATGGCAGCCATTGATGGCTGGTCTGAAATGGAAGCAAGAGAACCACGTCGGCTCGCAGACTTCAACTTCAAGCGCATTGTTGCTGGAGATGGAGGTCCCGTTTGTCCAAAGGTGGATGGCAACGCGGCAACGGCTTGTCCAGTCAGCATGCGCGGGTTCAGCAGTTGGTCAATCGTGCGCTTCTCTTCAAACCACTTTTGCAGCAGAATATTATAATAGCGAGGAGAGTCGAAGAATGCTTGATATTTCCCAGTGTTGCTGTTCGGGAAGATGCGTCGGAAGCCCCGAGCTCGATTTTCCTCGTCATAGGTCTCTTTGAGAATGATCAGCTCCTCTTCCGTCAGCTCATCGAGTGAACAATTCATCAAGTCAAAGACTGTCCGTTGGCGATTGAATACTGACAACGTGTTGCCCTTTGGGGAAACCGAGGAAGCATGCTCGTCACTGGATCCAGATCCCGCATGCGTAGGAAGAATTGCCGCTGACGAAACATTCGATTCGAAACCCAGCAGCCTCGCCTGCTTGCGATCTTCGACTTCCTTGGCCCATTTCTTCCTGTCATATGGCACAAAACCAGCAAGATGGAACAAGTCGGAAAGAAGACGGTACTTGATACTCTTGTCCATGGGAGAAGACGCGGACAGGGACGGCATGATGTTCACCTCGATGACGTATGGCTTCAGATTCTCGTCCAGCAGAACATCGAAGCCGAACAACTCGAAGCAGGCTCCGCGATCATGAATGGAGCGCTTAAGCTTGGTGTTGACTTCTGCGTCTGCAGCGATAATCGTCTTGATAATGACGTCTTCGATTCTGAGAAACAGTGCATCATCATCGATGCCTTGGTCCTGCAGATACTTACGGAACGCCTTCAGCGACCATTTCGACCCAGTTCCGTCTTCCTGGTCATCGGTATTCTTGACGAAATCCTTGCTCTTCTTGTTCACTGCGTAATTCGTAAGGTGCATGAACCGATTCTTGATGGTTTTTGCAGATTTTGAGTACTTGGCGGTGGAGAACCGCGTCAAGCCATCGTCGAACATGTGGATGCGCAACGGGTCAAACGACGTCACTGCGACATAAATGCGCAAGTCGAATTTGTATCCGTTGATGGTCATTGGGTTGTCAATGTATCTTTGGACAAGCTGTTTCTTTGACTTGCTCAGTGCCTTGGGCCCGTCCACAAGCCGAATCCCACGCCCACATGCCGATGCCGGTGGCTTCGAGATCCAAAATGCGTTTGGATTCCTCTCCATTTCGCACACGAGCAGTCCAAAATCCTGCGGGAGCAAGTACGAACCTGGAAAAAAGTCGTACTCCTCTCCACCAACAAGCCTTTTCATCCGAGCCAAATTGCGGGCAAGATTATCTTTTCTTCCGATCGCCCACGTTCCCGGAAAATGATTCGTCTTTTGAAACCTGTTCAGCATTCCGTACTCCTCCTGCTTCAAATGCTTGGACCAGATGCAGTTCGGAAGTGAAAACGACTCGTAGCTTGTGTCCGATTCGGTGATCTGCTTGAATCCTGCTCGTTTGAACGCAGACTTCACGCACATGTACTCCACCGCCTCCCCACAAATCTTGAAATACAAGTTCCGATGCACCTGTTTCTTGAGGCCCTTCATTCGCGGCAATGACGCATCCGGCTTCTCGCCTTTAACAGGAAAGTAGATCGTCCCAGGTCGATCCGAGAACAACGACGGAAGTATAACAGCGGCGCCGCCACCACCTCCCTTTTCATGATCCGCATCAATCTCTGCATCCACGTCAAGATCAAGATCAACGTCCGCAACAGACATTCTTCTTCTTTTCTTCTCTCAAAACAAAACAAAACAAAACAATTATGGAAAAAACACACCACACACCACACGCACAGAGACAGACAGACACACCCGACAGTAAGTACTTGATTAGCAGACTGTTTTTGTTTTTGTTCTTGTTTTTTCAAGAAAAATGAAAAACCAAAAGAACGAAACCGACTGGTTGAGAAAAACGGATCAGGAAGATGGATTCTTTCAAAACGGCACTACGGCAAAAATGCATGGTCCAAACAGTTCTCCAATTGGCAATTGTCCGACAAAAGCGACATCCAAATGCCCCATTACTGCCGTTGTTAAAAAAGGCCGACTACCTACGGCAGGCAAGTGGGAAAATCTGAGAATCTTTGAAAAGCAAAATGCTGAAGAAGAAAGAAAAAGAAACGAGATGGGAAAGCAAAAGGAGTGAGTACTGAAGAACAAACGGATTTCATTTTTAACATATGGGGTATTACAAGACCTTCTTGGTCAAGAGATAGAGTCTCATATCGGGATCGATTTTTGCCATGTGTTTAGGGTTCCCCGAAAGCTTGAGCAACAGGCCTCCAAACGACGCAAACACGGCCATCTTGTCTCCTTCTGCGAGGATCTTGTACACTTTTCCGCTCATGACATAGTCGTAGTCGTCTGCGAGCGTTCGGTTCTGTGCTATGTGCGGGTCATACACAAAATCATCGGGGGATCCATCCCGAGCGATCGTAGACGCAAGCACGAGCTTCAGCTTCTCGCCCTCGTCAACGGGATAGATGTCCGTTGCAATGTCCAGCTCGAGATCCATCGCGCATTGCTGCGAATGAACACTGTAGATCCGAGACACTCGCTCGAACTTTTGGTCTCGAGGCCGACTCGAAATCACAAATATATCTTCAAACAACGACATGTTTCCGGCACAGACTCGTACAGGCTCTGTCGCTCAAAACGGAATTCAAGATAAAAATAAAAATAAAACCAGCTATTCAGTAATAATAGCAGCAATAATAATAATAATAGGAATAGCAGTCATAATAAATCACAAAGCAATAACAATAACGTGTCAGTAATTCGATGGGAATGAGTTGGTGCAGATTGCAGAATAGGGGAAAAGGGCGAAGAGGCGTGATGACACTACAGCAGATGGCGAATCGTCACTCATACAAAAATAAAACAAAAGCCAAAACAGAAGAAAAGAAGAAAGAAGAAAGAAGAAGAAGAAAGGGAGAGTGTTTATTCGAATTTCTTGGCTTCTGGAAGAGCAAACAAGTCTTCTTCGACGAAGCTGGAGGGAGAGGTGGGGTTCGGACTGACTGGAACGGCATTTGTGCTTTGGGGTGGATTCTGGGCCGAGGCTGCTGCTGCGGTTCCTGCTGCCTGTGCTGGCTGCAGATATTGTGGTTGCTGTGGTTGCTGTGGTTGCTGTGGTTGCTGCGGTTGCTGCGGTTGCTGCGGATACTGCGGCTGGAACTGCGGTTGCGCCGCATTCTGTGGATACTGTCCATACTGCATTGGTTGGACAGGCGGCTGCTGTGGCTGAAAAGCCGGAGGATATGCAAAGCCGGGTGCGGGAGGCTGCTGTCCGGGAGCATAGTTGCTCTGCGGGACTTGCTGTGGATATACTTGTCCCATCGGCTGTCCATACATCGGCTGCTGTTGCTGCTGCTGCTGCTGCATAGGATATCCAAACTGTTGATGCTGCGGTTGTGGTTGTTGGGTATTCATCATCATCATTGTCATCATTCGCTGCTGCTGGATAGCTTGTTGCTGCATGACCTCCTGATGACGGTTCATCTGGACTTGCTGCAGCTGCTCAGCGGTGATTACATCGGAAGGTCCGTACTCTCCTGCCCAGACCTTGAGCCATGCCACTCGGGAAATAAACATGGAAACACTCACAAACGCCAGCGGAATCATCAGAAACGCAAAGACAAGCATCGCCAGCGCTGGATCATCCCCAAAAAATAAGAACAGCAGAATAAGAAATAGCTCCAATCCCATCAACACCATGTGGATCATATCCCAGACATACGAAACGCGCGTCAAACGGATAGTCGCCACATCTGCAGGAACACTGCCGCCTGCACCGACACCTGCAGCGGGAGCGGCCGCGGTCATAGCGGTAGCACCTTGTGGCGCTGTCGTTGACGCGTGGGTGTTGCTGGAAAGCCGGTTCGCTTCCTCGTCGTCGTCGTCGTCGTCCTCGTCCATCAGCTGATTAAAGTCCGAAGACTGGTGCTGCTGCTGCGGCGGCGACCTTGCTTGCGTTGCCGGTTGCAACGTTCGTACAGAAGGCGCCACGTAGAACTTTCGGAAATGCGATCCCAAATACGCCTTGTACGCTCCATTAAGCAGCAGTGACCACATAAACAAATTCAGAAAGTCTCCAGAGATCATATACAGCAGCGACAGAAGAACATTCAGCAGCGAGCCGAGATAGTACAATGACGGAACCGGAATCGCATAGAATCGCTGCCGAGTCCGTTCGCCCAATGTCAGAGTCATCGCTGGTCACAGCCGTTCCGTTCTTGGCGTTCTTATCGACGTACTGCGCAAAAAGTATCCAAGCCCCCAGTTTTTTTCACACCCGGAAAAGGGAAGAAGAAGAAGAACAGAAAAAAGAATCGACAAGAAGGAAATTCGAAGAGATCGAAGAAGAAAAGGACCACCCTATATATATATATATATATGTATGTATATATATGTATATATATTCATAAATACAGTTTTTGGGCTTTTTCAATGTGTAAAATTTCGACGATTCGTATCGCAGGGGAAACTTGAAAAGCTCGATGGACCGCGTGGAAAATGGAAAAGGGATGGGATACGGCAGGTGAGTGAAGAAGGCAATTTTTGGTTATCTCCTCTTCTGGTTGATCTTCTCATTCTTCTGGTGTCTGCTTGGTACTGCTACTACTACTACAGTGCAGGATGAGAAAGGCGCGGGTTTGTACTATTCCATCCTTTTTATTTTGTAAATATATTATTTTTTTGTGGGTTTTTGGAGCCTGGGAATCTTGGGTTCTTGTTTCGACATTAGCGTTCGGAGGGGGTTTGCAAGACAGTTTGCAGGGCAGTCTGCAGCCTTTTGGAAATGACGGACAACTTGAGAGCCAGATCGTCGTTCTTTGCAAATCCCTCGATCATGACGCCGGTCTCTGCGACCATGCGACTGCTTTGCGCGCCACCCGACGGCCGAGAATTGACAAGCGACTGCTGAGCTCCCGACAGTTTTTCGAGGCGTGCAACTTCGAGACGGCATGCGCTTGCACGGACGTCATCAAAAGACTCCACATGTCCACGGAGCCACTCGGCGTTTTGAACCAGGGACAGAGACTCCGACACTGGAGACGCTTCCTCCGCACAAGCAGAAGTAAACGATAAAATCGCATCCAGTACCATTGGGTGGCATATAAGACGAGCATACCCGGATGGACCATGCACGCAGGAGAACTTTGCAATGGCTTCTCTCCGCGCGGCCGTCGTCAGGCGATGCCTGCAAACGTTCATGAATTCGAGTTGTGAAGCATCACTCTCAAAAAATAGAACATGGCTCACATCACCATGGCTATCCATCGCAATATTCAGCTGCACAAGACTTGCCATGGGTGGAGGAGCCCAGAACAGGGGTACACACTTGGAAAGCAGAGCAACGTCCTGGACATACAGCTTATCATCCATGAACCCCGACTCAATGCACTCGCTTCGCAGTTCAGAAGCAAGTTGCAGAAAGCCGTGCGACAGGACATGTTTCATGTGACACATGTACTCGACACGAAACCGCAATTCGGAAACCACGATGCCAAGCGCAGTCGCATCACCCAGCTTCTGTTTGGGGTCTCGCTCACGAACGTCCGCACGCCGACTTGCATAGGATCGGAGAAAGACGGAAACGTCCCGATAAGTTAGAATATCTGATTCGGCGTATCCCAGCAGTGCGTTCTGAGCGTCCTCATTCGGCTGCGGAAAATCCAGCGGAAAGAGAGCATCCTCGTCGCCATCGAGATCATGGAACTTTACCAAGTCCAGAAACTTGGACGGATGGGAGTCGCCGAACTTACCGAGAATTGTCTGATCAGCTTTAGGGAACCATGGAAACATCTGCAACTCGGATCGCTGTTCAAAATTCTCCAAACAGGATCGAATGTTCTGCATGAACTTCCGGTCCTCCATCCATAGCCCCCACGCTGATGCAAGTCGCTCAGCGCGATTCCGGTGCGTGTCGTCATCTGCAACAGAGAACACATTGTCGGACGGTTCCAGATACAGGAATCGGTTCGAGTGCTTTACAAATGTGTTGAAAAACGGCAACGAATGGAGATGGTCTCTTGGATTCGCAAGAACATCTGCAGGTACGCTACGCCGACGAGCAGAACGAAAGAAAAGAGCAGGCGGTGGTCCTTCTTTTCCTCTTCCTCCCCCTCCACCTTCTTCTTCTTCTCTTCTTGCCGTATCATCCTCATCACCATCCTCACTATCTGCTGAAAAGTACGGTAGCAAATCGCCAGGAAGCGGGACATGTGCAATGCTCTTCCCGCCACTTTGAACAAGCGACTGCAGGCAAGTTGAGTACCGCGACGGGGCAAGCGCATGCAGCCTTTGAAAGATGATCTGGAGATCCGGTCGACTCAGATTCATCACTCGCTCGTCACAAAGTCACACCCATCACAGCGTTTCTTCGTCACTGTTTACGAAGGAAAACATGAAAGAAGGGGCTTGCTGCTGTACTGCACTGGTTGACGATCGGACAGTTGTCGACGCGATGCTAAGCATTGCATCATGTCCATTAATTTAATTTCAATTTTTACAAAAGGGCGCTCTCCACCATACTGTAGTTGTGGAAGAGGAAAACATCGACAGAAAGACACGAGTAGACGAAGCGACCAACAGAAGAAGAAGAAAAAGGAGTAGAAGAAGGAGAAGGAGGAGAAGGAGAGAAAATGTCGCATTACGAAACGCTCGGATTGACTTGCGAATGCTCAGAAGAAGACATCAAAAAGGCGTATCGGAGGCTTTCGCTGCAGTGTCATCCTGACAAGAATCCGGCAGCGTCGGATGCTTGGGACAAGATCCAAAAGGCGTACACAGTGCTGAAGGACCGCGAATTGCGTGAGCATTACGACCGCACTGGGAATGACACACTGACGCCGAATGTACCGTCGTCGTTGTTTGACGACTTGTTTCAATCGACGAGAACGCTGTTTGATTCGTGGTTCAACCGCTCGAAGGACTCCGCGTCGTCTGAGTTGGATGTTGTGGTGCCGATCGATGTTTCGCTGGCGGAAGCAGATGCCGGGTGTGTGCGGCAACTCCAATACAGTCGCAAGATACCTTGTAGCAGC
Source organism: Andalucia godoyi (assembly GCA_009859145.1). Classification (NCBI taxonomy): domain Eukaryota; class Jakobea; order Jakobida; family Andaluciidae; genus Andalucia; species Andalucia godoyi. The sequence goes on from VRVR01000025.1 coordinate 105,427, forward strand.
TGTGATGCAACGGGGGCTGCGTCGAAAGAGTCGGTGCGGTACTGTCTGTCGTGCAAAGGAACGGGAAAGATGGTGATGGAACGCCGGCTGGCAGACGGTGTCGGCGAGCGGTTTGTTGTGCAGTGTGAGCAGTGTGGAGGGCAGGGCTCCTGGATTACAGAGAAGTGCAAGACTTGCATGGGCCGAAAGTACCTGAAGGTATCAAGGACTGTGAACGTTGCGATTCCCCCGGGCGTTGCCCAAGGAGAACAAATTCGCTTCGACGGCCAAGCAGATGTTCGCAAGAAGACAGAAGCAGAACGTACTGAGCAAAAAGGTGCGCTCGTTCTGAGTGTCAATGTCGTCGCCGGTGCGAAGGAGGATGGGGTGTTTCGTCGTGCCAGTCCTGATGGAGCAGATGTTGAGTGCCATGTCTCCATGAAGTTGATTGATGCACTGGTTGGAACTCCAGTGCACTTGGAGTCCCTTCGAGGAGAGTCGCTGCATATCAAGCCATCAACGAGCGTGTGGCATGGTGGGAAGTATGTGTTGCCGCAATTTGGGATGACCATTCGGCGTGCTCCATCGGAAAGGGGAAATTTGATTGTGCTTGTTCGGGTAATAATGCCGGAGCATCTGAATGCGGAGGCGAAAGCCCTGCTTCGAAGTGCTCTCGGGGATCCTTTGGCTCTCATTCGTTACAATTGGAGAAAGGGAAGGGAGGCGGCAAACGAGCGGGACTCGTCCTCTGTACTGTACGCGCAATTCATTCCCGAACCATAATGCATCTGCGTTCTCGAGGGAAGATCTGCCTGCTGCAGATTATGTGCAGCCCCATTCGCTACGCAAGTTCGTTTCGTTTGAATCACATCGCATTTATTCAGCTGTTGTATGCATTCGGAGACGCTTGCGTTTGTGAACCGTAGACCAGGGGAGTTTGCTGCGCGTATCCCGGAGGAATTTCCGGAGCGCTTGGAGCGTTCATCGGTTGGACGATAGGGCTAGAGGACTCTGGTGCGGTTGATGGATATTGTGGAAACTCGCTGGAGACCGAAACAGAGGCGCCATACGAAAACTCTTCCTTGCTAGTTGGAGGTGAGGCGGGAGGAGCAGCCTGTCGCCGAATAAGCATGTAGATGTCCTTTCCTCCAGCAGTTCTATTCAAATCGGCACGTGTTGCATCGCCAACAGTCCGCAGCACACGCTCATAACCCGGTGGAATGTTGTTCTCTTCATCAGGATCGCTCAAAAAGACGACTTGAACATCCGTGATGGGAGTCTTTGCAGGATCCCTGCGATACACCAAATAAATATCAGTTCCTCCGTTCCCAGAATTGACGTTCGCCGAGCGACCCCCGGCAGTCTTGCTGACAGCAACCCATGGAGGGCTAAGCTGGGGGAAGACATCCCCTTCGTTTGGCATGAACAGGGAAACCTCGGAAATCGGAGCCAGTCCTGGGCTCGGCGGATATCGAGTAAATGCCAAGTACAACTTGGCAGGACGATGGAAGAACTTTCCGCTACCGGTGTTCAAATCTGCAGGCTTGTTTCCAATTGTTCTGGTAATCGTTTCATAGCCCTGAGGCGCCTTTTCGCCTTCAGAAACGTTCACTATCGCGAAATCGTAAATACAGCCATAGATGCTTGGATCCGGTTGCACGATCACCGAGGAGACGGGGGCGGACATCACGGGGGCGGACATCACGGGGGCGGACATCACGGGGGCGGACATCACGGGGGCGGACATGCAGCCAGGCGAAGGACTCTGTGGGGGCATACCTCCGTTGAAAGAACTACTTTGGGAAAATGGGAAAGGAACCGACGGCTGCGGAGAAAGCCCTCCAGGCTGCCCAACAGAAGACGAAGGAGCCATGGTGAACACATTCACCGGAGACGATACGCTGAGATTGAACGCAAACGTTGCATCGACGACACACTCCGCGTGGATCTTGTAATCTACATGGATCAGCTTACCGTGGAAGGAGCTCGGCGCTTCCACGGGCAATATGAACGAGAAGGGGACCGGTCGAGATTCGTGGGCTAGCACAGCCGGGCTTTGAATATTGATCACCTGATCTCCCACGTGCTGGGTGTAGTTTTGTGCGCTCAACCGGATCGTACGATCCAATTTGATGCGAATTGTCTTCACGTGATTTGAAGACTGGTTGTCGACGACCACTTGTCCCTCGATGTTGAATCCCTTTGGAAGTGCTCGCGATGGCATTTGCAGACACATCCGCAGCGATCCCGACGAAAACATAAACTTCTTCGAATCCTGCTGCTGAATGGGCGACGCAAAATCAGGAATATTCAATCCAGGGGAATCTGATCCCAGCATAAAGACCTGCTTTTCATCCTTGTAGTCTGTATGGAACATTCCTCGCGGGATCCATGCTTTCACCTTGTAGGACACGTTTGCAGCGCGAGCAATGGCCGTGACACGAGGCGCGGATATCAAATCCATCGTCGGCGGTATACCGTGTTCAGGAATCACGATTGAAAACGGAAAGTAATGCTCTCCAGGTGGATACCTGCCTTCACCCGCAATGACCTGCGATGATTCGTAAACATGGTGCTCTCCGCTGACCGAGTGATTCATCGTAAGCCCAACAACCGTTGAGTGATGGCCGCTGTGGTGGTGTCCACCCCCAGGAGAGGTCGAATTGTGACGTCTCTCAATCTCTGCAAAAAGAGCAGTCCCCGGCTCGGAGCGGAGAGTCACCGATTCAAGTCCGACAAGCTTGATGTTCACGGATTTGATCGACTCGAGATCATATCCAGTCACCGTAAGCCTCACTACACCTTGCAACACTCGGCCGGGAACCAGAACTGGGTCCGGAATGTCCACTGTCAACACCGTCATGCAAAAATCCCAATAACAAACACACAACCCTGCACAACACAACTCGGAAAATCGGGAAAATCAAAAGAAAAAACAGGGCTTTTCCGCAGATCAAAGAGAATCCAACATTGCGAGATTCGGCGTTCTGTAGTTTCGGGACAGTTGTTCTCGAACATCTCGTGTCTCGACATGAGGTGGCTTTGGAAACTGGGTGCGCGCTGGCAGCGTCTTCTCTCAAAAAAGTCTGAACACCATCCACCATGGTGCTTGCCCGTCAGCGTCGATCATGAGATACGGAATAGCAAACAAGTGGAATGGGAGAAGAAAAAAAAAAGAAACGGAATAAAGAATAAAAGGAATAAAAGAAAGAGCGTGGGCGTTCAGGATTCTGATTTTGGAAACAGAGACCGGGGTGTTGCACCCGACGGACCCTTGCAGTGATGTCTCGCTGTTAAAGCTGATTTGCTGTGTGTGAATCCTTCAGCTTCTCAGTGGGACTTCGTTCCTTATAAAGGACTGAGGAAAGACAACTTGCAAACTTGTGGGCGTTGGCAGTTGTGGCCGGTTGAGCCAATATGATACTGGCGGTGGTCATATTCCTTCAACCTGCATTTCCACCGCGCCTCCTCCGCATACCCGCAAGCAGGAAATTCTTTGTCGCGGCACTCCTTCATAACCCACTGCATATCTTTCCATTCCCTGAAGGATTCACGCAGCGTACAAACTCCCAAAGGACACATGACGGCCCAAAAGGGTCTCGGATCAAAAACTGAGAATCCTGGCTTCGATTCTATTTATTTTTGTTTTTGTTTTTTATCTCCTCCACCCATCCCTCAGTCATCTCGATCGTGCGATCATGGTTACTGAGACCCAGTCATATCAAAATAAAGTGCTGGTCTCTTTTCGCTTACGTCGCTTACATCCAATATCGTTGCAAGAGAAACAAAACAAAATATTTATATAAAAGAAGAAGAAGAAAACTTTACATGGCAGCAAACCATCAACAACAAGAATAAGACAATACCAAAGGCAGATCAGAACAGAAAAACGCAGGGCGGCTATGGAGTCCACACGATTTGATCGACTGCTGCTGCTGCATCCTTTTGAAGTCCTTGCAGCGTCTGTGCTTTGCTTGCAGTCTTTCGAAGCTCTTGCAAAACCACGTCATGTCTGGCGAATGCCGCACGCATCTTGCTCTCATCACATAAGAAGGCGATCAGCAAACAGCTGTTTTGAACTGCGTGGAGATTAACGTCTTGGCGATTCGGAGTATCGGGTCCAAAGAACTGCAGTGCCGCAAGCGGGATTTCAATAAACAGCGGGTTGCGATATGGCAGGTCGACTGGTCGCGAGGCCACGCGTTCGGAGACTTCGACAATCGCCTTTTTTCCATCAACCAAAAGCGAGATGTTCGTCAGGAATGCGAGCAAGTTTTGAGCGCGAGACGCGTAGGACAGTGCAGACTTTGGGGTGCTCTGCTGCGTCGGAATCATCAACAACATGTAGAACTCCAGAAAGGACGACTTGTACGGATTGGCTGCGGAATCACTCGTGTAGGGATCCTTGATTATGGACAGCACTGTTTCGCGGTCCCGGGCCAAGGAAGCAAGGCACTGGAAGATCTCTTCGGCAGGAACAAACTCGACCGCCCACGTTGCAATATCAAGCAATGTACGTCGTTTCTTCGCAGCGGCTGCCTTTTCTGCCGCTGACTTTTCTTCTTGTCCGTACGAACTGGACACTAAAGCGTCGAAACAGTTCCAAAGAACGCTTTGCAGCGAACGGTGCCTCGAGTTTGGTCTGGGTGGGCCGGAAGCAAGGGTCTTCAAGGAACTTACCAACACTTGAAAATCCTGTCCACTGGCGTCATCCCACACCTCTCGACACACCTCTCTGTCCCGCGTCAGCAGCGTCTCGAGGCACTTTGCAGCAAAGAAATGACACTCCATGCAGCTTTCACGGAAAACGTTCTGCTTGAGCCCGAGGCCTACGGACAGCCCATCCAAAACCATCGCAATCGTCTCGAAGCGTCCCGGAACGCGTTCTTTCAGATACGATCGCGCAGCTGCAACTCTCAATATAAGCTCCAACACTTCGTATGCACCTGCTCGAACAATATCATCAGGATCGTCCGTTGGTCCTTGGTTTATGAAAAAGTCTACAATTTCCAGCGGAAGAGTCTTGATCACATGTTTTTCGTCCTGCAGGAATAAATCTCGCCAGGCAACCACTGCTTTTCTCCGGTGAATCAGACTATCGCTCTTAACCATTACTTTCTAGACGGCAGGGAGCAAACGCAAAAAGCAAAAGGCAAAACACCAGAAAACAGCAAGATGATGAAACAAGGGGGGGCTTCGTAAATATCAAGCTGCCACACCAAAAACAACCCAAAAGCACAAAGACGAAGAGGCAAAACGAAAAATGCACATACAAGTTTGTCATACACCCAATCTCCATATGCAGGAGTGACAAGATCGGGATCTCGCTCCTGCACATCTCCTCGGATCGAGAACCGGCAAATATGGCGATGGTTCTGTTCAAACCCCAAAGACTCTTGTTTCGCAGCAACCTCAGACTCGGAGTATCTGATGCCACCAGACGGAGAAACATAAAAAAGAAGAAAACACAAAGGGTCAGTATAAAACAGACAAAAACATTGTAAGCCATACCATTATTCGTCATTCATGAACATCAAAGTAAACTTTAAAAAGAAAAGAAAGAAATCGCAACATACCCTTGGCGCTTCCTAATTACAGACCACATTTTCCTACGTGTTCGTATACAAGGCTACAACAGTAACGACGATGATGACGATAATGACGATGACAAAGATTAGATTTCTGATTTTCTGCATAAAAATGCCCAAAGCCACGCAAACGCCTCTTTGGGACACAACCGCCATTACCGTAGAATAATGACCCGTCATTGTCATGCATGCGGAAGAATGCATAATCTGACACGGTCGACACTGGCCGACACTAGCACGTTTGTTTCACAGGGAATTCGTGCTTACGCACGCTCGGCCAGAATTCAGCCGGTGACACAGGCTCTGCATTTTCGACACTCTTTAACGCAGCATCCATAGCCATCTATTCTATCATTCGTTGGTTTGGTTTTTTGGTTTCACTTTTTTATTCAAATATGGGCGTGAGTGCGCTGGGACGACGCATTCGCCTACGCCTACGCCGCCCGATACAGGGCCTCCTAGGTCCCGCAGACCTCCTAAGAGACCACGTGTCACTACGCCTGCTGCTAGGGCCGTCAGCATCAAAATGCACCCTTCTCAGGAACAACGTGTCGCGCTGAGAAAGTGGCTCACAGATTGATCGAGATTGGGAACGGAGCGCAGAACATCTATCTGAAGATCGCCGTGTGGCGTGTTGGGGGCCGATCCCCTTCCCGGCAACGGGATGCACGATTGAGTATGCATGTCTATTCGTAGATATGCATACTCAGTGTACAACGTAGGCGTAGAAAAAGGTCCGGCGCAAGAAATTTTGCAGCGCCTGTAAAGAAAGTCCCAGCCGTTTCTGAGTTTCTGATCGATGTCGGTTCGTTTGGGACATTTTGGGGACTCTTTTTTTATATTTATTTGTTGGTTGACTTTTGAGGCTTTTAAACTGCGGAAACGGTTTCTTTTGCGAAGATTTTCTGTTTTCATCACTCCGATTTACTCGTGCGTTTTCTTATTGGAGCCGGTGTTGTGGTCGGTGTTGTTTTTTGCGTAAAATCCAATGTCCTCGCAAGCTGCTTTTGGAATTGTAAACCAATTGAGAGCCAACGGTATATCTGTTGAGCCTTCTGTGGTTCAGTTCATATATGACCGTCTTTCATCGAATGCAAATGTATGGGTTTTTTGCAGTTTTGCAGTTTTGCAGTTTTGCAGTTTTGCAGTGTTTCTTCTTGTTTTTCTTTTTCTGTTTTGTCTTTCCGTTTTCGTAGATCATTGGTTGATTGGGGAATGAATGCTGATGATGATGATGATCTTGTTGTTATTGTTGGTTATAGGAAACGCTGAAAGTGTTGATGAGAGCAAATGACGCGAGAAAACAGACGTTTCGCATGCAAGAGGTGTATACTACTACCATTCTGAATGTAGACAAGGCCGCAGAGTCGCAGCAAGCAGAGTTTCGAACGTTGGTGAAAAATACGTGTTTGGAAATCGCGGCGCTGAACGGACGAAGCGCTCTGTCGGTTCTTGAGAATTTTGTGGGTTCCGAGTACATTTCAGTTGTGGGAGATGCATTGTCCACGTTTGATCCAAGAACGCTTTCGCAGACGGCAAATCTTGAAAAGTTCAGATTGGTTTGCATCGGACTTCGTGGACTTGAAAACGGGATCAACCACGAGCAACTCGCAAATGCATTCCAAAACACGTATGCTACTTTTTCGCAGACGGTGGATAAGTCCATGTTTGATCTTCAGCGTATGATCTCCAATTATGAATGCGTACTCAACGCACGTGACATTCTTGGAATCCCACCGCAAGCAATGCAAGAAGAACTATATAACAGAGTTCAGCTGATTGTGTGCTTGCGAGATGCAAAGTCACTTGCGGATGCAGCACATGAAGACCTGGCCGTCGCGAAGAATTCTCTGGATAATCTTTTGGAGTCCTTGACTCCGGATTCGAAACAGGAGGTCTTCCATGAGATCGGAAAGAGGTATGATGAAATGATCCACATTTCACCCTTGCTGCAGAAGGCCGTCATTGTGGCCCGCCAGATGGAACAGTTTTTGCAGTTTGACTCGTCGCTGCAGCCGTCGCTTGTCGAAAAAGCGTTTGAGGTGTCAAAGTCTCTGCCTGTTCGGAAACCACTTTCTGAGCAAGCGCATGGTTCAGACTCAAAGGGGTTTGCAGAAAGGACTCCGTTCAATGGAAAGAGGGTCCAGCTCAACGGTTTCGATGCAGTTGAGCTCGTCGACGGTCGTGGAGTGCTGCTTTCTGGCTCTCCTGATTTCTGCGTGCGCTACGCGGATGGCTTGTTTTTGTTCTCATCCTCCCAAAACGCAGACTCCTTTTGCGCTGCCCCTGCTGCGTACTTGGATGCGGTTCTTGCAGAAGCATTTGAGGGCCCCGAGCTCATCATTCTGCTTGGACTGTCGTCGCTGCTGCCGCTCGAATCCGTGCTTGCTTCTGTCGATTCTCGAGTTGGATCGTTTGGACAGGTTGGTTTCAGCGGCACCGCGCCTCCCAAGAAGGTGGATATGGGAACGGAAACCCCGGTGCATTTTGTTGAGAGACACATCGATCCAAAGTACACGTTCAGCGAATGGGAATTGCGACGCCGAGCGCTCCAGATGGCGGATCTGCGCAACAAGAGAACCAAGGGTCTCCAAACGAACAAGAGCCACTTTCGCCGAGAAAACGAATCCCAAGTGTACTTGCCGAAGGCCCAGGCCGTGCAGACGGCAAAGGAATCAGGTACTCAAGGAAAGAAAACCGTTCGGTACATCGGAGGCCTTCGTGGCGACAAGGACACAAAGATGAATGTTGTCACTCTCGAGATCGATTTGTAAATAGCCTCTCAAACTCTCCTTTTTTTTATTTTCCCATTCATCCTGGGCATAGTCCACTTCCCCGATGGAAGGATCTTCCGGGAAGTGCCCTTGCCAACCGGCGCGCGCAATCCATCGACATAAGAAGAATCTGATACTGCAGGAATGTCAATAATCACGGGGACATAACTTCCTTTATGGCTGGCCCAAAGACTGCATCGTCGGAAGAAGCACCAGCAGAGGGACCCCAGAAGCAGAAGTAGGCAACGGGTGCAGGAGACGGGATTGAGAAAAGGAAATTTCAAATAAAAAGAATACAAAACGGAAGAACGGGAACGGCAGAAATCTTGGTCTCTCTGAATTCAATGTTATGGAAACGCATTTCTCCTTCTTCTTTTCTTTTCTTTTCTTTTCTTTTCTTTTCTTTTCTTTTCTTTTTTTGTGCTCAATAACGTTCTTTGTTTGCCCTGCGAATGTGCTCATGGATCGCGGCCGAAATTCAGGCGGTGGGCTTTGCTAGAAACAAGAAATGAGGCGCATATTCATTAGAATCCATGGGGCTCCGCAGTCCTCGGTATACTTGATAAAGGATGACGCGACGTGGAGCGACGTGTGCATGGATGTGAGGACTCGTCTCGATGAGTTTGGATTCTCAAACTTGTCTGTACCGGCTGAAGGTCTTTCTGCACTCTATGCGATGCATGGGCAGTCTGAATCTGTGTTTGCACCTTCGGCAGTCGCTAGCGCCACCGTGAAGGAAGATGAAATCGTGAAGTTCATGTTCTCTTCCTCACCGACACTGCAATCGCTGGATGCTGCTCGACCGCAAGGTCAGTTGCCCGTACCTCGGTCCCTTGAACCGGAATCGCTCCCTTCAGAAAAATCCACGAAACTGTATGTTTGGGCGAATATCGAGAACCTGGTTTCGCAATTGTTGGTTCTGGCCTCGCACATTGAGAATTCAAGCCATCCTCACTGTCTGCTTCTCATTGTCTGTTCGACTGTCGAGGCGTTTGCACTGTCTCGTGTGTTGATGCGGTTGCAAGTTCGTGCAGCTTCCGTGAACACTGTGGCCGAGGTTTCCGATCTGTCCTTTTTGTCGTCGGTTCACCGAGTATTGTGCATCCCTTCTTGCTGGATCTCGTCCGCCGTCAGCGCCCAGTTCCCTACTGTTGTGTTTCTGTCTCGTGAAATCCGACTGCAGATTTGCGGAAATCCAGATTTTGCAGACATTGAAGAGCGATGCGCGTTGATGCATTTTGAATTTTTAGACGAACACTCTAGTGCTTCAAAGCTGGAAACGTTTGCCGCAGGGCGGAGTCCTCTCAGCATCAGCGTTCTCCGAAGAGTGCCATCGCAAGGCAATGTGCATGCATGTTTGCTAGCACCATGGCAGGAATCAGTCATTCGAGAAATCACGACCTTCCATTTCAGTCTTTGTGCTTGGTTGACCGAACAGAGTCTGAGTCTGGACTTGCTTTCCAAGAACTGTGGTGCTCGTCTGTGGGAGGAACTATGTCATCATGCAGAGAAGTGTGCCATTCTGTTCTTTCAACGCCCAGACTTCGCGCGTGTGTTTCGAGTACTTCGCATTCTCTCGCACCTGATGCGAATCGTCAATGAATCCAATGCCCTTGTCACTCTCAACTTTTTGGATGCCATGAAGCGCAAATGCGACTCCGAGTTCCCTTCCGGTACGGACGATGGCGACAAGATATGTCGCTGGCTCTCTTCCGTATTCACGGCTCTTGTCCATGCTCTAGAATCCGTTCCTCATTCCCAGCCGCCCAGTCCGCGCTGTGAGCTGCTGGCCAAGTTTGCCGCTGAATACATGAGTTCACACCCCAAGGAGTATGTTCTGTTGGTGCTGTCGTCGTCTGCTGTTTCCCAGTATCTCTCATTTGCATTCCCGGGTGTTCTGTCGCCCTCCTCCCGTCTCATCCACTTTGTATCCGCGTATCCAATCGTTAGCGACGGCAGTCTGACTCGGGAGCAGCTCCAGTGCCACACGATCATTCGCTTCGACTGCTTGGGGCCTGCTTCCGTGCTCGACTCCATCCCGTGTCTTGATCGCGTATCGGATGCCAAGACTGTCATCCTGGAGTCTCATATCCATGACGTGCACCAACGTGAGGAATCTCTCAAGGCACGGATTCTTCAACATACATCACCAATACCATCGCTGTATGATGCGTCGCTCCTGGTATCGTCTTCTCCGAGTTCCGTCAAACGGCGAAAGCGAGATCTGGAAGATGCGCAGCCGCCTGCCCCCGCGGCCTCTCTCCAACAGGCCACCCAGGAGCCTTCCGAGCACGCTCTCGCATCCGCGAAAACAAATCTGTACTTGTATCTCAACAAGTACAACTTGCCAATGCCCAAGTACGAGGTTGTCGAATCGTTTGGACCCGCACACAAGAAGCGTTTCCGCGTCAGAGTGATGCATGGAGAGCATGATTTCGTGTGCGAAGGCTCGTCTGTCAAGAACGCAGAGCGCAGAGGCGCGCACAGTCTCCTTGAGGCGTTTTACGGGGCCGCCTCCTCCGCCCCTCTCACTACCCTTTCCGTCGAACTGAAGCACCAGTACACTGCTCCGCCGTCCTGACATGCGCTTCTCTCTGCCATCCGCTCGCCATGTAGTCTCCCTTTCCCAGGAAAAGAGGAGATTGCAAGGCGGGTGAAAACAATGAGTGCCAACAACAACAACAACAACAGCAAGAAGAAGCAGAAAACGCACTACTTTTTTTAATTACATAATACACAAAGAGCTGACAACAAACACGAATTTATCCCGAGAAAACGGTATGTACATCCAATCTACTCTTGCCCAACTCCATCATCCGATCGCGATGCCATATCTACTCAACACCAATATTAATTATTAAAAACAAGATCCAGCAAGAAAACACGAGGGGGAACAAAGAAAATACGCGCATAAAGGGAGATTATCAAGTAAATGGAAGGAGGAGAGGGGATTGACATACAGTTATAATTGAGAAGCTTCTCGATGAGGTCGACGTGGGTCAAGAGCATTCTTCGGCAGCAATATCGCTTCAATCCCAGCTCGTCCAAAGACTCGTTTTCTGATCGACCTTCGCGGATGTTTCTGACATAGGTCTCATACTTGTTTCCAATTACCTTTCCACACGTAAAGCAGCGCACAGGGATGATCATTTTCCGGGATGCCTCTCTTCCGCAATAAGCAAACAACAACAAACAAAAACTTTAATTATGAAACTTTTTATCCACCCCCAAAAAAAAACCCCCTTTAAAATAATAAATAATAAAAAGTAAAAAATACAATTGAAGAAAAGCTTTTTTTTAAAAAAAATTCAGTGAATGGAAAGATGCTCTAACAACATGCAGATAAGCAGAGACAGAGAGAGAGAAAGAGAGGGCGAGAAAAAATCGTAGATGCGCGCAGACGTCAAGAGAGGCACAATACAAAATGCACAGTGAAATGAGAAAGGACGGTGGGGGGTTTTCTTACAGCAGTTGACGACGAAAAATTGAAAGGTTTTACGGTATTCACGTTGATGCTCAATCCTTGGTGATTTTCTTTTCTTTCGTTTTTTTATTTTTTTTATTATGATTTTTTGATTTGCTTTGTGAATCAGATTCTGCTCATCAAGGCTTGTTATTATTATAATTATTTTTCTTGTCTTGTCGTATTTTATAGTGTGACGAGGAGAAAAGAGGAGGGGTGGAAAAGAAACGAGAAGAAGAAGACAGAAGAACGATTTTTTATTATTTTTTTTTTAATTTAAAATTTTAAAGAAAGAGGAGGTTGTTCGGATTGTTCAGGTTGGCGGGTATGTTTCGGGTTTCCAAGGTTCTTTGTGAGTCGAGGAAGTTTTCTGTGGGTAATGTTGTGCATGGATGGCGAGTTGTGTCGATTGATAACATTCCAGAGCTTCATGGGTTGAATGCAGTCCAGCTTGTGCATGAGCGACTTGGTTCTCTCTTCCTTCATCTCGATGCTCCAGACACGAATAATGTGTTTTCCGTGACATTTCGGACACCAGTTTCCTCAAATAATGGTATTCCACATATATTGGAACACACAACGCTGTGTGGATCGAAAAAGTATCCTGTCCGCGATCCGTTTTTCAATATGATTAAGCGATCCCTCAACACGTACATGGTATGCCTTCTTTTCGCTTTTCGTGCTGTTTTGTTGTTTGTGCTGACGCGTGCTTTTATGATGCTGTAGAATGCCTGGACTGCTGGGTCGTATACAATGTATCCATTCTCGACGCAGAATGCAAAGGATTTTGAGAATCTGCTCTCAGTGTACACGGATGCGGTTTTCTTTCCGAATTTGGAGAAACAGGACTTTCTGCAAGAAGGACATCGGCTGGAGTGGGACAAGTCGACGAATTCGTTTGTGCTGAAAGGCGTTGTTTTCAACGAAATGAAGGGAGTGATGAACGACCCTTCCACGTTGTTTGCATTGCGAATGATGACGGAGATGCTGCCGAATACCCCGTACGCCAATTACTCCGGAGGCGACCCCTTGGAAATTCCGTCGTTGACGCATGAAGAACTGGTTGCATTCCAGCAGAAACACTATCATCCTTCCAATGCGCGGTTTGTGACGTATGGTTCGTTCGGACCCGAGAAGACGCTGCAGTTTTTGAACGATAAGATCTTCCCCTCTTTTGAGAAGCGGTTGGATGTGCCATCAGCTCCCAACGCCGTCACAACGTTCGCCAGGCCAAAGATCCTTGAGATGACCGGCCCTGCGGATCCACTTCGAAGCGTTTCTGAGCAAGGAGTCCGATGGGCTCGGTCATATCTATGTTGCGATGCGCAGGATGTGGATCAGAGCTCCGCTTTGCAAGTGGTCTCTTCGTTGCTGTTGGATGGCCCATCTTCTCCGATGTTCAAGGCTCTGATCAAAAGTGGTCTTGCACCGGATTTTGCTCCAATGACGGGGTATGATTACCACACACGCTCGACAATGCTGACTCTCGGTGTTTCCGGAGCGCAGGAAAGTGAGCTTGGAATGATCAAGGGCGTCATTGACCATACTCTCATCGAAAGTGCCGACAAGGGATTTGATCCGCAGCGGGTGCGAGCGTTGATTCACAAACTTCAACTGTCACTGAGAAAAACACAGGCAAATTTTGGCTTGAATTTGGCGTCGAGGATCATGCCGTTCTGGGTTCACGACTGCAATCCAGTCGACTTGTTGCGTGTCAATCGGTTTACGGAACAGCTGCAGAAGGCCGTGGATCATCCGAGATCTAGGCTGCTGGAGTCGCTCGTGGAGCAGTATTTGCTGCCGAATGTGAATCCGCATACGGTAGAATTGCTCATGAGACCCGACGAGACGTTTGCATCCAAACAGACGGAGAAGGAAGAACGCATACTGCGAGAAAAGGCCACGGCTGCCGATCGCAATGAAGTTGTTCGCGTCCAAGAAGAACTGGAGAGTCGTCAACAGCAGAAACAAGACATCTCATGCCTTCCTTGCATTTCTTTGGAGGACGTTAGTCCAACTGTGGAGTTTCATACCATGCAATTTTCTTTTCCCACAAGGCAACTGAACTCTACTGTTGTCTTCAACGATCAACCGACGAATGGTATTGTTTATTTCTCTCGAATTTTGCCTGTGGACCTGAGGTGCGTTCCGCAGTCCAAGATCATGATGCTAAATTTGTTTGTTTCGTTTCTCCCTCGACTTGGCACACAGTCTTTCGCAGAAGACGAGCTATCTGTTGCCCTTGATTCCGCAGCGGACTCCGTTTCTGTGGGGTCTCTGATCACAAACGATGAAACTGCGTTTGTTCTGGGAGCTTCCGCACTTGCGGATGGTTCGTTTTTCGACTCCAAATGGCGCAAGACGTCGGAGCTGCTCTACGAGATTCTTGAGTCTCCTAGGTTGGACAATGTCGATCGTGTTTCTCAGATGTTGCGAACCATGATGCAGCAGCTTCCTTCCGAGATTAGCGATTCAGGAAGTTCATTGGCAATGCGTTATGCCGCAGCAGGGCTGTCCCAGGAACATGAGATCATGGAACTGACGAGCGGAATCTCGTACATTCGCAATGCCATGCGATTGGGGGATGACCCAACGTATGTGCTTTCCATGATCCGAGACTGGCTGGGCTCGCTGTACAATGCTCAGATGGAGGCGCTTCGGGGCCCTGCCAATTCGATCGCTGTCGGAACAGCGAGAAGTTTGTACATTGGACCAACGGAACTGCTCAAGCAGTGTGCGCCGGCATTTTCCCGCCCGTTCTCTCCGTCCGTGTCGCTCCGGCCTGACCTGAACCAGGAGTTACCGTCGCAAGTTGTCGAATTCAAGAACCACGCATACTTCGTCACTCCGGCGTCCCAAGTGGAATACGCTGCTGGTGTCATGAAGACAGACATTGCGTATGAGTCGCTGGACTCAGTCGCGTCGCAGGTGCTTGTTCGAATTCTGTCTTCGCAGTACCTGCATCGGCTGGTCCGTGAGCAAGGTGGGGCGTATGGCTCCAGCGCATCCTTCAACGTTCTCAATGGGTCTTTTGGAATGTCGTCTTTCCGAGACCCGAATGGCCTGAGATCGATCAGTCTGTTTCAAGGAGGCCTCGCGTGGCTGAAGCAATACAACGTAACAGAGCAGGATTTGACGGAAGCCAAGCTCGAAATGTTCCAAGGAATGGACGCACCCACCGTGCCCCAAAGCCGCGGGTCCCTGGCATTTTTGCGAGGAATCTCAGACGAACAGAGACAGCGGCGGAAACAGTGGATCCGTTCCTTGGTGGCGGAGGACGTATATCGTGTGGCGGACCGCTTAGAAGGCCATCTGAAGAAGCACGGGATGCGTGTCTGCATTTTTGGTTCTGCCGAAGGTGCCAAGAAGGCGGAAAGGGAGGGCTGGACAGTCGAGGATTTGTCGATGAATTCCGAGGTCTGATGCACGGAGGAAGAGGACCGGTCTAATGTTGATGATGAAGACGACGACGACGACGATGGAGAATAAGGTGGAGAAGCGAACAATGTCAGCAATAGCGGAGTGCCGACAGCAATTGATACCCGCAGTTTTGGGACTTTTGCCTGGTTCTTCGGAATCGGCAAACTCGTGAAAACCCATATTTGTTACCAGCTGCCAGCGAGTCTGGCCAAAACCGACAAAATTGGTGGATAGAACGATATTCAAAACAAAATACAATAATAATAATAATCACTGTAATAATAATAATGATAATAATAGGTAAATATAATGCGAGTCTAGAGCGGCGGGAACACGGCAGACGCAGTAGAGCCTGCAGGAGAAAAGCTGGCTTTCGGTGGTTTGCGGCTTGGCGCAAAAGCGGGAACTGGGTTCTTGGCAGAGCGCTTTTTAAACAGCTCCAATCGCTTGGCGGGATCCTTGAGCTCATCGCGGCGCTGACGCTGCAGCTGCATCTTGTGATACCGCTCATACTTCTTGAGCATGTTTTCCGCCACGCCCGGCTCATGAAAGCCCCATTCTTCCGAGATCTTCGTGATCTTTTCTTCTTTCTTATGTCGCGGAGACAATATATTGTTGACATTACCAACATCGTCAAGTATTTCGGTGTGAACATCGCTTGAAGTATCGCTGTGGGATGTATGCAGCCGTCCTGGAAACTCATCATCGTGACCAGAATGAGGGGCTCCGATTTCAAACGACGCAGCGTGATGCATACTTCGATGCGATGGTGTCATCACGGATCGTGCAGAATCCAAATGCATCGGTTCAAACTCAAATTCCGTATCAAGATTGTCCATGTCCGATTCTGTGGTCAGCAAACTGAAAACAGAATCCTTTGGGATGAAGAGGTCAACGTCCACCTCCGGAAACTCGTCGTCATCGTCAATGAACCTTGCACGAGCCATGATTCTTCGGATGCGGTGCCCGCGAAAGATCTTCTGGATCTGGACGGCGGCAGCACTGCGAAGCACGTGCAATCGTGAAAGGACGGCGGAAACCTCCGGATGCTGCCGGCGACAAAGAAATCCACGAATCACCGCCTGGATCCTCACGGCAGCTGCATTCGTCTGTTGCTGAAGAGCAACTCGTTGACGGACCAGAAATCCGCGGACGATGCGCTGAATGGAGGTGGCAGCCCGTGATCGTGAGGCGTTCTCCCTGGCTCTCACATAAGAAGGATTCCTGCGCATAACGTTGACAGCCAACTTGCGAGCCTCCAAAGGTTTGTCTGACCACATCTTCAGTTCAGCTTGCCTTTTGCCCAGGAAACGCTGAGTCTCTTCCAAATGGCGAACCCGCATTCTGATTTCTTCTGCTGCATGTTTCTGCTGCTGTTGAAAGTCCGCAGCAACAGGTGCTGGTCTTGCGCCGGGCAGCCGCTCGGTGCGCTCGCGCCGATGTCGGCTTGTGAGTTCCAAGCGATCTCTATGCGACATCTTGATGAACTGCGCGAAGCCGTTTGAAAACTGCTGAACCTGCTTCGATGCAGAAGACTGCTCGTGTTCCCTGAAAATGTGCGCAACAGGGACAAAACGAGAATTACTTTCTGCACATGAATCAAGAAGACGCATCATTGACGAAGTGCGAAGTCGCGAAACAATGCGTCGCCACGCAGCCCAGCGCTCGCTCCGCTTAACAGCAGCGTCATCAATGTTTGTAATACCGCGAAGGCCACATAAGACTGCAGATCGAAAGAGCGGTCTTTGGCAGACAGGATTGTCGTGAACATCCAAACGCCTGAGGGTCATGCGGCATGGCAAAATACTCCACAGAAGTGCGGAATAGTCATGCAGCCGGTTAAATGAAACATCGAACCGACGGATAATAGGATAAATCGGAGAAAACGAAAACGAGGTCGCTTTCGGGCCGTATTTCAATTCACGAGATGCATTCGAGATCGCATTCTCCGCAAAGTCCAGCTCTTCGATGAACGGAGCACAGGGAAGATGCGCCAATCCAGAAATGGAGTTGCCATTCAAAAATACTTTCGACAACAAGGAGTTTGTGAATCCACGAACATCGACAGCGGATATTGAATTTCTATACGCAATGAGCGTTTCGAGTAATGAATTCTTGGAAAAAGCAGAAAATTCGAGGCGGTCTAAAGAATTACGGCCCACGTCGAGCGAGAACAAAGCAGGGAAGCTCTGGCATGTTTGCAGTGCAGCGGATATCAAGCAGTTTCTGTACAGGGAAAGGACATTCAGCGCAGCGAGCCCCTTGAGAGATTGGACACTTCGAATCATATTGTTGTTTGCTTGGATCGACCGGATATTGGAGTTTGCATCCAAGAATTCGAGATTCGTCAGTTTGTTCATGCTGCACTCGACTAACACGAGACTCTTGCATGGCTCAAACAACTTGGGAGCAAGCCGGTCCACTTGATTATCCCGAAACCGCACTTCCTCCAAAAACGGAACGGACTCGATAAACTGCTTTGGGATATCTGTGAGTCTATTCAGATTGAGACTTAGTGAGACTGGTCTCGCATTGCTCAGCGCACTCAGCAGTGACTTTGACACATGAATCGAAGCAATGGCTTCGCACGAGAGGTCAATGACCGGATGACTGCCAGCAGGAAGAGACTCGATCTCGGGATGGTGCATCGTGAGCAAATCACTATCCAGAGTCTGCGAAGTCTGAAAAGGATTGTGCTGTTCTGGCTGTTGTTGTGGGTCCGACAGCTCCCCATACGGTACATCTTCCGAACCCCGAACAGTCGCAGATTGACCGGCGCTCGGAGCCGCCTGGGTACCGGTGAACAGTGTGCTCATTGGTACCACCACTGCCGACCCATCGACCACGGTCCGATCACTGGAAACCCACGCACAAAAACCAGCATACAGCAAGGACGCTGGGGATCGCACGAGCTGCCGAACACATTTTGCATCGGGCCTTACAAACGTCAGTGTCAGTGGGACAGAATCCTTCATCGCTGCCACCTGAATCTCGGGACGATGCACATTCGGTGAGTGAGCATGGCGCGCAGGCATTGAAAACAAACCAAGAATCCGACTCCTTTCTTTTGCACGTTCGAGGGCTTCCTTCTTTTGCTTCTCTTCCAGTAATCTCCTGGACTCTTCTTCCTGGCGCCGTTTCTCTTCCTCTGCTCTTTTGCGCTCTTCTTCTTTCCTCTTGAGTTCGTCGATGCGCAGCTTTTCCAACCGTTCCTGTTCCTTTCGCTGTGCTTCCAACATTTCTGCAACCTTCTTCATCTGAATTCTCAAGGATGCACCTCTTTCGTCCTCAAACTTCATTCGAGATCGTTCTCTGTCCAGCCGAGCTGTCTCTGCCTTCCTCTTCTCTCTCATGACTGATGCAAACCGATCTTCCGCCCGCATTCGTTCTTCTTCTTCTGCCGCACGAATGGCTTCTCTTCTCTTTTCCGCTGCGATTTTGGACTCCTCTTCCCTTTGCAGCCTTCTTTCTTCCAACATCCTCATCTTCTCTTCTCTTTGTCTCCTCCCAAGATCCCTCTCTTCTTCTTGTTGCCTGTCTTCCTCCTCTCGCGCCCTTTTCTCTTCTTCTGCAATTCGCAGCATTTCATCCAAACGTGAAATCCGCTGCATCTCCACCGAATTCGAGGTCGCCGTCAATGGAGCAGACTGAAAAAAAAGACCTTTGGACGACATCTCCTCTGGTCTGCACGGCACCGCAGATGACGACGTACCCTGCCCTGTGTCTCCTCCGCCATCGACGGTCTCTGCTTGCAGTTCCGCATCCAGCTGCTTTTCAGTCGATTCAAGAAGCCGAGACTCTTTGGCCGCAGGTGCTACGCTTATCGATGCGTCTTCCCTGTCATCCCAGTTCTCGTGGTCGTTGCTGTCGACGTCATTGTCGTTATCATCTCGAAGCAACGCAACGACTTTCCGCGCAGCTTGGTCGCGCTCACAAAGTAAATTTTCAAAGGTTTGAAGCGTAGACAGGTACTTTTGCTGCGAATCCAATGGTTTGGAAGTCGTGTTGTGAAGCTTCATGATTGAATGGAACTCTGCATCAAAGTCCGCATCGTCCATATCAGAAACGGAATCATTGAACTCCGATAGCTCAGACAAGGCCTCCAACTCCCGCTGGATCTCAGCATTAATGTCCTCACTTGCGACCGATTCGCTCATCAACGCGTCCTTTCTTTCGGTCTTTCGATCTCCGTAATTCTCTCTTTTTCCCCGCTCCCCCTTCGATCTCACACAACTCTCCTCTTTTCCCTGATACCCCCTTCACCAATCGAATGATCAAAAACAAAACAAAAACAAAAAAAAACAAAAACTAATTAATCACGCAATTCTCGTACAAGCTGCATTATGCTGCTATGATGCAAAAGGACGCCGCAATAACAAACCATCTGCGGGGGATTTCTGATGATGTTGCATCAAGCATCAAGCGCGCTGACCGTTAAAAAAACTGTTCTCTTGATGCTATTTGCGGCGAACCGGCTTCGTGAAACATGTCAACTCGACGTTGCGCGAAAGTACGTGATGTCGCCGTGTCGGACTTCAGAGTCGTCTTTTTTGGCATTGCAGTCTGCACGCTAGAAGAAACAAAGACAGGATCCTTTTTTCTACTCCAAAAAAGAAAGAAAGAAAGAAAGAAAGAAGGCAGATAATCAAATCATAAATCATACTTTTTTTTAGAGGGAGGTGGGGCTTGCTAACTGTTCTTGCAGAGAATCAAATGGTTTCTATCAAGCAGTATGTCTTTGTATATTATTCGTTTCTTTTTATATAATCAGAAAAACACTTCTTTTTTGCGTGTCATGGTTTTTTTCTTTCTTTGGGGCTGGGGAGAGTGAAGAACGCTGTCCTGTTGTTTGCAGTTTCTCTGTATCTAATCTCCTTGAACCGCCATTCTGTTCTTAAAAAACAGTACTGTCGAGCCGAGATCTGGAATCATGCACGCCAGAGGGCTGCCATGCACAAGCATTATCGAGTTCAAGCATGTTTGCGGAGAGAGAATAAGCGAATCTGATTTCGAGAAGTGCACACATTTGAAGAACGGATCGGGTCATATTTTGGTCAATGTTCATGTCAACGAGCCCCGATGTCGACTGGTAGAAGCATTCCTTGTGGATGCGCTTTCGAATGAAGTGGTCGAAGCATCCATCACCGGTCGGACAAAGACAGAAATGATTCACGAAGGATGTGCGAAATTGAGGATAGGACTGCTCAAGGCGAAGAAAACGTGCGGAGCTTGTCCACTTCGAATCTGCTTCAAAATGATGGACGCAAACAGCGTTGTACTCAAGTCTGTCTCGTCAAGGTCGTTCTGTCTGCAGAGCTGACACCGGACAAAAGTGCGAAGCGTGCTGCTGCTTTATTTTCATTTTATTTATGCAAGGGGCTGGTGTACACAGTCGCGGAGTTCTCTACAACTAAATGGTAACTTACAGATAATGTTCTTTTTTTTAATTTAAATTATTTCATTGCACGCAGAAAAAAAAAGGTCAAAAGATATTCAGTGGTTGCAAATACGGGATGTCGTGTTGGAAACAGAGCCGTCGTTGGTGAAGCGCAGGATCGTGCCGAGATTGCCACCGACTAGGAGTCCAGTAGGGACCGCCAAAAGCGCACTTTCCTGACCAGTGATGTGGCATTCTCTGATCCCTGGCGTGCAGGGGAGATCAAAATCCCGAACGGCCTGCCAAGAGAATCCTCGATCTCTGGTAATCCATGCAGTATTGGTCTCAACAGTCACGTTTGTCATGTTCATGTTTGCCGAGACTGCCCAACCCAGTCCGGACGTCTCATCAAACGACATATCGATTACCATGAAGTTCATATTGCGCTGGCTCGTGAACGCTGCAGGAGTAACATCTTTGAAAGATCGACCCATGTCGGCGGACAGTAGTAGCCGTGACGAACAATGCGGCTCGGAGAGCAGGCACGTGGAAATTACGGAAATGTCCGAGTGTGCGGGATCTTTGAACAGCGAAAGGGAAGAGATGGGGCAGACAATCGTGGGTGTTGCTTGCGGAGAGCAAGTTGCAAAGGCCTTTCCAAGTTTGAGAGTACGGAAAATGAGTCCAGTCGAAGAAGTAACGAGCTGTGCGTTGGAGTGTGCTGAAAACGATGATCTCCAATCGGATGCGATTCCGTACAGCAAATCTGCAGATTTCGAGTATGAAAATGAGTCCAGCTCAAGAGGAAACTCAAGCCAAAGCCGCGGAAAGAACGCAAGTTTTTCTCGCGATCCCGACAAGACGACGTACGTCATATCATCCATCAAGCGGACCACCACAATAAATGACTTGAAAACAGTTCCAGAAACCGTGTATGAAGATCCGTTGGGAGGAAACGAGTGAATGGTTCGAAGCGAACACCCGAGACATTTAGAAGTGAAAATGCTGGATTTGGAGAATAGCAAATAGTCTGCATTCTCCTGGATTTCCACAATGCTCACGATGTCTGCTTCCTGGTTTTCAAAGGCGTCCCAATTCGCCCCACCGTCGCTGGAACGCAGAGACTGTCTCGACGGAGCGCCAAAAAATGCCACGAGGCTTGATCCTCGCAACAATGCATCCTGAGGTTCGAGAGAATCAATCCGCGAAACAACCGTGCAAGAATCGGAGGAAAACGACCGCGACAACGACGATGTGACGACGACGATCTGCAAAAAAGAAAACAGCCCGCATACAACGATCGTCGACAACGGGAATAGATGGATCCTCATCCAGTGTCTTGCTCGTCGTTACTTGCTAGCACTGTTCGTTGCCACTTGCCCGTTCCAGTTGCCAATCGCCCTGCTTTGATCGCCCTTCTCAAGCTCAGAGGATCGGAAGCTGACAACAGCGACCTCGATAACGTAGCGGGAGCGCTCCTCAATAAATCTCCGAAATCGGGGGGTTCGAGAACAGGGAAAAAAGGCTGCAGCATGACTTGATTCAACAGCACCCCGCCAAACAAAAAAACTGAGGCAGACAAGAAAGGGATTAAAAAAAGCTGGAGCAAAGAGCGCCTACATTATACACTGAGTATGCATATCTACGGATAGACATGCATACTCAATCGTGCATCCCGTTGCCGGGAAGGGGATAGGCCCCCAACACGCCTCACGGCGCTCTTCAGATAAATGCTCCGCGCTCCGTTCCCAATCTCGATCAATCTGCGAGCCACCTTCTCAGCGCGACACGTTGTTCCTGAGAAGGGTGCATTTTTTTGATGCTGACGGCCCTAGCAGCAGGCGTAGTGACACGTGGTCTTTTAGGAGGTCTGCGGGATAGATGGCTATGGATGCTGCGTTAAAGAGTGTCGAAAATGCAGAGCCTGTGTCACCGGCTGAATTCTGGCCGAGCGTGCGTAAGCACGAATTCCTGTGAAACAAACGTGCTAGTGTCGGCCAGTGTCGACCGCCTCTGTTTATGCATACTTCCTTCCGTATGCATGACAATGACGGGTCATTGCCCATCGGGTTGAAAAAAGTATAACGATTTATTCCGACTGTTATCCATCGTTTACTGCATTAAACTGTATTATATTGTAGTGTACCGTATTGTATTTGCGTGTCTTGTCGTGTGTGTGAGTGTACAGACGGAAAGCATGTCTGCGGCGTCATTGTTGTCTGCGGAAGCACTGAAGTTTGCCACAAGTCTTCATTTTCTGGCTTCTCAGAATGCGTCGGTTGAATCGGTCATTTCGGATTTCCAACGCTCTGCAAAGATCATGTCGCATCTCGAGGTGCTGACAGAAGACTCTGCTGCGTTTCTGAAATCGGAGATCCCAGAACAGCCAGGGTCGGTGCGATTACAACCATCAAGTTCATCCTCATTCTCTGCTTCTGCTTCTGCTTCTGCTTCTGCTTCGTCTGCCGGTGCAGTTGCGCATGCGGACTTCACAGCGACTGAACTTTTAAAGACTCGATTGGCAGCGTATGATGAAGAGGTCGATCGGCTGGCTTCCACAATCCCGTTTTCCGTGAAGACTCCCCACTCGCTTGTCAGGGCTGAGCTGGGTGCAGAGATGAATCATGAAGTCTCTGCGCTTTACACACTTTGCGATTTCCTGAATGCCCGAAAGACGGATCTGTCGCGGAAATGCGAAACCACGAAATCAATTGTTTCGGATCTGCAGACGCTGAATACTAAGCTTGAAGAACAGCTGGCCAAGACGGAAAGAGAAAGCCAAGCTGCTTTGGAATCCACTCAGGCATCTTCTTCTGCTTCGAAGACGGAGAACAGAACTGTGTTGAACGATGCTCGGCAAAAACTGATGGTTCTGCTCGCCAAGTTTTGCGATAAACACTATCCGGCAGTGGAGGAAACAGTCCCGCGAAAAAAACGGCGAGTCGCGAAAAGCAAGACATCAAAGAGGGATGGGGACAATCCAAGCGATGATGATGATGACGGTGATCATGATGAGCGGCAAATAAGAAACAGAGCACAAATCATCGAGTATACTCCTTTGAAAGCGATATTGGAGGAATTGCTGAATCGTTGTGTTTCGCATCCCAAAGACCCGTACGTCGACTGGAATCAAAAGAACGCGCATCCGGTACAGATCGAAGTGCTTATTCGCTGCGGAATCGCTTTGCAGCATCCTCAAAACCCTATGCTTATCTCTTTGGAAAGGTTCCATCAGTGAACACAAGAGTGCTGCAGTAAACCAATTTCGTTTGTATGTACATCCCGATAAACTCTGTTTCTGCGCCCAAACCTCCTCTTTTTCTATTATTATTATGATGATGATTATGATTATTGAGGTACGTAGATTGCAGCAGACCCCGAAGCCAATGACAAGACCTTCCTTTCTGCAGTTCCTACTTTATGAGCAAGATGGTCCTCCAGGCTGCAGCCAAAAACCGCCCAGTCCCGTAGCTGCCGAGGTTCTGCTGTAAATAATATATTTTTAAAAGAAGAACGACTGCCCTCGCACCGGGAATTCAGCAATGGTTTTCTGCTGATGCGGACGTTACTGCTGCTGTTCTTCGGGCATTGAACAAAAAGAAAAATGTCAATCTTCCGTCCTCTTCTTTGTCCACTGCGACGATTATGTATTCTTGAAAAGACGAAGAAATGCCGCAGCGTAGTGTATTGCTGCTTCTGCTAGTTGTTGTGGTACTGCAGACGGTGCATGGCGTCCGCGAACAGCGGTATTGCGAGATAACGGATCCATGTTGGCCCTCCGAGTCCGAGTGGTCGCAGTTAAATGTTACGACCGGGGGCCATTTGCACGCTGTGTATCCCGAGAGTCTGCCTTGCTATGAAGAAGGCGCATCATCTGCAGACTGCCAAGCGATAATGCAGAACTGGACAAATCCTTTTTGGAGAGCGAGCCAGATTGGAGCGATGCAGAGTCCAAACTGGGAAGAAGGCTCGAATGGTGAGAATTGCTATAATCCCAACGCCCCGTGCAGCCAGGGAAGCATTCCTCCTTTTGGAGTTGCTGTTTCGTCCGCCTCCGATGTTTCTGCTGCGCTGGATTTTGCGGCACGACGCAATATCCGGGTTGCTGTGAAAACCTCTGGCCATGATTTCAATGGCCGGTCCACGGCTGCGAGTGCACTGATGATATGGATGCACACGTTCACGGGGGTTTCCGTCGCGGACGTCTTCCAAGCGTGCCCGGGGGCTGAGAAGGGACCGGCCGTGACTGTTACGGGAGGCACTGCATGGGGTGTGGTCTATGCGGAAGTTGCGAGACATAAGTACACGGTTGTGGGTGGGTTCGCTCGGACCGTCGGGGCTGCTGGTGGATACGTGCAAGGTGGTGGACATTCGTTTACGTCACCTGCGTACGGCCTTGCAGTCGACAACGTTTTATCGTTTGAGGCTGTCTTGGCAAACGGAACGCTGGTCACTGCTTCGGATTGTTCGCACTCGGATTTGTTCTGGGCTCTGCGTGGCGGCGGCGGTGGAACGTTTGCAGTAGTGACGTCGGTGACATACCGTATTCATCCTGTACCTTCGGAAGGCGTGACAGGGCTCACGATTCGTTTGCAGTTCTTGCGGGGACCTGCTTCTGCAGAGCTGCTGCTGAACGGCTTCTTTTCCGAGGTCCCGAATTTGGTGTCGCCGAATGCAACAGGTGGCGTGTGGGGAGGCTATTATTTCATGTATCCGAGCACGTCAACATTTCTTGCGGCATACGTGTTCAACGGGAGCTTGACCGCAGCAAAGGACTCCATGAGCGCTTCGGAACAGTTCTTGTTTTCGAACCCAAAGGATTTTGCAATCTTGAAGTACGCTTACGCATCGTACCCGTCGATGAACGATTGGCACGAGGCCAATGAACAGGGAGATCCTATGGGTGTCCTCGTAGCTATTGGATCCAGACTTGTTCCGTTGTCCGCTTGCGTCAATCCTTCAGAACGAGCATTTGCTGCAAAAACCATTGCAAACTACTCCACGTACACCACGATTTTCGGACACTTAATCGCAGGTGGTGCCGTTTCCACATTTGATCGGCAGAGTGTCCATACATCAGTGACTCCTGCCTGGCGAGATGCCGTGATGCACATCATCGTCACACAAGTTTGGTCTTCAACGGCGACGGTGCAAGAACAGCAAGCGGCGATGGCTCGAGTCTCCCAAATGACAGATGGTCTTCGTGCTGCTTTCCCGGACTCCGGAGCATACTGGTCCGAAAGCGACTACAATGAACCGAACTGGGAGGACGCTTTCTGGGGCTCTGTGAACTACCGACGACTTCAGGAAATCAAGCAGATGTATGACCCGTCCGGCATCTTTGATTGCCACCATTGCGTCATGTTTTGAACATTTCTTCTTTTGCAGGTCTGCTTTCGACAAAATAAACACTGGACTCTTGTGTGTGTGTGTGTGTGTGTGTGTGTTTGTTTGTTTGTTTGTTTGTTTTTTAATATTACCATATTTTTTTACGAGGGTGACTCTGGGACAAAATTTCCCCAGTTTTGCAGAACAAACCTTGTACCACCGCGTGAGATCGTCTGCAAGCAGGGAGGCAAAACTCCAGAGGTTACTGACTTGTCGTAACCGATTCCGAAAGAAAGCTCTTGGAGACCGTTGGGAAGAACTCCGGGCTCGAGCTTGTGGCGAAAATGACCACCAAAATGGAGGACCTCCAGAGAAGACGGGAGGACGTCTTTAAAGATGGGCTGGTTGAAAAAGAAACCGAACAAGAGCTTCCGGAGATTGGAAGGAAGAACCCCTGGTGGAAGCGGCTGATTGTAGCAATCCAGGAACTCCAAATTCTCGAGAGTTTCTGGAAGCGACCGAGGAGCTAATTTTTGGTTAAAACAGCCCCCCAGCGTGAGTGAAGTCAGGCACGCAGGCAAGTATCCCGGAGGAAGAGTGTTGTTGAAGTAGCCGCTCAGCTTGAGAACACGTACGGATTTTGGAATGAGGCCGCGACGCAGAGGGTCGTTGGAGAAGAAATCAAAGTCAAGCACTTCCACACCGGAGGGTAGCACTCCCAACTGCAAGGGATGTCTTTGCATTGTGGCATTTATCCTGAGGTTCCTGATGGAACCCGGCAGGAATGACGGTTCAAGAATTTGGTCATACGGCCCGTGAAAAGTCAGTGCTTTGAGATTTCGTGGAAGAACGTTTTGCTGGAGTGGTCGATTAAACGCTTTGCCAAACACCACCGATTCGAGCTCTGTCGGCAGGACGTCTTTTTCAAAGGGCTGGTTGAAGCTGCTGCCAAAGCGCACTGCACGAAGTGACGTGGGCAAGGCTCCAGGTTGCAGGCGCTGGTTGAACGAGAACCCGAACGTGACGCTCTCGAGCCGGCTTGGTAAAACACCGTATGACAGCGATTGATTGAACTGGTACCCGAACGTCACCACTCTGACAGACTCGGGAAGGACACCGGAACTCAACGGCTGGTTGAAGGCCACGCCGAAGCCGACCGTTTGAACCGAACACGGCAGGGCTCCGGGAGCCAGCGGCTGATTAAATCTGGCTCCAAATTTAACTGTATGCAGAGTTCGAGGTAGGACCTCGGGGGGCACATCCAGGTCGAAATCGGCATCAAAATGCAAAACCTGAAGACCCCTGTTCATGTTTGCCGGAACGACCTTTTTGCAAAAATGCATCTGGCGGAACGGCGCCAAGGCATACGCAAAATGCCTGCAGACAAGCGCTAGCCGTGCAAACGATGCGTCCGACAGAAACGCAGACACGATCTCAAGGACCCGCACGAGCTGGATGCAGTGCTCGCTGTTGTCTGCAGCGTTGGCGCTGCGATCCTCAGGCATTTCTGCGTCAGTCTGAGGATTCTGATGCATGGATCGGCGACGCATGAGGGACGCTTTCTTGCAAACGGACGCAGCTACAAGGTACCGAATGTGTTCCTGCAGCTCGGCGATTTTCACGTCTGGCATCTGTAGGTTTCTCACTGCTCGCGGATTGTCCTCCTGATGTTTGCGAATACAGCTTGCAAAACGCAGTCGCAGAAGTTTGCTCTTATCAAATGAAGCCTGACGTTGTCGCAAATCTGAAGTTGACGACGACCCGAGAAGCAGCAAACTTGTCTTCAACGACAAATTTTCAATATCAGTTTTCACTCTTGACAGACAAACACACACACACACACATATATATATATATATATCGCCTGTGCAATACTCCAATGTACATGCAAACATTTACTCGTGTTATCTAAAAAGACTTTCTACCTCTGATACGTTGGCTTTCTTCTTGTAGAACCGTAGCAGTGCTATTTCATCACATTGATACAGAATTGGGATCTCTTCTTTTGGAACACGTTCTACGACAAAGAAATCCTGCGCCTCGACAAAGAAAAGCGCGTCCTCCGAACTGCGCAGTTCGTGCGACATTAAGAAAAGGACATCAGGAAAAGCATCCGCAATGTACCGCATCATCCACAGCAGCTTTATCCACTCATTTCGAGACGGGTAAACACAGTCGCTCATCAGAACGAGCTCAAATGGAGCAAACGCGTGGACAGTAAGCCACTGCGTAACTCTGGCCTTTTCTTCTTCGGAATCCGCAGACGGCCATTCAAGCTCCTCGGCCCTTATCGACACGAGCGGACTCGAGGGATCCCCAGGCTTATTCAGCGGATTTTGGTCAATATTCTTTTGAATCAATTCAATGAGCGGAGCTTGGTCCGTCGCGCTTATGAAGCATGTTTGTTCACACTGAGCCAACGCAAGCGAAACGGTACCGCAGCCAGACCCAAGCTCAAGAACGGACTTACCACGATAGTATTCCTTTGGAATCTTTTCTTCAAGATACGAACATAGCACAAGTGCTGCATCCCAGACTATATGATCCCCAAGTTCCCCTCCAAATCGCTGCGTAATCGTTAGATTCTTTCCAAAAAACGAAATTTCTCGGTCTCTGTACGACGCCATTGTTTCGGTGCCCACCTACGCTTCCCCACAACCACACTGGCACCCAATGGTAGTAGTCACGACGCAAGTAAACTCACGATCGCCAATGCCAGACTGCACGAATGAGTTGTGAGATGAAATTTCTGCAAGCTTTGAAAAATGGGGAAGAAAAAATATATATATATAATAAAAAATGGAAAAATCAAAAAGTAATGAAATAATAAAAATATATGTAATAAAATCTCGAATGTTTGGACTTCGAGGAATGAATGAAGTTGACTCAAACTTTCCAGAGAGGCGAGGTTTGTCGCGTGATTCTTGTGGACGTCGCAGACGCCAGATTTGCAAAGCTGCAAGGTTGCAAGGTCTAACAGGGTGACGAGGAGAGGGAGAACGGGGGGACGAAGGCTTTGTACTTGGCAACAGGAGACAGAAGAGAACGGATATGAGACCGTGAAGATGCACGATTGTGCTGAGGATGTTTTAATTGATCACATCAAGGAACAAGACTTATTATCTTCCGACGAGCCAGATGGCTTGAAGCTGTTCGTAAACTTCTTTTGAGAGTGGTATTTTGGGAATTCCTCGTGCAGCTGGTCAATTGCGACGAGAATCCGCCTCAGGGGAAGTGGGTCCACAATTCCAAATTCTTGAAGATCGCGATCGTTGGAGGACATCAAAGAATACAAGTCAACTTTTGCGGCTTTGAACGGTTTCACAAGCTCAGGGTGTCCAATGGATTTCATGAGCTGCGAGACATCCGAAGGAGTCTTGAAAATGCGGCCCGCGGACTCCGCAACGACTCGCATGACTGCGCCATCGATCTCCTGATGCAGTTTCTCCTCTGCCTGCCGCTGCACACGAGCATACTCTGCAGCCTCTTCGATCGAAGTCATAATTGTGCGAATATGATCAGTGTCGGCAATGCCTATGTCGAAAAGCTTCTGTTCGTTCACAGAGGACAAAGCAATAATATCTGATTCAAACTCAGCAAATAAGGGACAGTACTGAGACAGTTGAAGGGTATCCAGCCAGGCGGCAATGACGAGACGATTCGATTCCATGACTTCAGTCGCAATGGACGACTCAGAAGACGCCATTTGAGCGTCATCGTGTTCGGGAACAGCGTTTAGAATGTCGGACGGCGTTGTATCGTCTTCAAATACAACGCGCTTTGAAGACGCTTTGGATGGCGGAACTGGAGCAGATGAATCGGCGCGTCCTTCAGAAACCGTAATGTGTGACGATTGCGAGATCAAGTCCGGGTTAGGAGACGATGGGACAACAGCAAGGGCGGGATCCTCAGAGGAAGCAGCGGCAGTCGAAGAAGAAGTCAGATGTGAAGAAGAGGAGGGCGGCGATGTTAATGACGCCGATAGACTCTCCTCAGCACTCGGAAAAGAAAGAGCGGTCGGTTCCGACTGAGGGGCCAAGCTAGTAGACCCAATAATTGTGCTTATCGTCTTCAATGAACTATCATTGCCTGCCTCCGGATTGTACACGGCTTCGCTTTGAATAGTCCCAGTGGCATCAGACAATGATGATGATTGGTTCCCTGACAGCGACGGAACGGCAGTACTTAGGGTCTGTGCAGGCGATGACTGAGAAGCACTCTGGCTCACACTTGCTGCTGACGACGGTCGCACGGCACTCTG
>VRVR01000025.1:137490-328130 GCA_009859145.1 Andalucia godoyi
TGACGATGGCCGCACGGCACTCTGGCTCTGTGCAGGCGACGGCTGAGCAGCACCCTGGCTCACACCTGCTGCTGACGATGGCCGCACGGCACCCTGGCTCTGTGCAGGCGATGACTGAGCAGCACCCTGGCTCACACTTGCTGCTGACGATGGCCGCACGGCACTCTGGCTCTGTGCAGGCGACGGCTGAGCAGCACCCTGGCTCACACTTGCTGCTGACGACGGCTGAGCAGCACCCTGGCTCACACTTGCTGCTGACGACGGTCGCACGGCACCCTGGCTCTCAGAATGTGTTCCTGCGCTGCTTCGTATGTCGCTGCTCTGTGCATGCCCAGCAGAGGACTCTTCACCATCGCAAAACGCTGAATCAGACGCAGCTGCAGAATACCCAAGAGTTGACTGGTGAGTCAAAAGGCTCTCATTCTCACTCCCATGCTCACGTTTTGCATCTTGTGGGGTCGGATCTTGCAGTTCCGAAGATGTTTCTTTTGTCTGAGTGCCACTCGGGGATTCGTAGGCATTCCGAACAGCGGCAGAAGAGGGCCTGGAAACCCCAGAGGGCGGTCTAGAAGATCGCTGTGCTGGCACAGGAGGTGCGGGATTCTTCGAGTCTTGTTCACGATTGATCTGTGCAGCAGTCGGGCGCAACACAGAAGCAGATGGCGGTCTAATCACTTTAGGGGGAGATGTCGCTCCGTTTGCATTCGCTGCCGAAGGAGGTCGACTCGTCTGTGAACAGGTCGGAGGCCTACTCAGCCTCGCCGCTGACGTGGGCCTACTCCCTCGGGCAGCAGACGGAGGACGAGATCCTAATCGAGACGACGCTCGCGAAGACGGCGGAGACCCAAAAGACATAGGATCTGGATCCTCGGTGATAAAACAATCAGCAGTTGCAGTGTCCTCAGAAGCTCCTGGCGGACTTGTCTGCGGCGACACAGATGAATGATGAACGATCTTTTTTGGCGAGTGCACCGGCGCTCGAGAATCGCCTGCAGATCTTCTGGGGGTGCCAGGAGACAACGAAGAAGGTGGTAGCGTCGGAGTTGAAGGCGCAGGAGTAGATGAGGCTGAGCCAAGTGCGTCTGTCAATGAATGCATCAGATCGACTGACGGGGAAACAGCGGATGAAGAATGCCCCGCAGCGTCGGAAGCAGGAAATTGAGAAGCGAACGTCACGGCAATCGGTGCCTGCCTTTTCCGAAGTTTTGCTGGAGACGACGACGGTCTTCTCGTAGAATTCCGCGACTTCTCCTCAGAAACAGTCCGAGGCGCGGCATTCACAGCGCAGTCTTCCGTCGCTGGTGCTTCCTGGTTTGAAGGCAAATCACCCGTCCTCGACGCTTTCTGCGCAGAACGAAGTTCCACAGAAGAGCCGTCGGATTCGGCGACAGGAGCTTCGCGTTGTTTGTCGATACCCAGCGCCGACGAATCGGCAGCCGATTCTGGGGCTGAACCTGGAGCTGGAACGGATGGATCATCTTTGACGGACGTCGATCGGGAGGAATTCTCTGGCGGAATATGAACTTGCTGTTCGTTTTTCGCATTCGTACGGTCTTCCGACGAGGTGGTGATATGCGCAGAATGCACTTGAGCCGCGGTTGCCGTCGGATCCGAGCTTGGATTGTTGTCGACTTCCACTTCTTCGTCAGAATATGATGACGATGATGCTTCCCGTCCGCGACTCTCTGTGGAAGCAGAACCCTCCGAAATGGAAACGTGTTTCTTCGATTGCGACCCGGTATACAGTCCAACAACATGTGAATCATCGCGTGGCGATTTTCCGGGCTGTGATGGACCGGGTGACACGGAGGAACTCTGGTACGACGCAGATTTCGGTTGAGACACCATCCTACGGCGCTTCTGCGGCTGCAAATCGACGACTGTAAGCGGGAACTCATCCTGATTGCTTCGTGCTGCAGAGGGCTTCTTGCCCTTTTGTTTGGGTCTCTTCGACGACGAGGCACTCGCAGATCGTCCTCGTTGTTTCGGTAAAGACGAATGTCGGAAGGGAGACGTTTGCTTCGGAGGCGAACCATCATCGAAAAATGACTGGGCATGAGGAACGTGGAACCCACGCATAGGGAATACGATCTCACCAGAAGGCGGATCATGATACTGCGACAGACGCATCCAGCGCGAAAGCACAGGGTCTCCAGACGGGCTTAATGGAGCACCCGAATCGGTCCACGTCCCATCTCTAGAAGGAGTGCGGTGCAATCGAGACGGTGACTGGCGTTCTATCATTTGGTGTACTTCAGGAGCGCCATAGTGGGAACCCATCGAGCTTCGGCGAGCTGATGCAGACGACGAGCGAACAGCCTGTCGCAGAGGGGAAGTGGAGGGAGATGCTGACGGGCTGATTCTCCGTTCTTGGAATACAAAAGGATCAGGAACTGTGTGTTTGCGTTCAAACACTGCAGCTGTTGATTTAGGCCGACGGACCGGCGAGTGTTCCCTGCTTGCAGATTGTGCAGGAGACTGTGACCGTCGTCTTGCAACTGCAGCAGTCGATGCAGATGCCAGAATCAGCTCATCATGCTCGGTGAGAGCTGAAAAGTTATCGAGATCCGACGCATCACCTATGCTGTAGGGATTCACATCAACAGACTTGCGAGTTGAACGGCGTCCGCTGTTGTACGAGCGTGCCGACGCAGGATGCCGTCGAAACACATCTTCGTTTTTCATAAGCATGTCCGAGTCCCGAGGTAGTTCGAACGCATTTCTAATCGGCGAAATCGCACGAGACTCACCGTATCGGCCGACAGCCAGTGCGCCGGAAGATGACGGAAGGACTGTAACATATCCGAGTCTGTTCTTCAAAGCATCCTTGTTCTCAACTTTGAGTTTCGAATGGAGCTCATGTAAACGGTCAATCAGCCATCTTCCAAAATCTGCATCGTCTGATTCTTGCCTCAAATCCTCCATGATTAACTTCGTCAAATCAAAGCGAGTTTCTGGAGACGGATCTAAAGCACTGCTCTTGGTGGACGTCTTTCTCTTCCGAGGACCACCTCCATCTCCACTTCGCGACCTGGTACTTGATTTCCTGCCTGACGACAAAGGTTCACTGAAAGTTCGTGTAGAATACGCGGATTCTTCCTGGCGAATTTGCTGTGGATTCCGAATCGAATCCATGGAATCTCGTGTGGCGTTTTCATCAAACGTCGGCAGGACATCCACGTGTCTCCGCTGTCTGTCTCGATCATGGTACTCATGCCCTTCTGTGAATATTGAAGATTTTCCGTTGCGCTGGTTGAAATGATACTGAAACCTGGAATCCCGAAGCACCGCCTCCGTATCGTTTGCGCCAACGGTGGCTTGAGTATACTTCTGCAGCCATGACTCCAAATTGAGCAGTTTTCTCAGTCTGTCCAATTTAATCTCTCTATCCTCCAATGAAAGATACGAAAGATGGGACTTCGCTTCCTCTTGCGCAACTGACCTCCGCAAGTCTCGAACCTGAGGCAACAGCTGCGGAAACAGAGTCTGCGCCGCTCCAATATCTTCCAAAGTCACCAATCGGTCCCGAATGGAATCCAACAGATTGTCTAATCCAACTTCAAAATGCGATGCACCCTCACTCATCTCCTTTCTTCTTCGTTGTTACGTATAATGCAGGATTAATTATTTTTAAATAAAAAAAACAGGATGGGCATGGACGGAACAACACAAATTACAAAAATTCTCACGTCTAACAGCAAATCATACAATGAAACGCCAAAAAAGAAGGGAGAATAAATGAAGAAGAAGAAGAATGAAAAGAAAAACCCGCAAAAACGCGAACAAAATACGAATATAAATAAATAGCCTCGATAGTACAAATGCTACAAGCAATGGCCCCAGGCGTTGGAGTACGGAAACATAAATATACAAGAACTGTCGAATGCCTATCGAAGGAGTAGATGAAAAATGAAAGAAATGAAGAAATGAAGAAATGAAAGACGTTTGGTTTGCCTTTCGTCTCGATTGAAAAGAAAGTCCATCGAAGTTCCCCCAATGTTGTCAACGCACGAGTCGGAGCAGGATTCGACAAGGACGGGGTCTGCCTGCCGCTGCCACTTATTGCGAAATGATGAAGCAGTCTAAAGCGCACGTAAAACAAAAACACTGCCACGCGCCACACGCCATGCGCATGCGTTTGTTATCTTAGCAACTCCGTCACACGATGCTCGATCCATTTCACAGCATTTTGATCATGAAATCCCTATGAACACGCCGCCGCGTTGCATTCTCGCACAGCGACGCTCATTTCATTTCTTTATTTTATTTTTATTGTCCATGCAACGCAACATCTATCTTAGGAACGTCTCTCATGCCGAGGGGCGTGCTGGGTTGCAACGTTGATTATGGGTAATCGGCGATGATTATCCGTGGATAGTGTACAATGTAGGTGTCGGCAAGCACAGTGATTGGATGATTTTAATTATTACCAGTATTTATTATTATTATTATTTTACATTATGCTACAGCTTTTAGATTTTGGATCTCCTGCACGACTGCCACCTTGGGAGTCCTGGCCAGCTGCAACTCTCATATTCTGCATTCGATAATCAAAGAAGAGTTCGTTAAGTCTTGCGATGGACACAAGCATCTTACGACGAGGTCCAGCGGCCACAACTCCCAGCATTTGAAGATCGGTGTCGGTAAGCTGCATGTACGCACGAACGTCAATTCCTTTCTCAAGAAACAC
The DNA here is from genome assembly GCA_009859145.1 of Andalucia godoyi. Classification (NCBI taxonomy): domain Eukaryota; class Jakobea; order Jakobida; family Andaluciidae; genus Andalucia; species Andalucia godoyi. The sequence goes on from VRVR01000025.1 coordinate 142,181, forward strand.
CCCAACGTATTCCGGGTGTCCGATGGTCCGCAAAACTTCTCCAATATCATGCGGATTCTCAAACCACTTGGCAGCAGCGCGCTCAACTTCCGAGGCAATCGCAGCATCTTCGTTGGATAATCCTTGCTGGCGCATGGAAGACGCTCGCTGAAGCCTTTGCAGTTCAGGCTGGGCGTTTGACGTTTGTGCAGCGGCAGTTGCCTCGAACTGCTCGATTTGCGCCTCGCTGGATATTTTCATCGCCTCATCAGCTGCTTCGCGAATCGAGGCCAGCAACCGCTTCCGATGATCGCGGTTCATGATGCCCATGGAAACGAGATCGTCATCCGTGATGTGCACCAATGACATTGCATCAATATCATGTGCTTTGAACAAAGGGAAGTACTCCGGAAGCCCAACAGCTGCAAGCCACTCCGACATGATGCTGTCGTTCTCATACGACGGGCCAGAGCCGCTATGCGGAGCAGCACTCAACAAGTCCGCGTTGTTTGCAGACACATTTCTTGAATTGCCTTGCTGTGCGGAGTGACTTTGTTGTGCAGATTGGCCTTGCGTTCCAGAATTCTTGAGAACATCTTTTTGAGATGCATTGGATGGCAACTTTTGCTGCTGTTGTTGTTGTTGCTGCTGCTGTTGCTGCAATTGATTCTGCGAGGAATGGCGGGGCTGGAAAGAAGACTCTGGCTCACGGAGCGAAGACTGCGTAACCAGCAGCGGTGAATCCGAGGTCGGGTACTCTTGATCGCCTCCAGCAAATGGCGTTTGTTGTTGCATGGGACTTCCTTGACTACCAGTATTAAACAGCGCAGCAGAAACGTGCTCTGAAACATAAAACTGTTGGCTCGCGGCAACCTGTGACTCCAAGTAGTCCAGATTCTCTTGCAAAGCCCTCGCAGCTTCCGCATCAGAACGCTTTCTCATCCTCCTTCTCGCCTGGACAGCATCTGCGACTTCGTTGACGTGAGCCTCGCAGTGCTTATTCCAGACCGTGTCCGAGTCCAGGAACTTTTGCATTTCTCGAATGGTTCCCTCGACATATCGGATGCGCTCAAACATGTCCCTAAAGGAAGGTTCTGATGTTGTGATCATTCCTGAATTCGCCAGGACCGCCTGAGAGCCATCCTGTGCACTGCTTGGAACATTGAAAAACGACGGGACATTCTGAAAGGCTCCGTATTTCGAACGCTCCACCGTCTTGGAAAACAGTCTGCGCAGACGCAGGAACTCCTCTTCTTTCTTTTGATGTGCAGCAAGTGACATTTTCAGCAATGCAAGCTGCCGAGCCTTGAACACAACTGGAGACGCAGAATCCAAATCACCGCTGTTCGCGCTCCCGCTGCTGGTAGCACCTCCATTCTTGCCTTCTAATCCTTGCCCTGAACCTTGGCCCGAGGTTTGAAAGAAATGCTCCGCATCAAAGAACCCTTCTTTGGAAAGATTCGAAAGCAGAGACGGCAATCTCGGGATGTCAATTTCTTGCTGGAGACTCATAAATGCTGCCTTTTGACGCTCCACATCTTCTTGTGTTCGCGTTAGTTCTTCTTCAAGGTGCGTCATATGTCGCAGATCGGAAAGTCTGGTGCTTCGATCATTGTCTGTCTGCAGCACAGAAATCATTTCCTGCACTTGCATGTTGACCGTCTGCAACGCCGCCGTGAACTTGGACTCATTCTGCGCAATCACATAAGACAGCAGATTAGACTCGTTCTGAATATCATCCAACTCGGATATCCGGTCATCCATGTACGCCACCAAGGCTTCAAGCGTCGGATCGTCGACAGAGGGATCCATTCTTGTGCTCTCCTCTTCTTTTTAAAAACTCGAGTTGTTGTCGTTGTCGTCTCTGTATGTGTGCGTGTGTGCGTGTGTGTATGTGTGTTTTCCGTTTCCTCGTTTTTTCTTCTTTTTCTTCTCTTTTTTAGATTATCCGTTTGCTTTTTACATTCAGAAGGAAAACGCCAGTCAAACTTCAAACGGCGGAAAACATGACCTCGGTCGTAATTTTAAATTTTAAAAAAACAGCACTCTCCTCAACGTGATGCTAAACGATTTGATGCCAGCCAAAAATCACATTCCCCTCGCTACTTTTTTCTCCATTGATCCAAAACGGGATCCATATCTGAAAAGTTTCCTACTTCAATTGGAAATCCACTCCAGTTCGTTATTGTCGTTATTTCGTTTGCTATTTATTTCGTTTGCTATTAATTTCGTTTGCTATTTGTTTTCTTGTTTTCTTGTTTTTTTTAATACTGATTTTATTGTTTTTATTCGTTTTGTTTCTGTTTGCTTTCCGTTTTCTCTTTCATCCGAGTACAGCTATTTGCAAAGAGAACAAAAAGGCGAAGCCGAAGAAATACTATCATTAATCTGCTTTCCCAGCCATTTCGTTCTTTTCGTTCCTTTCGTTGTTAATTGTAAGTGCTGTTGTATCTCTGACGGTTGGATTACGGTATCGAATAGCGACTTGGGGTTTTTTTGTTGATCTGAACTACAAACACAGAGAGGAAGATGGCGCTTTCCGTAAAGATTTTTGAAGGCCAAACAGGACATTGGAACACGGCGGTTTGTTCGTCGTGCTGTGAAGAGCCGCTGACGTTTGTATTTGCGCTATGTCTTCCTTGTGTTCCTGCGTATCGACATCGCATGCGTCTGATTGAGAATCCGCAGGCGTATGTCTGTTTTGGAGGAATGTGTGGCGAGACGTGCTGCCAAAGCCATACAGTCCACTGTCCAGAGTGCTGCTTATGCATGGAATCCACGTTTTGCATGCCTGTTGCGCTTGCGGGAAACAGATTCATGTTCAAACAAATGTACCTGTTGAAGAATACGTGCTGTGATAACGTCACACTAGGGCTCTCCTATCTTTGCTGGCCATGTGCTGGGCTCTGTAAGTGCCCTGCTTGTTATGAAACGGCAAATTGCTGGTGGTCGGTCGGTGCTCCGTGCTTGGCTGCTCAGAACGAAAGCCAGTACAAGATTTGCAAGACCAGAGCAAAGCAGAAACCCTTTGGATTCTCTGGAGGACCCACCATGAAGTAAGTAGTATTAGGAATAGTAAAGTGGGTCAGTGGTGATTGTTACTTTTTTTTTTTTTTGGTACGAGCTATAACGAGACGAACAAGAAGGAAAGCACGAGGGCTGTGACAAAGACCGGAAGAACTGCGACGTTCGTCGGCGCTCGCGACTGTGACCCGCTTGTTGTCGTGGACGACGATGAAATGCGAGAGCTTGCCGCGAAGATGGGTTTTGTCGCGTTTTGCAGGGCGATGTCCAGCAGCATGGAAAAATCCAGATTTCCAAGCCCCGAGACGGCATCCCAGCCCTGCGCCGCATTGTAGCCGACGGGGCAACGATTGAGATCCGCGCGGTTTCCGGGGTTCGTACCCACCACCACATCCACAAATGATTCGGGATACTGGACGGCTGCATTGTACAGAAAACCGTGGGGCGCTCCAAGACGAGGCAGTCCACTGGCGACACGCCGATCGTTCATGAGTGCGAGCATCGTTGCAACGATCGGTGCAGAGAACGACGTGCCGCCATTCCATTTAAACGCTCCGGACTGAAACACTGCTGCATTGTGGCCAGTGACCGCAACATCGGGAACACCGCGCATGTGACCACCTCGCAGATTGGAGAGCAGATAGGCAGGAAGACCCGAGTTGTTCACAAATTTGTTCACGATGCCTGCTTGAAACGACGGCATTGCAAAGACCGACGAAAATCCTCCTCCGGAATCCACCGCTCCGCCATAAGAACTGGAAATGACGATATCCTCAAAGTTGTTGAACACGTACGCGGGAGGACTCGTCACCGTCATGGAAGCAGCGCTGTTTCCTCCGGAAGGATACGTCATGTTCGCCACCGCGACCGTGAACCGAGTGCCGTCGCCTCGAACCCGCTGAGTGCCCCCAACTGCCAGAACAAACGGCGACGAAGCGGGATATCCAACACACCAGGTTGTGCAAGTGCAGTTCGGGCTAATGAGTCCTTCAGAATGCATGACGCCGTCGTCTCCAGAAGAACCCACAAAGGTGTATCCCTGTGCAACAAGGACGCCAAAGAGATCATTCGTTGCTGCCATCTCCGTAGACGTCCATCCATTTTCGGGTGAGGAGTACGACATGGAATAAACGAATGTTTTGGTGGTCTGGGACGAGATGCTCGTCAAGAACTGCTTCAATGCTCCATTCGTTATTGCACCGGTCGTTGCGTAGTATCCATGTACAAGGCTTGGTCCAATTCCCATCGTCGTCTGTATGTCCAGCGTTGCCTCTCCCATGGGACTTGCGCTCTCCCAGGGACCAGGACCGAAGAACGAAATATTCGGGCAGGTATTCAGTCCCAGCGAGGTGCACAGCATTTGGACATCCGACAACACAATCGTGGGATTGGAACCAAACTCTGCGACTGTGATTCCCTCCGTCCCTGTCACAGCCTGAAGATTTTGCGGGATACCATAAGCCTGCTTCACAGCCGCGGGTTCGGACGGCAGAGAAACGTGAAAGAAAAACGGATCAAACGAAAAGATTTCTGAGCGACCGGCATACGCCGCTGTGAGCGACCCAGAATAAGAAACGCCCTGCAATAACGAAGATTCCAAGAGGCCTGCAAGACTTGCCACAGCAAAAGCTGTGTATTCGCCATCTGCAGTGGAACTGTCATACAGAATCGTTTCCGTTGACCACTTGGTCTGAGATATCACAGTATTGAAGTTCACCGAGGAAGACTGACAGTTGCTGTAAGTACCCGAGGACCACGACTGCCCTTGTGGCATGGAGCAGACAGTAATGTTCAATGTCGACGGCGCAAGGAACGTGCTGTTCGTGGCAGCTCCGCAGATCAGGTTTCCAAGATCCAGTGTCGACGAGGGCCCCTTCGCGGCACCAAGGTAGAAGGTACCCGAGGTAGAAAACAGACACGGCACCGCAAAGGCAATCGTCAGTCCAATTCCAAACGACTGTCCTCGAACCATCCGAGGCAGGAATCCAGTCGCAGGGCTGCTTGCTGGGAACGGAACAGGGCCGACAAACCTCTCGTGCTGACGAAGTGACGGCCCGACTGAGGTCGATGCAGAAGAGGCACGAACGCGGGATGGGTGTCGTACCACATCAGCAAACCCGCTGACGTGATCCAGCACTCGCCCAACATCTCTCGGAACGGTCGGCTCCGCTCCCTTGCTCGAAATTCGCAAAATGCTCATCAGCGGAGACGTGCCTTTCTCGTAACCCTCGACGGAATCCCCATCGACTGCACGCTCCAAGCGAACCTCGCTCCCAAACAGTCGCGTAACATCGGAAACCACCGCCCGGTGTAAATACATGTACATCCCTCCCATCCTCTCCTCAAGGCGGCCAAGTGCAGCAGTTCCAAGCCGTTCTGCTATCCACTCTCTGACAACACGCACCTCGGATGCAGTCGGCCCAACCATCCCCAGAACTTCCTCGCTCGTGAGATACTGGCCGTACCGAGGACTCTCTGGATTCGACAGTTCCTCGAGAACAAGACGGTGCAGCTCCGGCATGTTTCGAGTCCGCAGACCAAAGCAAATGTGAGAAGCGTGCGGTTGTTCTGGAACCAGAAACGTGTCAGGCAGAACGGGTCCGCTCAGAAACGAGCTTGCAAGACGGTGCGCAGGCTGGTTCGACGGAGCCGGATGTCCGTAATGCACACGAACTCGGTCATTTTCCGCTTGGGCACACACGACAGCGACCGACAAGAGCACAAACAAGAAAACCGAGAACGAATGTCGCATCATAACAGTTTCGCAAAAATGAAATAAGATATAATAAATATTTTTTCAATAGAAATAATATTAAAAAAATTTTGAAATGGCGTTGAAAGCTGTAGAAAATAACATTTGCATAGCGTCGTGTGCGAGCTGGGTCCATCCAAGGATGAAAAAAATGGATGGCGGAGTACCTTCCTTTTTGGAGCAGTCGGTGATAGAGCGTCTGGGATGTCTCGGATTGACGACGATACGGAATGGAAAGTTTCACTTCTGAGTGCTAGGAGGAAATGGATGTCTCAGCAGCTTGCGCAGTCCTTTCTCGACTTTTCTTTTGGGCAGCATTACTCCGGTTCTGGTCTGCTCTTCTGAAAAATTCGTGCGTGCAGCAAAAAGAAACGAGAACACTTCCGTGCTCGACTGTGCATGAGAAGCAAACTGAAAATAAATTAAATTAAATAAAATTGAATATTAAAATACTTTTATCATAATAATCAAAAGAAAACTTTGCTGTTTTGAATATTTCACCCATTCTCACCCACCATTCTTGTCGGTTTTTGATCAGACTCGGTAGCCACGAAGCCGAACAACAAAAAAGAGAAACGCAGCGGGTGAAAACAAGAACGGCTTTTCACGAGCTTGCCGATTCCAAAGAACCCAGGCAAGCTCATGGAACCGTGAGTGTCCGCTGCTGTCGACCTACTGCTATTGTTAACATTGTGCGCTTCTCCACCTTTTTCATCATCATCATCATCAACGAAGGAAGGCCATTGGTGTCTATACACATGGACGCGGAGTTCCGGATCTTTCGTCCATGAAGTGGAAAAATAATGATCACGCCTGCAAGAACCACTCAGTCAAAAAGAATGAAGCGCTGATGAAAAACGAAAAAGAAAGATTCCGACAGCAGCCTGGACATCACCAACATGTGTGAAAGAAACAAGACCGACAAGAAAGAATGATGGAAATCCAGCTTACAAGTTGTTTTTTGGACGTTTTGCACGAAGAACTGCTCAAACCTTTTGGTCAAAACAATACTATCACCGTGAATATCACGCCTGATTTCTAGCTGCAGAGAGCGTGTGCAAAGAAGGCAAGCACGAGTTTGTGGTTTAGGTGCTTTTCGCCTGCGATACACTGCATCGAATACGAATTGGTTCTAATATCGATACGATTGCAATGCTGCATGCCAATCTCCTACGAGTCAGTCGTCTAACAGGCTCCGAAAGAGACTAACTCGCAGCAAATCCGAAATGAAGACGACGACGGTCACCAGATTAAAACGAAACAATAACAAAAGAGAGAAACGAGCAATCGTGAAAGAGAGGAGCTTTCATTTTTTATATTTAGTTCTAATCGGATGGTTGAAAAACCACCCTATGTTAGGGTTTTGAAGCATCTTTGTCAAATTTTATTTAAAAACATTTCCAAAGTCTTATGCGCCTACGTTGTACACTGAGTATGCATATCTACGAATAGACATGCATACTCAGTCGTGCATCCCGTTACCGGGAAGGGGATAGGCCCCAACACGCCTCACGGCATTCTTCAGATAGATGTTCCGCGCTCCGTTCCCAATCTCGATCAATTGGTGAGCTGCACGCGGGACATGCAAACACTTTGCTTCCGCCGCTCGCGATACTCGGTTGCCTTATGGAACAAACGTTGCAAAAAGTGAAACCAAAACCAAACCAACGAATGATAGAATGATAGATGGCTACGGATGCTGCGTTAAAGAGTGTCGAAAATGTGGAGCCTGTGTCACCGGCTGAATTCTGGCCGAGCGTGCGTAAGCACGAATGCCTGTGAAACAAATGTGCTAGTGTCGGCCAGTGTCGACCGTGTCTGTTTATGGATACTTCCGTATGCATGACAATGACGAGTTATCATCCAGCGGTTTTGGGAATGATAATCATGATGATAAAGATACTGTTTCTGTGAATTGTGCGAATTGTGCGAATTGTGCGAAGATGCGGCTTCCAGAGCGAGTAACGCGTGGTCAGCGATTCAACCAGTTTCTGACTCTTGAGGATGAAGAAGCCGATGCTGCGTTTTGGGGTCAGGATGCCTTCCAGGAGGCGCAGGAGGACCGTGATTTTGAGCATCGGGAGCGGAATGCAGACGACGGCGATGACGATGACGATGACGATGTGTACGACTCTGATTTTGACTTGAATGAGCCTGCAGAGGAAGACGCGGAAATGGAGGCCAAAACCAACGACGTGCAAATTGAGCTGCAGGAGAAGCGCGAAAAGAGATCAGAGCGCGCAAAGGTGCTGGAAAAGGTGTACAGAAACGCGACTGCTTCGGCTGCTGCTGCTACGAGTAGAAAGCGTGTGATTGCAGAGATTAGCGAGTCTGCTGTGAATGACTCGGATGGAAGGACCGGATGCAGCGGCGACGAGAAGCATGGGGGAAGTGCCAGCGAGAGCGAGCCGAGTGGGAAGAGATCAAAGACGACGGCGGATTCCAAAGGAAGAGCGTTGAGGGCGAGCACGCTGCAGCGGGTGGAGCGAGATGAGGCGAAGAGACTGCACGATGCGCGAGAAAAGGAGAAGAGCTCGTCGGGGAAGCGGGAGTCCTCAAGGAACCGGGTGGCAATTGTGATGACACAGGAGGACCGCATGAAGGAGGCGCTAACGACGACTGCCGAATGGAATAAGGTCTCTCTTCAGTGGCTCGTGGACTATGAGCGAGAAACAGAAGCCGAGCGTGAGCAGACACTCCGGATGCGAGCTAGACGAGGCGCTGGTGCCAAAAAACCCGGGGATCCATACATCATGTGGTATTCATCTGCCACCAAGGGTAGCTACCTGATTTTCGAGAATGTGAAGCCGGTAGCGGACAGGCTTTCCCAGGAACTAATGGAGAGTCCGGCGAACGAAAGTTCGCGTGGAGCAGTGGCGGTGGAAGCGCAGCGGGGGCGCGAAAAGAGGCCGGCGCAGGAGCTGACAGAGGACGTCAGGGATGGGCCGAGAGGAGACGACGGACTGGTGAAGCCTGGAAAGCACGCTGTCATGTGCGCAGTTCTCTGCAATGTCCCGGCACGATACATTGACCCGCTGTCAAGATTGCCGTATTTCGGTGTGCAGCAATTCAGAAAGATTCGAAGTGTTTGGGATCGTTTGGATGCCGCGCTGCCTCTGCATGTGCGACGAGAAGCTGCGAAGCGACAGCTCGCAGGATTACTTCGTGCTGCCCAATCGAGAAATGCGGCATTGCAGAAGAAAAAGGCAGAGAAAGCTGGCAACCACGAGCAGAGCTCGGAGCAAGCCAATCTGGCATCCTCGACTTCAGCAGACAGCCTTCTGGACACTTCTGCGAGTTACTCTCCACTCTCTGCTGCTCCGGCCACTTTGATAGCGATCCATTCTGCGGTTTCAGCTGTCCTGCCGGCAGCCGTGAATGATTCGTCGGCACCTCTTGGTGGTCAGCTCCCTCAAGATGAACGAGCACTGTCATCATTATCTTCTTCTTCTTCTTCTTCCACCACTGAGATTGGACAACCTCAAGTCGCTTCCGCAACTTCAGATGCTCTGTGATGAGCGGTGTACAGAACGGACCACATATAAATTAAATTGGAGTTTGCACTAACACAACACCAATGAGAATGTGTTCAGAGAATTTTTAATTACTTTTTTCTTTCTTCCTTTCTTCTTCTTCTTGTTCAGAAAAAGTACAATTGGAGTTGCTTTTTCGTGCGCCTTCTAGTCATCTTCACACAAATCAACACGAGGGAGGCAGTTTTGAGGAATTCCAAAGCCTTCGATAATATCCAGCACAACAGGAACCATGTCAGCAGACAGTCGAACAATAACGTCCTCCACGGCGACGGGAGTGAACCGAAGAGAGGCCAGGCAGCCTGACGTATGGAAGAAAGCCAGGTCACGGGCAATCAGCGAAACGGCATACAAGCGCACTGCATGCAGCAGCACGTCCCGAGCACCTGCATCTGCTTTGGCGGCAGCAGACGCAGCCGTGGCGACCAGGAACCACTCCATGTACGCACCAGCAACGCGATCCACGAGAACCAACTCAGCAGTAAATGCAGCGAAAGCCGCCTGCTCCTTGGAGAGACCCTTTGCGGCAATCTTCACAGCCTTTGCCAGACGGTTCTGCAGGTCCTGTGCAAGTTGTCTCCATCGGTTCTGAAGCGTCTTTTCCACAAACGCAAGATCTGTTAGCTTTCCGTAGATGGTGTCCGTGCAACCACCGGACAATCCCGCAATGGCTGATGCCGACTCCGCAGAAACCGCGGCACAAGCATCTTCGGACTTAGCCAAAACAAACCGCGTAACCTGCTGCATAAGAACCGAGTTCACGCCCTCAAAGGTCACAAAGATGTGCGAGCAGTCAAAGAATTCGCAGATTCGATTCTTGGAGCGGTATCCGTGCCCACCAGTAACCTGACGGGTATTGTTCACGGTGTCGAGCATATCCCACGAAGACGTTGCTTTCAGCCCGGCAGTCAGTGCGTGGACGAGCGCTAAAGAAATCGGCGTGCCGGTCTTTGCGTCGACCTTCTGTCCGATGCGAAGCCCGACGTACAATCGTGACACTGCACGATGAACGAGTTCCTGAGTCACTGTTCTTGCCAAAGGAACAAATAGAGAGCGTTGGACAGTCGGATACGTCAAGATTGGAATTTCTTGGTCTTTCGACTTGCCGTCCGCAGAGGGAAAACCGAACTGCAAACGCTGTGCTGCGTAGCGGGTCGCGATTGCCAAACAAACCTTGGACACGGTTACGGATAAACCGGTAATGAGCACACGACCACCCGAAAGTTCTCCAATAGTACGTCCAAAACGAGCATCCGGAGACATTGAGCAGATGTACTTGCCAGATTCGTCAACATCCGCAAAAGCATTCAGGAGCGCGGTCCGCGGAACACGCACGTTCGTGAATGAAATAGCGCCATTGTCGATGCCATTCAAGCCCATTTTCAGTCCGCAGTCCCAGATCTTGACTCCTGGAAGCAGTCTCTTGGACGACGGATCACGCAAGGGAACTAGGAATGCATGCACTCCTTTGTCCTCGCCGTCAGCCAGCACAAGGCGCGCAAACACTGTCCCAAACAACGCGTCATTGGCCGTACCTCCAATCCAATACTTTGCCGCCAGATCATTCGGAGTGTGGATAACGAACTCCTTCTTCTGTGCATCATACTTTGCAGTGGTTTCGAGGCCACGCACGTTTGAACCGTGTCCCTTTTCCGTCATCAAAAACCCACCTGGAATGCGCAGATCCGTGATTCCGTCAAGCATCTTTTCGTGTTCTGGGCGCTTAGAGAGATTGATCATGGATCCTCCCCACAAACAGTACTGCACTGCCATCTTCACCGAGATTGAAGGATGGAACATGGACCACGTTTCCATGAATGCATACACATTTCCGGCATTCGGCGTCTTCATGTCCTTGATCGACACTGTTGACGGCCGCTTGCTGACCGCATCATGGATCCAGGTCATCAAAACAGGTCTCTGCTCCTTGTACGCGAGCGAGCACGTCATGAACTGCGCATCCGAATACAGATTCCCGTCGTTCTTTTCAATCTGTGCTCGAACGTGGTTCTTCACTTCGAAGCACGCTCCATCCAGCTCGCTTTGCAGAGCTCGCGGATTCACCGTCAGCGATTTTGAGGGAAGTCCGGGGGTGATCGGAAGCATGGAGGCCGCGCGAGACGCACCTTGCGTGCACGGCTGCACAGTTCCAGCCACGTCGGCAGATCCCAAAACTGAAACACTCGCATTCGGATCCAAAAGATGGCCAAACGTGACCGCAACACGCCGCGAAATCGACGACGACGACACTGATGATGATGATGATGAGTTCTCCATGGCTGGCTGGCTTGCTGATTGACCGAATGGACAAATAATGTCAATCCAAATAGAAAAACAAAAACCAATAAACCAACAAATGAATGATAAAATATTAAATATAAAAATATAAAAATATAAAAATACATGTAAAACAAACTGGAAAGCAGGAGGAATCTGACTTTTCTGAAAGGCTCAGGGGGCTGGAGAGTTGAGGCCTTGAGCCTTGAGCTTTTGGGCTTTTGCGACAGGCAAACGCGGACGGAAATAGATTGCTGGTCTCGTGTCCCCGGCCCTTTGGGGTTGGGCACTTGACAGCGCAGTCTCGGACTCCAAGAATCGAGGGCTCTTATGGTGGGGCTTTGGATGGTTGGGTGGTGGAGGAGTTGGGGGCTGGCTGGGGAAATACGGGAAATTGACAATAAAAAAACGAGGCTTTTTCTTTCACTACTCCTATTACAATTACAACAAGTCTACTACTACTACTACTACTACTACCACTACTATTCCGACTGCTGCGGTTAACACGATGATCATCACCGTGGTTGTTATTGTTTCCGTTAAACAACAAGCGAGTCGTGCTTTCTACGAGTGCGTCGTTGTGCAATTGATTCATAATTCCCGGCAAGGGCACACTGGAGATCTTCGTGGAACTCTGGGTTCAAGACTTGCATAACCTCAGGTTGCTCAGCCCAACACACAAAAATGGTGGTCAGCGCAGACATCACCGTCTGGGAAACCATAAACATCACGGTGATTCCCACAATGAGGCAGATGATCAAGGCAACCCACCAGTAGTCAGGGGTCTTGGACGCGTAGTACACCCACAACGCACCGCAGATTCCGCAGAGCAGTCCAATTCCAAGCCCGGCAATGGTCAGCGCTACACCGACAAAATTGTTGGATGCCAAAGCATGGATGCCACGGGACTCAAACAACTCCCAGGTATCCTTTGCAGCACGGACAAACGGCTTTCCGTATACCACACACTGCACATACGCATACATGTTGAACATCCGCGCGAGACCCTCGATGCAGCCAATGATGCAGTCCAACATGCAGAAGAAAATCTGCAAGCGCAGGGAATTTCCAAGGATGTTCTGCACACTGTTTCTCGCATACCGGACAAGCCAGCGGAGGGTCTGGATAGCGGCAACGATGGCGGATCCCATACTAATCGCCCCCAGAAGCTTGGTGCATGCGCGTCCAAATCCCCGCAGGGTGGAATTGGCAGGAACGCCACGCTCGGAGCCCGTGAGATAGTACCAGCAACCAAATGTGTGCACCGCCGAGCAATGAACAACATTCTTGATCACCTGGATTGTCCAATAAAATGAAAACACAAAGAGAATCAGTATCAGCAAGTTATTGGTCCGTGTTGCAGACAAAATCGCAAAGGAAATCAGCACAATCCAGCCAAGCTGCAGGAACAAGCCCGCCACAGACGCACCAATTGTTCCTGGAAACTTGCGAACCAGAATTGATGACTCTTCCAGCAATGCTGCTGCAAAGGGAATCTTCTTTCTCATCAAGTAGAACATGAGTGCAAAAATGGCCAGAAAGAACAAAGAAATAAACGCACCAACATAGTTTGCCGTTGCAAAGAGCACCAAAACGTAAATTGTCAAGAGCGCCAACATCGCAAACATTGACACCCAAATCGTCTGCAAGGCGTGTGTCCTCATCAATCTCAACCACATAAACGACAGAAGCGCCGCAAGCAAGAATCCGCACACGAAGATCACCAGCAGAAAGTCATTTCTTTGAGCGCCCGTCATATCGTTCTTGGTGTTCTGCTGATTCTTCTCGTTGGAGTCCTTCTTGTCTGCATTCTTGATGTTCACAATCGCAAGTGCAATCACGACAATAAGCTGAATCACCCACAGCACTGCAGCCCACCAATCAAGCCATGGCATTCGAGTTCCTGGCTCAAGAACCTTGGCAGTGTACTCTTGTTCCGCAGGAAACCCAGAGTCACCGTCCGCTGCAGATCCAGCTGCTGCGATTCCAGCTCCCGCAACCACTGGCGCATACACCGGCGCAGCAGAGGCCGCTGCGCCTTGACCATACTGATACGGCTGCTGCTTTCCATAATTCTGTTGATGCGGCGGCTGTTGCTGCTGCGACAGCGGCGGTGGTGGAGGCTGCTGGTGTGCCTGTTGATAGGGCTGCTGCTGATGTGCCTGTGGAGCTTGGGGTTGGTAGTAATACGCAGCATTCTGTGGAGCGGTCGCAGCCGGCTGAGCATACGGATTTGCAGACTGCGGCTGTTGGTACGCATTGTTGTAAGGAGCAGGCTGGGCATACGTGGTCTGCGAACTCGGAGCGGAAGGTTGCGCATAGTACGTTGGGGCGGCGGCTGGCTGTGCATAAGGATTTGCATTCGAAGGGGCAGCAGACGCTTGGTAACTGCCACGCTGTTCATAGGGATTCGAGCCGTATGCAGCCATTGTCTACGGGATAAAACGGCGGACACCAAAAAGACGCAAGTGCCCAGTACCAAGTATTAACTAGACAGCTGAGCAGGTGAGATATTTAAAAAAGTAAGAAAATGAAAATTAACTGTCTAAACTTAAATATGTATTGAAATCATAATTTTAGTGGTTATTAAAAAAAATATTGAACATGCAAAAAACTCGAGAGCTCCAAAGGACGAATTAGATACAGCGAATACACAATCAATCGGCAAAATGCACTTCGAATGGGACGAATCTTCGCTGTCCTTGATGCTTGATGCCTGCGGCTATTTGCGAGAGAATGCCGGACCAAGCGCCTGCCGCTGGGTGTTGCTATGCACAAGTTGACAAGGGTTCACAAACAGAGGCCGACATATAAATAATAATCATAATAATAAATAAGAAGAAGAAAAAGAAAAAGAAAAAGAAGAAAAAGAAAAAGAAGATGGGAAAGGAAAAGAAACCAAATTTTGTGAAGCCGCCGAAGAAGACGCTCCGGCAGCTGACCGTGCAAGCGTTGCAAGAAGTGGCCACCACAGACTTAGCAAAGGCGAAATACCCCGTTTACTTGGACTTTAGCGACCCACGGTTTCAACTTGCTTCTATTCGGGGGCTTTCTTTCGTGAATGCCGAGTCTGTAAAAGAGCTGTGCCTGAATGAGAACATGCTTCAGAGTCTTGATAACGATCTGATTCCTTTTCCTAATTTGAAGCGTCTGCATGCGGCTCGAAATCAACTCACACTGTTTTCTTTTTTGGATGGACTTCGGAAATTGGACACGCTGGATCTTAGCGGAAACAGGCTTGTAACACTCCCTGATGTGTCAGCGTTTGTGGAACTGAGAGTCTTGAATCTGTCAGGGAATGCACTGACGGGGCACATCGAAGGCATTGTGGGCTGCAGGAAGCTCGAGAATCTCGATTTGAGCTCCAATGACTTTTTATGGGACCCATCTGCGCTTGATGAAAACCTCGGCATTCTTGCGTCTTCGTCCAAGCGACTGTCGCAGCTGAAGTTTGAGAAGAATCCTTTTTGCGACTACGTTGGACAAGAGACGTACCGGTCGCTGTGCATCGTTTCGTGCAAGAGCCTTGAGGTGCTGGATGGCATTACAATTTCCAAATTTGAGCGAAAGGAATCAACGGCAAGAATGCAGGATGACCGCTCGCGGCATCAGGTTGCTTCCGATCGAAGCAAGTCTCCCGGATCCTACGACTCCGGAACCGGAAGAGATCTTCATTCCGGCGGAAACGACGATGTCTTGAATGCAGATGCATCATCCGTCATTGACGATGACTTTGATGACGCGCGATCTGATACGATGTCGTCAACGTCTCTATCCTCCCTCTCTTCCTCGGTGTCAGCCATGTCCTCGCTCGCGTCACTAGGAGGTTCTTCTTCCGGAACGTCAGTCTTGTCCGAGGGGCCCTCACAGAAGCATGCGGATATGCGCAAAACATCCAGTTTTGCCGAACTGAATACACTCCTGGAGAACACTCTCGATAAGGACCTGGATCGCTGCTTGGCCATATTTTCCAAGATAGATGCAGTGTTGACGCGGAAGCGATTGGAATTCGTCGCTTCTCCAGAGGATGTAGAAAAATGCTTTGTCTCATCAGAAGTTCAGGCGCTCAAGGAGTTTGTTGGCAATTTATTTAATTTGCTTAACAAATACCAAACGCGGATCTCCACGACGACTGCGGGTTTGTTGATTAAACTTTTTGGCCGTCTCATCCAGCTCCCGTCCGTAACGGTGCTGCAGCATGCCTCATCTGTTGTTCCAAAATTGTTCGGTCTGTGCCCGGCCGTTCGCGATCTGCTGTTCCCCACGTTTGATTCACTGCTTTCCCCTGTTATTTTGCGATTGCAAGAGGACTTTCCTGATGATGCCGGTTCCACTGATTCTAGAAATCGGTATTCCACGATGCCTAATGCGTTGTCCGTTGCTGTGCCGAACTCTAAGGGGACCATGTGGCTTGAAGTTGTCGAAGCACGGAATCTGAAAGCAAAGGATGCTTCTGGCTATTCTGATCCGTTTGTCGTTGTCAATTTTGAGACCAATTCCAAGAAGTCGGAGGCCATCATGCAAACCCTGTATCCTCGGTGGCAGTTGCTCTGCCGCTTTGATGTGGAAGACGAAGCTTCCGTTGTATCGATTGAAGTATTTGACTACGACCAATTCTCTGAAAACGACTTCCTCGGAAAAGCCACCGTGTCTCTCTTGGAGTTACAAAGCTACGACGCATTGTTTGATGCTTGGCTGCCGCTTGAAAGCACCGACTATAATGACGAGATCTCTGGTGACGTTCACGTTCGGCTACGCTACGCTCCGTCACAAAGGATTTCTGCTCATGAAAGACTGCATGCTTTTCGCGTTGCCTCCTTTATATGCGACGTTCCAGAGTTGCATTCTTTAGTACTTCCTATTGTGGAGGTTTTTATGAATGAGATTCAAACCCGATCTTCTGTCGATTCTGCATCGGTTCTTTTCAAACTTTCGCAGCTGTATCCTGAAATTACCTCGAAGTTTTCAGAACGAAAGTTTGCTAACTCCCTGACGCAGATGGTAATGGACACGGAAAGTCCTGTTGCATTCCGCTTGCTCTTGCTGGTTAACCGTACGGTCTCCTTCCAATGTCGCATTCTGCTCGATTCCAACTGGCATTTGTGGCATCCGCAAAAAGAGCATCTTCCTGCAGTTGCGCGGTCTCTGCTGATTGCCTCGATGTGTTCGGAGAACGTCGCTCTGAAAGAATGGTCCAGTGGAAAACATGCCCCCGTCGTTATCGCGTACATTTCTAAGAGCATCTCATCGTCCAATGACCATTCGTGGGTTGCGGATGCTTTTGAAGCTTTGGCAGACGCCAAATATGTGTGGGAAGATGAGGCATGCACACGGAAGTATGTCGTCCAATCGCTTGCGTATATTACGGAGACCCTTCCTGCTTTTTGCAGGTTCATTCGAACGAATTCGACGAAATTCTCGGATTCGTACTCGGTTTTTCTCCAAGATTCAGTCCTTGCGTCATTCTTAGGCCTGTCGACGAAGTTGGTGGGGAATGCCAAAGACGAGGCACAACTCGCAATCTTGCAAACAGCGTTTTCTTTCAAGAGTCTTTCCAAGCAAATGATACGTGCCCTTGTGGATTATCTTTTTGCGATTCAGCAGCAAGACATTATTCAGGGCCGTGCAGAATTGGTTCTTTCCCAGGTCATCGATTCACTCAACATCCGAAAATTGAAAATGCGGCAAGATCTCGACGAGTCTGTTGAATTGTACATTTGTAGCATGCGCGATGCTATTATTGTGGTGATAACGCGCATCATGAGAGAAAATTCTGGCCGGGATACCCGATCGTCTCCTGCTGAACGTCAAGAGCAGCTGAAGCTCCACCGCTCTTGCATGGACTACCTGATGAATGTGGACCAATCTTCAGTGTCTGGTGCAGCTCCGTCGCAGTGTTTTGAAGACGTTCGGCAGGTGTTGCTCAACGAGGAGAAATTTACAGACCTCGCGGACCAATTTTCAGAACACAATATCAAGTTTCTGCATCCGCCATTGAGCTTTGTTCGTCCACAAGAATGGAAATATGCTGCAGATTCCGAGATGTTGGCAAACCACTATTTTGTCGAACGCAGCTATCTTGCATCGGATGTGAACGCTCTGTTCACGACGGTCAGGGACTATGTGCGGCCTCGCAGCTTCGTATACATCCGGATTTTGCTGAGAATCTCTCACTTGCTGTCCGATGTTCATTCACCTCTCTCCGGTGCTGCAGCTTCAAAGTTGTTGGTTGACAATAGACTGCTTGATTATGTCCTAGAATCTCTTGGGCAGTGTGCGCAGCATACGCAATATTTTGCGAAGGCGATTTCATCTGCCTCAAATGCAAATGAAAATGCGAGTACGAATGCAAAGCAGCAGCAGTCGAGTCTTCTGGATCGAGCGTTTAAGCACCCGGATGCTCTCTTGTCTGCAGCGTCCTTTGCTTCCGATAGACAGTTCAAATCTGTGCAGGAGCTTCTTGGAGAGGCTGCGGATTCTGGGGATCATGCAGGGTCTCTGGGTGGTGGGCTGAACACCACCAATTTTTCAGGACAGTCGCGAAAGGATTTCTTGTCCACGTTACGGGAATCTGTGCAATCGATTTTTGACGGCGACGCGGAGGATGTTGGTGTGACTGCAGAGAGGTCGGGGCCGACGAATACTGACGTTGTTAGGCACTTTTCTGCTGAAGAAGAATGGAGGCGTTTCTCCGAGGCTGACCGCCGACCGATTCAGACTACGTACCATGATCAAAGCATTGAGACACATTGGAGACATCTTCGGTATTTTGATCCAAAGAACTATGAGCCTGTTGGTGGTGGTGCCAGCCATTACAACTCTGGAGCTTCCCACGACACCTCTGGATCCCCGTTTTCCAGCAACCGCGACACTCTCAATTTCCGGAATCCCTTTTCACGAGTTCTGTTTGGCGACAATGTTGATGCTTCGTTTTTCTTCTACGGCACGGATGTTTTTTCTGACGAACATGCTCTTGGAACGAACGACTTTTTGAAGTTCGCGACAGATACATCATCGGTGGGGAGCGCTGCAGGGGAAGACGCGAGGGTATTTGGGCCACATCCCCTGGCGTCCGTGCCAGTTGTGTACACGATTTCTGCTCTGCTTTCTGTTGTGGCGTCTTGTCTTGCAGCACCTGCGATTGCTGGAGACGCGAGGCTTCGTTCGGAAATTTTTTCAAAATTTTGCTCTCCTAGGTCGATATCGCTGCTGTCCAAGTTGTGTGTGATCTGCAACTGGCTTTCCGGCCATGTCGGATCGATGTGTTTGCGAATGCTTCTTACCCTTCTTGAATGCGCCCCCTCTGTACCGGTCGTGGAGGAGAAGCGAGTGAATATTTATGACGCTGTAGTTTGCGAGGTCCTGTCTCGCGCTTCGTCCTTTCTTGTTCGGTGGTGTCCTTCAACAAACCCGACATTGACAGACGATTTCCGCACGCGATACGACTGGATGCTGCTGTGGTACGGCAGAATGTGGTACCTCATCGTGTCCCACTCCAGGTTGGTTCCGTACTTTAATGACAAGGAGCATTTTTCAGCTAGCACAAATTTGGTTGAAAAGCTAGATGTACATGCAGCCGCAGTTCGCTTCTTCCTTGTTCGTCGAGTGCGCCCTTACATACCGGAGATCGTCCACTTGACGTACAACATCACCGCGCGAGATGACAGAATCTTTGATGATTCTCTGCATACTTTGCAGGAAGCAACAGCGGTGTACACTGCAGCTTTGCAGAAACGCGATCAATTTGGTTTGTTCCATCTTGTATGCAAGTATCTGTTTCGAAAGGGCTCTTCAACGTTGCATGTCCGGTGCCGCAGCATTCTGCACGATCTGATTTCACGGATCCTTGCGCAAAGGCTGAATAACGCCGTGGAAAGATTGTTGTTCATGGATCATAATGTTGATTTCAGATCAGAACGATTGCTCTACGCAAAATGGGTGCAACGCTGCGGGCCAAAAGTGCTATTTCCGGATACTTTGTTCGCGTGCACAACAAGTCGAGTCTTTCTGTTTCGAAAAGGTATTCAGGTTGTGTGCAATGTTTGTCCCGCGGATCGATTTTGCCCTTCTCCGCCAGAATTGCTTCAGCATTTCTCCTACCAATCGATCGTCGGTCTCTCAGAGATGTCCGGCTCCCATGTCTTCCATTTTTCTTTAGATCCCTCAGCAAAGGACGTCTGCGATCAAAAGGTTAAGTGTTTTGAATACACATTTAGCCAGGATGATTTTGTTACGCTAAGCAGAATAGTCCAACTTCTCGCCTGTTTCTGTGCGACTTCAAGCGGGCCGATTCGGGCGGATGATCGAGCGCGTCTTGCTGTTTCAGAGCAGATTGCCCGCGAAGTAGGTGTTCCGGCGGCAAGCTTGGAGAATACGATAACCCCGGATCATTGGTTCATTTCAAGAGTGAAGAAGACCAACAGACGCGGAAAGGTGCAGGATCGAATTTTGGTTATCAATGAATACGGGATCTTCAATTTCTTCGAGAATAGCACGCTAGTTCCTTTGTTAGAGCCTTCGAAATCGAAAAACTTGATGAAGCTGCACACATTCCATGGCATTTCTTCGTTGTCTCACTATGAGTTTGACGATGGTTCGCAAGACGTAGCGCTCGCCATCAAGCTGTATTTCAACGAAAAGGATGGAAAGAAGGATGTCGTTAAATTTTATCATGTGGGGTTTGGTTCAGAAATCCTTCGACTTCGATGTGTTCGATGTCTTGAAAAGCTTTCTGCGAAGGGTTTGTGGCCCGTAAATAAATAGATTATTGTACAACAGCAGCAGCAGCAACAGGGAGGGGGTGATCGGGCAATCCGCTATACTGCAAACTGGTCAGAACCGAGAATTTCAATCAACCGTTCATAAAACTCGGAATGAGAAGCTCCGTGTCTCGAGCTCTTCCGCAGACTGTCCTCTAGCATCGAGTAATGGCCACCAAGTCGCGAAGGAGATGTGTCGCGAGACATGGAAACGTATTCCTGCGCGCGCACACGCGACTCTCGTTCTTCGAGCTCTCGCTCTTTCTCGGCATACTTCTCTTGCAATCGACGCTCTTCTGACTCCAGTCGCATCCGCAAACTTTCTAACTGAGAGATCCGATCCGTCACGCTCGAGGTCTGCTGCTGCCGCATTTTTCCAAGCAACTCCTCCCGGATCCTTAGGTTTTCCTGCAGCCTTACGGTTTGTTCTTGACTTCGCGCTGCCGTGACGACAGCTGTCGCATGCAATCGGTCAAGAGAAACGGGTGAACCGGGGCGAGACGTCGTCGTCGTCGTCGTCATCGTACTGGCTGTGTTTCCAACTGGTAAATTCCGAGACATCGCCAGCCTGTCAGACCCAGCGTTCGAGTATGAACCCGAAGTTCGCTTTCCAACTTCTTCGCGAACTCGGTTTAGTTCTTCTGAAACCATTACCATACGAGGAATCGAGAGCGTAACCATCGGGACATCTGCATCCTCGGGGTGCTCTGAATGTTGAGGCGGCGGTGCGACGTGGACAACCGGAGATTGTTGATCAACAGTTTTTGCTGTAACGACAGGACCACTGGATATTCTTTGTCCAGAGGATCTCATCGCGGACGCCGGCCGCTGAACTAACGCCGATCTTCCAGCCGATGACGGAACCGATGTAGAGCGAGTTGGCGCAGGACTAGCATACCGAGCGCTTCCCCGGGAGCGCTGGATCGCAGCATCTTGTCGGAACGTCTGTTTTGCACCATTAGCCGGCGTGCCTCGACTCGTCGAATTATCCTGCAACGTCTTCGCCTTTTTAATCTCTTCCTCTTCTTCCATTTTCAATATGGATATCACATTGTGAAGAGCGCTTCTCAATTCCAAGACAGCATTCGAATGTTTTGACACCGATGCGTTCTTTGCGATTGAGATTGATGCACTTCTCTTGGCTGCTGAACTGCTTCGCGGGTGTTCAGAGAGTTTGGCACCTGAAACGACTTGCAAGTCCAATGACGACGGTGGCGGTGGCAGTTGAGGTATCTGCGTAACCGTAGCGACGCTAATGCCACGACTGGCCGTAACCGACGAACCCTCGTGTGTGATCCTCGACACTGAGCTTGATCGTTTAGGATGCCGAATTACAATGTCTTCGTCACCCATGGTTGGCGTCTCATTGTGACCCGCCACCACCGACAATGCAGGCCCAGTCTCGCTTGCGAGAATCGATTGTTTTTGCAGAATTGGACCTGTCGGGAATGCATGGACGTCCAGCTTCTTCCTTCGAAATGCCTCTGCTTGCTTTAGCAAATTGGATACGTACGACTTTAACGCAGGAGAATCAGGAGACTTGGATGACGCCACCGACCCCAATCCCGGCGCCGCTGCAGCCGTTGTAACGGTAGCAGTAGCAGTAGCAGTAGTAGAAGAAGACGATTCGAGAAGAATCACGGGCGATGGATGACGATTGGAACTGCTGGAGCCTCGTTGAGCACTCGACGAATTTGAAAAACGTCGGGATCGAAATGATGGGCGTCGTGAAGGCGACGAAGAGCTCATCTCATGGGTTCTCTCTGCGTCAAGTACAAAAATAGAGTTTATAATGCAAATATTATTATTTTTTTAAAAAAAATTAATACTTGCATACTTTAAAAACGAATGGGAAAATAATAATAATGCTTTCCATAAAAAAAAATTTGCATATTTTCCTTATTTACCTATTTATTTATTACTATTGCTATTTTTTGACTATTATTATTATTTTTTCCGTTGCTTTTGCGTCGACAATTGTCGCCGTGGTCAACTGCTGTCTCTTTCTTTGTCGACCATATTCGACAGTCATCGTCAAGCATAAGCAGGTTTTTCTTTTCGCTCTTCGTTTCAACCCTTTCCAATGCTTTCCGTATGTGTCTGTTTCATTATTGTGTTTTTGATACGTGTCTTTTTTGTTGTTGTTTTGATTTTGTTTTATTTTATTGATTTTTTGGCGAATACGAGGGTTGGATGGGTAAGAAATTGCAAGCCCGGTCTGCTGCGGCGCCTGTAGCCGCAGCCACGGCCCCCGCTGCCGACGCGGTCGAGGTTGGAGAAAAGGAAGTTGCTATTCGCGATGTTCTTCCGAAAATCCGCTGCTTGGTCCTATCTTCGCGTGGAATCACCGACAAGCATCGTCACTTGCTGAATGATCTAGTTGCGATCATTCCTCACTGCAAAAAGGACTCAAAACTGGACTCAAAGTCTCAGCTAACAGTGCTGAATGAGGTTTGCGAACTCAAAGGCTGCGGCTCATGCATCTTTTTCGAGGCTCGAAAGAAGAGAGATCTGTACATGTGGATGGCGCGTTGCCCGGAAGGACCGTCAGTCAAGTTCATGGTGACTGCAATCCACACCATGGATGAACTAAAACTTACCGGAAACTGCCTCAAGGGATCAAGAGCCATCTTGCATTTTGATGGCGCGTTCGATGACGAAATGCAGCCGCAGCTGGGGATCATGAAGGAGGTTCTGGAACAGGTCTTTGCCGTTCCCGTCTCGCACTCCAAAACAAAGCCTTTTGTGGATCATGTGATCAGCTTCCATTATTTAGATGGGAGAATTTGGTTCCGACATTTCCAAATTGTCGATGTTGCAGCGACGCAAGAGAATAAGCACGGGTTGGAACTGGTGGAAATCGGACCTCGATTCGTCCTTCAACCTATCCGAGTTTTTGACAGTTCGTTTCATGGAAGAACGTTGTACGAAAACCCAGATTTTGTGTCTCCTAATGTCATTCGCAGGAACGTTGCGCGTGAAGACTCCGTCTTGCATGCGATGCGTAAGAAGCAACAGAACTCTCGTAGGAAGCGAGAAGAGAAACTGAAGCAGGAACTGGATGAGTTTGACACATTGTTTGAAGATGAGAATGAAGATATTTAGACAGTAAAACACACAGCGGGCAATGAAGGATATCTGGGGCAGATCGGCCGCAGAAGAAGAAGTGTGAATCGTTTTTGTCTTTTTTTTTTTTGGAGTGTGTGTGTGTGTGTGTGTGTGTTGCCCTTCGTCATCGTCACTATCCGTCGTCGTCTTGCTCTCTGGGGAAAGTAGAGGGCATTCTCTTTATGGCGCAGTTTCAACCTTCTAAACAAACAACCGGTCGGGGTCTTCGTCATCTTGACCGACAACCGTCTTCCACTTCACCAGTAGCGCATCAGACGTGGATATTGTTTCCTGTATAAGAGATCGGAATGCAGGAACCGACTCGGCATTCGGCACCCGACGCTGGAGCGATGCGACCACTCGCAGAGTCAGTGAAATGAGGGCATCCAACCGCTCTCGATCCTGCTCCATCATATCAGGCTTCACTTTCTGAACGACAATCGTCTTGAGGACGTTGGCGACATCGGACAAGAATGCAGGGCGAACTTGAAGAACGGGAGCAAGAGATTTCAAAGACTTGAAAAGGACCCGCAGACCAAGCAAGCGAACGTCCATGTTCTTTTCGTTTGCAAGAATATTCTGTAAAATGACCAGATACTCGCTATCCGAAAGCATTAAAAGAGATCGCTCACGCAACACAAGCAGCGTCTCAATGGCGCATTTCCGCATTTCAAGACCGTCGTCCACCTCGTGCTTCATAGGACCCAAAGGTACAAGCCGAACCAGGGCATCATCTCGAATGGTTTCCGTGCGAACAATCGCCGCAACAGCTTCCAATAAAGAGACGTTCGCCGCTCCCGAAAAGACGGACGGTTTTTGCTGCGCAATGGTGGATATCAATAAAATGACCTGCTTTCGAACTTGCGATTTCATAACCCCGCCATTTGGGTCACGAATTCCTAAAGGGACAACCCTGGCTAGGGCAGACTGCAAACCACTGTCAAAACAAGAATGATCCGAAACAGGGATATTGACCACCATATCGGACACCATGATCCTCAACGCATGCACTACAGTGGCCTGCTGCAACGCCGGAACGGTTGCATCTGGAAGCAGACGCATCATGATATCCAGGGAGCGCAGACGTGCTAAGCACTCTGCAATGACAACACGAACTCCTTCTGTTTCGGAAATCATTTGCGGCTCCAATACCGCGGCGATTTGAGATAACTTTGCAGCGGGGAGGGACTGTGCTCGAAGAGCGAGGTGCTCGCGGAGTGAGTGGAGTGACATGTACAGCTCGCGGGGTTGTGCAGAACATCGTATCACACCTTGAAGGACGGATTCTGTATCGCAGATTCGACCGAGGGATAGCGCAGCTGCGGAGCGAAGATCATCTGCGGAGGTCTGGTCGTCGCGAATTGCTTTCAACATGTCGACGGATGCTAAAGATCCTAGATACCCAAGAGAATGAATGGCAAACGAACGAATTTCGGTGGAAGCGCTAGAATCAAGGGCAATCTCGGAAATCGTCGAAATATCTGGATTCAAAAACGACACGGTCAGCGCACACCTTTCAAGGGAACCCCGCGAAACAGATTTTGCGGAAAGAGATTGCTGCAAGAGGACCATGAACCTCTGGAAAAAGGTACCGAAAACATTCGGAGGAAAAGACGAAAGAACTGGTCGCAAATCCTCCACACCCCGGAAACCTCGAATAGGCAAGGAAAGAACGTCATCGATAACGTCGTCTGCAACATGCGGGTCACGTTCTAAAAGCTTCTGCAACAACGTCAGACTCTTCGGTTCGCTGTCAAACAAATGTGAAAACGATGAAGGCCGCACTGCTAAAGGCATTTCCAACGCCGGTACCAGAGCAGATAATACATCCAGAGACAGCTCAACAAGAACACGGGACGTCTTCTTCAAAAACGACTGCACTTCTTCCAAATGGCGCACCGCAAACGACTTGATCAAGTCCCTTGGAACCGCAGGAGATGCGCAAATCAATCGGACCGCTCGAAGAGCAGGAATGCGAGTTGATTCTGCTTGCAAACGATTTGAAACCTGTGTAAAGAGCTCTGTAACATCGGAAACACTGAGCACAGAGCCGCCATTGGCTACCAACGATCCCGTTGCAAAAATACACCCATCCTTGATTTCTCGATCCACATCCAGCGTGCTGAGATACAGGCGAATCATTCCGGCCATGCGATTGGCTGTCGAAGTTGTGAGTCCAACAGATCCCAAACGATCACATATGGCAGAGATGAGATTCATGGAAATGGCAATACATCTATAAAACTTGTCGGCGATCCCGGATTGGGCAACGTCCAGTATTGGACTGATTAGATCGGCAGGAACCGCACCTGCGGTCTGATATCGAAGCAAGTCGATCAAAGCTTCAACACCCTCAACTTTGGAAGACGAAACGGTGGCACTTTGAGAAAACATGGATTTGATAAAGGAAACGTAGTCCAAAAAGCGACTGATGCCTGGACGCCGTACCGAGTACTTCAGCACCCCGACCGCTGCGCCCATGACACGCGGAGAAGGCCTCTTCCACTTGTTGAACATCACGTGCTCCATGGCAGCAACCTGATTCGAACACAATCTGACAATCGCGCCGTACTGACTGCTAAACATTCGATGAATACTCGACAGGACGTCAAGCAGAACGGAGTCTTCTCTTTCATGAACACGCGAGGCAAGCGTGCTAAAAATCGTAACTAGAATTCTTTCATCGATGGAAACATACTCTCCAACATGGCCCAGAAGCCGCGCAGCGGCTCTGCGTGCCTTCCACGACGCATCGTCATCCTCCATTCCCTCGTCGTCTGCGTAATCCATGTCGTCATTTCCTTGATCCCAAGCATCGGCAGACTCCTGCGACATATCGACATCATCCGAATCGCCATAGTCATAATTCGGATCGTACTGGACCATTTCCGAACCGTACGCAACAACAGAAGACAGGTGAGGAATCATTTCCTTGGGGCACTGTGTAACAAACGCGTCCAAAGAAGTCAGCACCGTTTCTCGCATTTCATTCATCTCAATTTCATCGCTGACATCCCTATCGTCAGAATCCTCCTCGCCAACTGAGCGGCCAAACGCCACTAGGGACGGCACCAGTTCATTCAAGAACGGCGCCAACCTGTGTCCCGCAGTTTGAGAGAGTTGCCCCAGGAGTGGCACCGCGTATCCGGATTTCAGATCCTTCACAAGGGAAACAACCAAGCCCTGGAACTCCATGTCCGTACAGACGACTGCCACCAAAGACATGCATCGAATTGCCTTCTTCTTCGCTGCCTTCTTTTTCAAAAGTATGAATAAATGGTGAATGGCAGAAGGAGACTGCGGCGCCAGAAGCTGTCCCGATCGATTGAACAACTCAAGAAGAACGTCACAACAATCAGAAGCGACATCGACATTCGTCGAGAGCAGTCCAGAAATGAGTCTTCCACCAAGAGCGATCATTGAATCGGCATGCTTGCTGCTGCCGCCGATATGTGAAAGCGTCGTCTTCAGCGCAAGAGATGCCACGTCGCGCTGTGCAGCGTCTCCTTCAATGAGCCGCTTCGTCAGTGTCTCCACAAGCCGGGCGACTTGTACGGCGTCCAGGGTTGAAATGATTGCCGGCAAACTCTTCACCGCCATACCTTGCACATCAGTTGACCCATCTTCCAACAAGAGTTTCAAAAGAAGATCCGTGAGTTGCTTCGTAAATGCAGCGTCAATAACAAACCCTTTTGAAAGCGCATCCTGCAAATCGTACAATGCCATGTGGCGGAGATCCTTATCAGGGTCATTCATCCGCTCCAAGCAGACTTGAAGAGTGAACTGATGCATGCTCTGCAATAGAGGGGGCGGGGAAAACCAAAGACAACGGATAAACAACAGCCAAAAGGATGAATGGAGCAGCAGCAAAAGATGGAGTAGATAGAGACAAAGAAGAAGAAGAAGAAGAAGAAGAAAGAGAGAGAGAGAGAGAGAGAGAGAGAGAGAGAGAGAGAGAGAGAGAGAGAGAGAAGAAGAAGAAGAAGAAGAAGAGGAGGAGGAGGAGGAGGAGGAGGAGGAGGAAGGGAACAACAAGATAGGATGCGCAATGTTCACCTTCAAACACATCCGAGCAGCACTTGAAGAGAGAAGAGTGCTTGCCGTCTGCCGTAAAAAAAAAAGAAGTGAGTCATGTCAGTCTGACAGATTGGTGCACGAAATGACTGACATTTCCTCAAGTCCCTCCCTCCCATCACATGACTTTCTCTTTCTCTCCCTTTCTTTCTTCGTCTTCGTCTTCGTCTTCGTCTTCGTCTGTGTGTGTGCTGCTGCTGTTGCTGCTGTGTCTTGGCAGGTATCTTGATTCTTTTTTATATAAATTATGCAGGACTACGAAGCCATTTCCGAGGGGGGTCTGTCGTCTGCGTATGACGACTTTGACGAGGGCGAGATCTCCCAAGAGGAAGTTTGGCAAGTCATTACCGCGTATTTTCAAGCAAAGGGTCTTGTGCGGCAGCAGCTGGACTCTTTCAATGAGTTTGTGAGTCGTACTGTGCAAGTTATTGTGGAGGCAGATAAAACCATTGCAATGGAACAGACAATCGGCTCTGAAGTGTCGCGGCTGGAACTGGAATTTGGTCAGCTCTACGTTTCCCGGCCCACGTTTAATAATCGCGAAGGAGTTGGCACTCCTTGTCTGCCGCAAGAAGCCAGGCTTCGCTCCTTGACGTACTCATCGTCATTGCTTTCCGATGTGAGGCTGCGCAAGAGAGAGCAAGAGATCAACCCGGATACACGAGAAGAGATCAACACGTACGAAGTCGAAACGCTGCATTCGCGAATTCCGTTGGGAGACATTCCAATCATGGTGCGGTCTCGCTATTGCTGGTCTTCTGATTGCTCGGATCGTGATTTGTACGATTTGGGCGAGTGTCCTGTCGATGCTGGTGGGTACTTTATTATCAACGGGTCAGAAAAGGTGCTGATTGCTCAAGAAAGAATGGCGCGCAACCAGATTTATGTGTTCAAGAAATCGCAACCCAACAAGTATTTGTTTTCTGCTGAGTGCCACTCGCTTGTTGTTGGCGAGTTTCGTCCAGCATCGTCGTTCTACGTGCGGCTGCAGGCCTCTACGAAGGAAATCACGTGCACGATGCCGTACATCCGAAGCGATATTCCTGTTGTCCTGCTGTTCAGAGCTCTGAACATTGTTTCCGATCGTGACATTCTTGACAAGATCTTGTATACAAGCGTTGCCGATTCAGAGATGCTTGAGATGCTGAAGCCGTCTTTGGAAAAGGGCGCCCCTGTGCATTCTGTAGATGTTGCGTTGGACTTGATTGGAAAACGTGGATCTATTGCTCCTGGTACCAGGCGGTTCAATCGCATCAAGTATGCGGAAAGCATTCTGGAGCGTGAATTCTTGCCACATATTTCTCGTGGTGGAGCACAGTATGAACTAAAGAAGGCGTTCTTCATGGGATATATGGTCCACCGCCTGCTGGCGTGTGCCTTAGGTCGTCGGCCGCAGGATGACAGAGATCATGTTGCGAACAAACGCCTGGATCTGGCTGGTGTTCTTATGGCACAACTTTTTCGCTCTGAGTATCGCCGAATGTCGAAACAGACCGGTCAAAAACTTCGAGAACTAATGTCTTCGGAGAAAACCGGAGAACGGCGTGTCAGTCCCCGCGACTTCATCAATCCTGCTACCATCACCAACGGCCTTACGTATGCACTGGCGACTGGTAATTTTGGTGGGAAGGCTGGTCAGCCTGGCGTGAAGGCAGGTGTCGCCCAAGTTTTGAACAGACTGACGTATGCTGCATCCTTGTCGCATCTGCGCCGCATGAATACTGCTGTCGAACGATCTGGAAAGATCACAAAGCCCCGTCAGCTGCATAATTCCCAGTGGGGCATCATGTGCCCCGCCGAAACTCCGGAAGGCGACACCGTCGGACTTACCAAGAATCTTGCATTGATGGCAGCCGTTTCCGTGGGCTCCTACGAGTCTCCCGTCTTGGCCACCCTCCGCGAGTATGGTATGGAGGAGCTCCATGACGTCTCCTTTAAGGATCTTGCTCTGCCTTCGTCTTACAAGATCTTTGTGAACGGAGCATGGAAGGGAATATCCCGCGATGCCAATGTGCTGGTTGAGAATTTGCGATCCATTCGTCGAAAGAACGAGTTTTACATTGCACATGATCAAGAGGAAGTACCTGGACGTTCTACGGATGTTTCGATCGTCTACGATACGTCTGATAGAGAAATTCGCATCTGGACAGATGGTGGTCGATGCATGCGGCCTCTGTTTGTGGTTGATCAAGTGACAAACAAACTCAAGATCCGACCCCGTCATGTGAATGAAATGATGGCCTTGGAGGATCGGACTCTTGGTTGGGATTTACTCGTGCAGGAGGGATTGATAGAATATGTTGATGTCGAAGAGGAAGAAACCACTCTGATTGCAATGTTCCCGCATATGCTGGAATCTGCGAATTCTCGACGGGCCGGGCCCGATGTGGACGGATTCTCTGCGCAGCGATACACCCATTGCGAGATCCATCCATCCTTGATCCTTGGAGTCCTGGGCACGATCATTCCATTTCCCGATCACAACCAGTCACCTCGTAACACTTACCAAGGTGCTATGGGCAAACAAGCGTTGGGTGTGTACATCACCAATTTCCCTCTTCGCTTTGATTCGATGTCACACGTGTTGTTCTATCCGCAGAAACCGCTCGTCAAGACTCGAGGTATGGAGTATTTGAGGTTCAAGGAGCTTCCAGCAGGGCAGAACGTTGTTGTTGCTATTGCATGCCATTCCGGCTATAACCAAGAAGATTCGACCATTCTGAGTCAGTCTGCTATTGATCGAGGCCTCTTCCGTACTTTATTTACCCGCACTTACCGAGATGAATGTTCGTTCAAGCTGGATGAAGTATTCGAAAGACCGAATCCGGACATTACGACTGGATTGAAGCACGGTGGATACGACAAAATTGATCCTGCAGACGGACTTGCACTTCCTGGTGAGCGGGTGTCCGGTGACGATGTGTTGATCGGGAAAACCGGTCCCCTTGCTCAACCTGGCGAGTCCGCCGCAAATGTGCAAGCTGGAAACGTGATTCGACGATTTACTCGACGAGATTGTTCTGCAGTTATGCGCTCCAATGAAATGGGTGTCGTAGATTGTGTGATGATTGCAGAGAAGGCCGATGCGGATGGCCGCATGTGCAAGGTTCGCATGCGCAACATCCGTATTCCCCAAATTGGAGACAAGTTTTCGTCGCGACATGGACAAAAGGGTACTTGTGGTATTACTTACAGACAGGAGGACATGCCGTGGACGCGAGATGGTATCATTCCGGATATCATTATCAATCCTCACGCAATTCCCTCGCGTATGACTGTCGGTCAACTGATCGAATGTTTGCTTGGAAAGGTTGCGTCATGCTCTGGTATTGAAGGAGATGCAACACCTTTTGACAAGTGCGTTGTCGAGGATGTCGCCGATCTTCTTCAGAGATGCGGCTATCAAGGACGTGGAAACGAGGTTCTGTATTCGGGGCATACTGGAGAGCGACTTGAAGCGATGGTGTTCATCGGCCCGACCTACTACCAACGTCTGAAACACATGGTCGACGACAAGATACACTCTCGTGCTCGAGGGCCCATGCAGATTCTGAATCGGCAGCCTGCAGAAGGTCGTTCTCGCGAAGGTGGTTTGCGCTTCGGAGAAATGGAGCGCGATTGCATGATTGCCCATGGTTCTGCGTACTGGCTGCAAGAACGTCTGTGCAGGGTTTCGGACGAGTATGCTATTCATGTGTGCGATGACTGCGGTCTGATCGCTATTGCGGACACACAGAGACGCAGGTATCATTGCAAGGTTTGCAATAATCGCACGCGCATTTCTCTTGTTCGGGTTCCGTACGCTTTCAAACTGCTGGTACAGGAACTGACTTCAATGAATGTTGTTATGCGACTGATGATGCAGTCCTAACACTGCTGGCCCAGTGCACGATGATTTTCGTCCTCCAGACCCCTGGCCTGTCCTGCTTGAAGATGCAACAAAAAAAAAAATTCGATATACGAGATTCGTTTCTGGAGCATTTCGGAGGAGACGCCAGACGGGTCTGCGATGTGCAACAGCGTCTTTTAACACAAGAAGAAGAAAACAGTCATTAAAAAATGAACAATATGTGTTCTTGTGTTTTTGTGTTCTTTTATAATCGTTTGTTTGTCTTCTATTTCTGATGTCTTAATGCGCGATCTTCAAAGGACATATGATTTATGCACACGTAATCCTCCGACCCAAACGTCTGGTGGAACGGCTGTGATATCATCGGATTGTATGGCTGAGTCGGCAAAACCCGTCGACGTTGCTGTTGAATGAAGGCCGACGTTTTTCCCCTGCAGATTGCTGTTACTGGTTGTTGTTGTTGTTGTTGTTGTCGCGGCGGCGTAGGTGTGCAGGTCGAGGCCCAATGAGACACCGTCGAATATTGACAACCGATTCCTTGTAATGTTGATGCTGATTCATAAAGAACCTTTACGTCAATAAATCTGTCTGAGGCGCAGCCTGTGAGCCAAATGTTTGGAGAGGTTTGGGTTGGAGTGTAGAACTCAGACAAATTCATCCCGAAAACAACATTTCGCGATCGAACGAAAAGAGGTGAAAAAATAAAATTGATTACGAAGGACGCAAAGACGATGAATACAAATGAGAGAGGACGAAACGAAAGAAAATCGCATCGGAACGGTGACATATGCAAATTATCGAATTGAGCGTTGTTGGACTTGCAGTGCACGCTCGAACATTTGCAGTTGAGAAATGAAACCACGATTCGGGTGAACTTGCGGCCGTACCGAACGAAGTCGGGCAAGTGCGGCGTCGGCGGAAATGCCTAGCTTTTGCATTAGATACGCGGCAACCACAGTCGGGGATCTACTCTGCCCACGAGCACAATGCACCAAGACACGGCCGGCAGAGTCCGAAAATGCTTGCTCAATGAATGAAAAACACACCTCGAATCGATCCTTTAGCATTACAGTGGGCGTATCATCTTCCTCGACCACAAGATACTTGAATGTTCCAGGATACCTAGGAGTAATGCCTCTGGCGACCGTCAAGATATGCGTAATTCCCATGTCCAGCAGAATGTGTTTGTTCTCGGCCGCAAGCATAGACGAGAGATATAGTCTCCCGTCGATAATCTCGGAAGGAATGTCAAGTTGATTTGCCACAGAACACTGCAACGGGACTGCATCCGGCGGAATCTCGGCAACCCAATTGTTGTTCAACGTCAAACGAATCAACCCTCCTGGCATTTTCGGAATGGATATCAACAGATTGCAATCTAGGTAGAGATTCTGCAAAGATGGCATGTTTGAAATGGCAGATGGAACAACCGTAAGTAGATTCCTACGAAGGTCCAACGTGTGCAGATACTTCAAGGTTTGCAATGAGAACGGTAATGCACGAAGCGCATTTGACCGAAGATCCAATTCCTCCAGCGATCGCAAGTCTCCTATCAATGGCGGAAGAAGAATGATGTCGTTATCTCCAAGTCTCAAGAACCGCAACCGAACCATGCCTCCCAGCGGGAAAGGCAAATGAGTAAGTCTGTTGTCGGACAAATCCAACTCTTCCAGACGATTCAAAAACCCAGTACCCGTTGGAAGTCCACCAGAAATGAGACAGTTGGAAGCCAAACGAAGAGACTGTAGTTCGGTCAACTTGTCGATAGCAGAATCGATTCGGGCAATTCGATTCTTACTCAAATCAAGAACCCGAAGCTGCGCATACCGCGAATACAGCCATCCAGGAATTATCGTGACGTGGTTCTGCGCCATGTAAAGTTCTTCCAAACATGGAGGGGCACACTGTGGGATCTCGTCAAGCAGACAATTGTCCAGGCAAAGAACGCGAAGATCGCATATCCTTGACAAGTGATCCAGTCGAGGCTTCGTCTGATTCCAGGACATATCTAATTTCTGGAGTTTCGAACAATTGACACCGCATTCCACAGGAACAAGCCTCAATCCTATTCCCGCAATTTCCAGTTGCCTCACGGCTGGGAAGAGAAACAGACAATCTGCAAACGAATACAAGCCTCGGTTAAAAGATAGTCGTAATTCGACAAGCGGGTGATGGAGAGCTCCCAGGACTTCATTGGACGCCATTTGGGTTTGCAGCGAAGGAGTAAACGTGACGTGGCGAATCGAATTGTGCGACAGATCAACAACCTGAAGAGATCTCATTTCTAGCAATGGGTCCAAAGAAACATACCTCAGCTTGTTATGATCCAGGTACAATTCCCGACAGCTACGGAGTCTCCCAAAATGTTGAGGGATCTCGGCAAAGGAACAAGACGAGAGTCTGAGAACAACAACTAATGACAATCGAATGCAAGCGTCCTCCGATAAGTCACGAAACTCAAGGCGTCCAGTCAAGTCCAACTCGACAGGGAACGAAACAGACGACGACGACGACGATGATGATGATGATGATGATGATGATGACGAATGGCCTGTGATATTGTCATCCCCTGAGTTTTCCGAAGCGGATACAGACCCTGAATGCCGGACAGCAGGAATCTCTCGAGTTGAATGCGGCTCCGTGGCTGTCGTAACTTGCGACGAATCTGTGGACGCACTAGACGCGATGGAGTCGGATGACACTGATGCTGAAATTAAACTCGTGCCGGATTTGCTTTCGGACATATTGGAAGATGTGCGGTTAGCATTTTCGTACATGTGGAAATATCCAGTTTGTTGCGGTGGTAAAAACGAAAGGGTCTCTTCTTGAAGACGAAGTTGCTGAAAATTGACGGTCCCGTCACTGGGAATCGGGGAATCAGGAGGAGCGCCTTGGCGGGAGGACATGAACGACGATGGGTGCCGCTCCCGATTCAGACAAGCTTCTTGTGAGGATTGAGATTGCTGGGTCGTCTTGAGAAAGAGCTTTCGTTGAAGATCCATGACGCAGATTCAATCTCGACGAATCGATATTATCGGAAACGCGAATTGCTCGGTTCAAAACAATAAATATTCAGCTTCCGTTTCTCCTTCTTGTTCTTTGTTGTTCCTGCAGCTGCCGTGGCGATGCGGACCCTTGGAGATTCTACAAAAAACAGTTTTCTTGCTCGGAGAAGACGAACCAAAATACTAAGTAATACAAAAAAAAACCCGGAGGAAAACAGAGGTTCTTGCAAATTACAGTATTCCGGATAAAGAAACGAGAACACCGGAGCACAGGTGATCAAAATTCACAGCGAAGGCGCCAAAAGTCGAGTGCAAGCAATCCGGAGAGCTTGTTCGGACAAACGGCCACCAAAAACAAATCGCCGAAGAATGACAGTCGACAGAGGGGTGAGGGGAAAGGTAGAAAAGAAAGCAAAGCAAAGCAAAGAAGAGAAGAGAAGAAGAAAAGAAGAAGAAAAGAAAGAAAGAAAAAGAGTGGAAAAAACAATAATGAGCGTAGGACAAGCAGCTACGCTAGACTGGAAAATACTGCTGGTGGATTTGTACACAGCGAGAATGCAAGGAGGACCTGATAAAAAGGAAGTGTGAAACAGATTCGTGGGAATTTGGAGAAGAAAAAGGTGAACACTGAACCGTGAACAAATCGTGAATCGTGACTAGACACTGAACAAATTTAGGGAGAAATTATCTCGGAAAAAGACGGAGCAAGAACCGCTTGATCTGTCGAAGCATTCGCAAACAGAGAAAGGGAGACAGAGACAGAGACAGAGTTCAGGAACCCATTGGCATTCCTATTTCCCCGATGTTTCCTCGTCACGTACTCCTTTTGGCAATTGGAGGAAACATCGGGATAGAAATCGTGTCTGGCAATCCTTGCTCGTACAGCTTACAACAGGCATCACAGCAAAACATCGCTGGATGCTCAGCAGGCGCCTACATTATATACTGAACATGCATATCTATGAATAGGCATGCATATTCAATCCTGCATCCCGTTGCCGGGAAGGGGATAGGCCCCCAACACGCCACACGGCGATCTTCAGATAGATGTTCTGCGCTCCGTTCCCAATCTCGATCAATCTGTGAGCCGCTTCCTCAGCGTGACACGTTGTTCCTGAGAAGGGTGCATTTTGATTCTGACGGCCCTAGCAGCAGGCGCTTTCGTGTCCTCAGTTGCAGCGATTGATGCAACTGGAGATACGAGAGGAAGAGGCGGGTAGGAAGACGGTGGGGGTTTGCGACTGCGCCTGGTGCATCGTAGCAGAAAACCGAGAGTTCTGTAAGAGACGGTCCCTGAGGCTTCTGCTTGGGGTTGGCTGCCCTGTGTGCTGGGGATTGGAGATCGTGTCTTGGAAGTTCGCCTCTTGGTAGTGCGCTGGACGAATGACAGATGGTTACGCGTAAGCACGAATTCCTATGAAACAAACGTGCTAGCGTCGGCCGGTATTGACCGTGTCTGTTTATGTATACTTTCCTTCCGTATGCATGACAGTGACGTGTCATTATTCAACGGTAGCTGAGCTGGAACACCCCAACAGCAACAATCAACACACCTGGAAAACCAGCGTCTTGCAAGCACCCCCACAACAACAACAATAATAATCATAACGTAATAATAATAATAATAACAATAAATAACGATTAAAAAATGAACAGACATGCAGAACAGTACGCACATGAACAAAACCCATATACAGAAGTACTTCCTAAACAGAGGGGAGGGGGTGTCTGCCATACCGAAAAGCCTCCATCATACTTCTACGCACGGCAGCGGGCTCTGCAGCT
This sequence comes from Andalucia godoyi, assembly GCA_009859145.1. NCBI lineage: Eukaryota > Jakobea > Jakobida > Andaluciidae > Andalucia > Andalucia godoyi. Next base: position 178,327 of record VRVR01000025.1, read on the forward strand.
TTAAAATGACTTGCTTCATTCGTCGGAACGCAACGATGAGCCGCTCTCGGGATACACACATGTAGCAACATCGGAACCAGCCGTCGGACTCGGGAGTCATGTGCATCGACTCGGCAGGTGTCAGGTTCACGTTTGCTTGGACAAACTCATTCCACAGATCAACCTTCCTTCCCAGGCGTTGGAGAATTTCGCGAGCATCCAGCATGCAAAACATTCCAGAAACAGCGGGAAGCACTTTGATTCCTGCGTCCTCAGCAAGAGAGCAAAGAAGTTCGTACTGTGCATTTGTCCTCTTTCGATTCTCGGCCAGAAAAGCGGATGTCCAAGAGCGATCTTCCAGCATTTTGCACAGAGCATACTGCGTGAGTGATGACACAGCACAAAAGTACGTAAGAGACAACATGGCACGCCGCAGAACCGGATTCACCGTGTACAGAATTCCAGCGCGAAATCCGTTCACGCAAAAATCCTTTGAGAACCCATACAGAATGTGGACATAATTGCCCAGCTCGCCGAGCGAAGCAGCAGAGATGAACTGTTCTTCGCCCCGAAATACAGAAGCGCCGTAGATCTCGTCCATGACCAAGTGGATCTTGTGCATATTTGCCCATTCAATAAGCCTCTTGATGGTGTCCACGTCCAACAACGTTCCAAGAGGGTTGGATGGAGAGCACAAGAAACAGGCACGAACAGGAACAGTACTCGCGGCACGTGCTTTTTCGAGGACGTCGACAGAGAGCTGAAAACCATCCGCTTCGTTATCGTGTACTGCATACACCGGAACACAGCGGGCGCGCCAGGAGAGATCGTAGTCAAACCCAGCATAAGACGGTGTCGGGATCATGATTCCTTCCCCTTCCTCTGCCACGCAATCGCACAGCATATCGAGAATGGCCCCGGTGCCAGCAGCCGTGATCAGATGATCTACGTGGACAGAAACTCCCTGGAAAAGGTGCTCTTCAAGGAAACGTGCAATCGACGCACGAAATCTCGGGTTTCCCGATGTCGATTGATACCCGCCCCATGAAACGCCAAAGTCTTCCTTGTGATTTTCCACGGATGCGAAGATCTCTGATATCTTTGGCTGAATCCAGTCCGCCCACATTGCGTGATTTTCCGCAACAGACATGGAAATGAACTCCGGATCCCCAATGCGAGTAAATGCCACCGACATGTATCGATGTGCTTGAACTTCAAGACGATGGCGACAGCGCTTAGAAAGTGTATCCATCTCCTCTCTCTCTCTCTCTCTCTCTCTCTCTCTCTCTCTCTCTCTCTCTCTCTCTGTCTCTCTCTCTCTCTCTCTCTCTCTCTCTCTCTCTCTCTCTCTCTCTCTCTGTGTGTGTGTGTGTGATGCACGAATTGCCGATTTGAAGGAGAGAAGGTGTTCACGATAAAAACGCAAAAAGAAAGAAAAAACAGCAGAAGAAAAAAAAGCCTCGTTCGTGTGCACATCGCATGAAAACTTGACAAGGAGAAAAAATACCCAATTCCCGAGGGATATTTTTCCTTTGGGAGTCTCTGCTTTTTCACTCCTCGTTCCCGCTGGAGTGCAAAGACGCTCAGAGAGGGAAGTGATGGGGCGATGCAGCAATAGAAAAGAGAGTGTGAGAATAAACATTAGAAGACGGCATTGTACATTATTACTACGGGAAGCGCAACTCTTCATAATAACAGGCAATGATATTGGACAGACAACGACAGTCTCACACAAAGTATTCACACTACCCAAACAACAAACAACAAACAACAAACAACAAACAACAAACAACAAACAAACAAACAAACAAACAAACAAACAAACAAACAAACAAACAAAACATCCTGATCAATAGACACGCCGTTTCTCATTGGAAACGCTCTTTCTTTTTCCACTGGCCCGTCTCCTTGTTGTGCTGCTTTCTTGAACATTCCCAAGTTCCAACGGAGTTGAATCAACAATAGCGCGCAACCAAACAACCACACAGGTCGTACAACCAAATATATATCTTCTTGAGGAATGGCGAGAAGAGCAAAAAAAAGACAGAAGAAGGGCGGGAGGAAGGAAAGAGGTCCTAAATCAAGCTGGCTAGCATACTTTTTTCTTGTCAAAAAGATCTAGGATCGTCTCTTGATGGCGGATCCGCAGAATGCATCTCGAGGATCGTATGCACCAGGTGGCGGAGCATCATCTCTGATTGTTAATCCTCTGGGAAGTGTCGTTTTGAATGCTGCAGAGGAAGGTCTGCTGTTTCGCAGCGAAGAGATGCTCGACACGTCATACAGCCCAGGGTCGGTGGATGCTTTGCCGTCGGACAGTGATGCCAAGCGCGGAGACGTCGACATGAACGCAGACGATGATTTTGCCTTCTTGAGCGGGCTCGATGCTTTTTCAAGCTGTGCCCCGGAAGTGTTGGGTGAGAACGAAAAGCTGCGAGATGCACCGTCGCCGTTGCTCGCCCTGTTGAGCGAGGCTGGCGAAAATGCAGTGGGCGGGGTGTATGCACCCGGTCCGGGAACATCAGAAAAGGACTTGCTTGCTGAACCTATGAATCGTTGGGAGGTGCCTCCAAAGGAGTGCTTTGGAGAATGCTTCGATCCTGCAGAACTTCTGGCGGGTGATTAATTAATTTAAAAAGATGAAAGAAGAAATTAGACAATGGGACAAAAGTGGGGGGGGGGGGGGGTGTCGAGAATGGAGTGCAAACGGACACATTCATCAGACCAAGAAGAAAAAAGATGAAAGGAAGAGAAGAAAAAAGAGACATACGGAGAAGCGGATGAGGGGCGAATAGTAGATGGTACATCATAAGCACCCGGGGGCGGCACGCCGTTGTTGACCACGGGTGAAAGACGCGGCGAAGAGGACGAAAAGACTGCGGAACGACTGCCAAACCGCAAATTGTCATAGTAAAAGTCCCAATGCCGGCGCTGGTTTGGAGAAGGGGTCGCCATTATCGTACTGCTGCTTATATTGACTCGAACCTTTTTCTTTTTAATATTAAAAAAAAACAGGTGACGCAGAAAAATAAAAAGTGGCCGAGACGCGAAAAATGATACGCGTGAAAAAAGAAGAAAAGAGGTGGTGGAAATAAGAAAAAAATGAATCACAGTTTCTCTTTCTTGGTTTAATCTCTTGGGTTTTTTCGTTTGTCATGCGCGGGCCTCTCTGCTGCTGCCCTGCCTTGCAAGCAATAGCTTAAAGGGGGGGCCTCTCACCATTCGTTGACGCTAAATTACAGCTGGTCTGGTTGGATCCCGCAACTGGATGGACCGCAGAAAGTCATGGAAAGGACTGCGAAAGGACTCCGCCAAAACAAAACAAAAAAAAAAAAAGAAAAAAAGAAAGACAAACAAAAACTGTGGAAACGGCAAATTCTCAATTCAGCGGGGGAAAGCTGAAGAGCCCTCGAGGGAAGGAAATCACAACTGCCAAAGTCTGTACATGGATGTCTAGCAGCAAGGACGCTCAGGGAACAGGAAAGAAAAAGGAAACGCATGTGCGGGAATTGAGGGCGCTGCTTGGGGTTCCAGTGGCGTTTCGGTTGCGTGATCTGCGCAAGTCGATCTTGTCGCGCATGGAAAGCCACTCTTATCTCTACAAGCTGGGGCCGCTGCACTCTCTTTTATTGGATCCGTTGCCCACCTCGGGTTCGGCGGAAACTCGCGAGTTGTTCATCATCCAGCTGTATCTGTGGGGATTTCATGCGACGGCCAACTTTGGAAGATTGCCTCTCGCTTTGCGTCGCAGCGTCAGCTGGCAGCAACTGGAGCAGTTGGTCCCGCACGTGATTTCCGGATTGTGGAATCTTGATGTGGCGTACAAGTCGTTTCAACAAAGAAAGAAGGAGCCGGGACTGGAGATGGAGGATGCTATCCAGCTCGCACAGATGATGATGCAACGTGGATCTTCTTCTCTGCCGACGCCGTCCTCCAGTGGTCAAGCAGCTCAGTCCACAATCTTGACAGTCCCTTTGCACTGGGGACCACCGTATGTCCCGATGCAGCCCCGATTGCGTCACACGTCTGCTGCAACTCTTGGGGGGGAATGAGAAATAACACAGTGCAAATTTTACAACTATGCGGCTTCTTCTCCCCTTCCTTATGTTTGATTGCTTCTTTTGCTTTCTTTTTTCCGCACTCGTTCCTCAGACTCCAGATTCATTTTCGATCAGCGGTTCACTCAGTGTACCATACCCTTTTGTTGATCTTGCTTTCGCGGCTTTCCGTGAAATAACCTTCTTAGTGTTTGGAGGAAGGCGCGATTCCCCGGTATTAGCAACTTCCACGATCTGCGGCACTTTTTCTTCAATGATCTTGTTGGTTTCTGCCACGGCCGCCTCGTTGAATTTTCCGGCCCGCCTCCAGATTAGATCAGACAGATTCTTGCCAAAGTTGGGATTCTCTTGCTTGAAAAGATACTGGTTGTATGCGATGGAGACAGCCGCAACCAAGACTCCGAAAAAGAAGATGATTCCTCCGATGCGAGATCCCAAATCAGACCAGCCTTCATAGTGGACGAACTCACGGGATCGAAAGAATTCTTGTCGAAAGGCCAAGCGCAGCAAGATGCTTGCATTGGACATCAAATTGTAGGATGGATAGGAGTGCTCTCGAGAGAACAAAACATACGTTGTTGGTTTCTTCGATTGTCTCAAGAACAGCGACCGGCCTTCGGACTGTGTGCTGTACTGATAGAAATAAAACGTAGAATCAAGTGCAAACTCGCCCGGAGAAAGCTGGAAGTTGAATCTGTACACATTGTCGTCCGGGTATCCATGTTGGCGCACCGTCACAATAACACCAGAATTTGCCAACACGGCGTTCGCCGTGGAGCGAGGCAGACATGCCACCCCAGAAACACTGGAGTAGCTCGGGTTGCAATACACTAAATCAACGTAGTAGAATTGCTCGCTGGCTAGATTTTGAGTTCCCTCCACATCCAGATTCATCAAACACTGGGAATTCTGCAGCAGCCAAGCAGGAATGAAGTCAGAATTGACTGTCGTGCAATCTGCAATCATGTTTGTGACATCCGCATACGAATAAGATTGGTCGGTCCCAGAGACAGACACCTGCGTTACCCTCCATTGAAACAAACTTTGATTGTAAATGGCAGATCCTTGCATGACGGGGCCCATCTCGGAAAAGCCTCCTTGTCGAATGGACAAACCAAATGATGGAACAAGCATATGACCATTTGGAGTTCTGAAAGTCCCTGCCTTTGTGATCGGGAACTGCTTGAAGAACGTGTCAATGAATGAATAGATCCAGTATGAAAGCAGTAAGAGAATGGAGAGCGTCACCAAGAATCCCCACCAAGAGCGGACTTCTTTGATCGGAAGCAGCTCCGGGTGTCCGTCAGTCAGCGAGTCGTGCAGCGACTTGGGCACCTTGTAATGAAAAACATCGATACTCAGCAGCACCGAGCGGATATATCGAAGCACCGCACGCGTCTTCTTCCATCCCTCTTTAATCCGTCCCTTTGAACTCGGATTCTCTGTTTTCGCAGAATCCGCAGACGCCGAAGGATCCGAGGCATCCCGCGAAACCGTGGAGCTCGTGAGTCCTTCGGCACTGTTTTTGCTCGAAGCAGCAACCTCGCTCATTCGCTTTGAACAAGATCTTCACAAACGAATCTACTATCTTAAACTTCCTCCTAATTTTAATTTTAAAAAACAGTTTTTAAAATGGCACGATGTTAAATCTAAAAAGATTTTTTTGAAAGAGAAAAAACAAACCCCCGGTCCTGGGGGCCCTTCTTGGGGAGGGGGGAAGGGAGGGGGGTTCGTCACAAGACTCGAGATTTCCGGGACTCGGCGACTCAGTGAACTCAGAAAGGATCCGCGGATCGCGGCGATTGAAAGATATTGATCGAGCGTGGTCGACTGCGTGGAAGGGCCAACGGACGCTGAGCAGCTGTAGTGATGTCGTGGAAGAGCGGGGAAGTGGGATCTGAGAGCAAACACCGAATACGAAACGAGACTGCAAAACACAGGCCGGCCCCACGAGCCCCGCGACGTCACGACTCATGAAAGTATGCTCATGGTTCGTTCTGCTCTCGGTTTGCATCTGCGGATTCTTTCAGGCGTCGTTCGGCAGCATTCGCTTGCAGCTCTCTCAGCTTTGCGGGATCCTGGTCTGCGCCTCTCGCTTGCTCTCCACCAACAAACTTTCCTCGATTCCCACTACTCCGTCTGCTGCCTCGCTTCCCAGTCGCAGCTGTCGGCGACGATGACTGTGTCGACGACGACGCGCTGGCCTGACTGGTCTTCTGTCGCTGAGAGGCGTTGGATTGTACTTTCGTCGGCCGTACAGCTGCGGTTCTTGTCATGGCTTAGAGAGATAGAAGATTTCACAGAGGAAGAAGAAAACGAGAGTGTACCGAAGGGACCGAGAAAAGAAGAGGGCGAATGAAGCAACGGAGAAAAAACGAAGGCGAAATGAAGGATCGAATGGACAAGTCCGTAAATTTAAAATAATCAGTCAGTGTGAGTCGGACAGCGAGTCATGAATGACACTCAAATGGGCGCCTCATGCGGTCGTGCCAAAGGAACAAACAAGAGTGGAAGCGGGCATTTTTCGTGTGGAAGTTCAAGGCTTCAAGCACACAAACGACGGTCGTTCCTTCCTTCACCGAACCGCGTTCACCTTTCCGTTTTTTCAGGCCCCTTCTTTCTGGATTCTCTCTCTTATCTCATTCTTCATTCTTCAACCCAGCATAGAATGAAGGATTCGATACAAACGGCGGAAGAGCCATTTGTGGTGATGTGCTCCGATCCTTGCAGGAAACAGCTCTCGCCCGATATTTTGGATGTTTCGTCCGCCCCCAAAAGGACGCCGGACAAAAATGCGAGCTGCGATTCGCTCTCGGAAGATATATGTGCTGTATGCTGGGATTCATATGTTGTGGATAATCCATCTTGCGAATTTGTCTGCGGTCATAAGTTTCATCTGCAGTGCGCGTTGGAGTGGCAGCTGCGTCAACCAACGTGCCCCATGTGCATGGAGCCTCTTCGAGAGGCCGGGACGCAGGCACTTCCCCTTGTGTCGACAACAAAGGCTGCAAAGCTTGCGAATCCTCGGGCCGCAACAGACGCCCGTCCTCGCGAATTCATGAAACGCGTTCGGGAGTCATTTCGGATATTTTTCGCAAAGTTTTCGTAGTAGCAATGGTAGTGATTTTTTCAACCCCCTCCCCCTCCCCCTTCCCCTTCATGTACAGAACAGCGGTTTCCGAAATCGGCGAGTAAAACTATTTGTTAGCTGATGTTTTTGTGCCATCCGCTTGAAAGTATGTCTTAACTGATAGCTCCGCCAACGTGTGAAGATCGTCTTTGACATCACCCGCTCCGCGCGATGCTATCCTCTCAAACGCCTGCTCAGTGAACACCCTGAAGGCGGGTAACGCGGAAATCGACTTCACAATATCCGAAGGATCGCGACTCGAGTTTGGAGCCCTCAGATGCGCTGTCTGACTCTCAAATGCATTCGCTACTGCCAGATCACTAGTACTATCGGAAGTGCGAGTAGACTCTTGGGAACCTTCCAGAGAAGCCTCGGTGCTGTCATCAGGCTTTCGAGGAGAACCGAATTGAAAATGAAACGACGATCCAACAGATCGTTGAACAGTACTTCCAACATTATCAGGCTTTGAGCAAACTTTTGACTTTTTGGAAAAAGGAGCTTCTGAACTCGAGGAACGGGTGTGCTTGGAAGATGACGACACCGTTATTAAGGACATCGGCAACGCCGTCAACCCCGGTTGGAGGTTTGGTCGCGTCCCTCCGCGTTCCGGAAGAGTATTGGTATTGAAATCCTCGGAAGGCTTCTTGGGCAGTGACCGGGCTCCGGACACCATCTTGGCATCCACCACGTGAAATGCTGTAAAAGAGGGTCGCCTCGTAGAACCTTGATGGTTAGCACCAGACGAGCTGCTTGTCTGTGAAACGGATTTATGCACGGCGTCGTTGTCGTCGTCGTCATCATCATCCGGTTGTACGTCGTCGGCAGAAACTCGACCATCATCCTCTGACAGATGCACGGCAGACTGAACAGGCCGCAGTCCAGGTTGCAGATGCGGCTCCACTGCGAAATCCTCATCAGAAATGAGAACCCCTACCGACGTAAATGCATTACGGAGAGCTGATGACGGTGACGCCACCAGTAATGGATGACACGTCCATTCATATGCGGGTCGAAAAAGAGATGTTGTAATCTTGTCCACAATTCCCAGAGAGGCAAGGATGTTGCCGATGTCGTAAAGACGTCTCAAACGGGTCTTTTGCTTGCTTTGATCCAGAGGTCCACGCTCTTCCACGAGCTTGGACGACGCAAAGTCCATGGTTACCAATGACTTCCCAAATGCCATGAATAGGCAGACAAACATTTGGGTCATGGCGGAAAGCGACTTTTCTCTGGCACCAGTCGCCATTTTGTGTCTCTCCCTCTCGGAATAGAATGGATTGAATGCAGCAGAAGGAACAGAAAAAAGATGCTGATCATCAGTGCTGCGGCGACGGATGGTCATCGTGTCCGGATCAAGAATGTTGGACGGATCAAGAGGATTTTTGCCTTCGCGGAGACAAGCGAGAGATCGGTTAAGGGAATCTCGACCAAGCCACCGATACCGGTTCTTTTTGATCTTTGTCACCATGCAGACAGCTTCAAGCACATTGACAACATCATACATTCGTCTCCTTTCCACATTCAGCTTGGTGGAAATGTCGTCTAAACTCATGTCTGCTTCAATAACGTCTGCAAACAATGTTAAGAAGTTCTGAGTAACAACAGCCAAGGATTTGTCCTTTCTTCGAAAAATTGCCGCCCCTGTAGTTGAAACGGACTCGGTGGACATTGCAACTGTCTCGGTGGGCACTGAAACCATGCTCTGCTGCTCAGGAGGAAACGCAGGTAACGTGGAACAACTTCCGAAAGCATTTTGAACGCTCTGAGAACTTGAACTCGCGGCACACGGATCTGAGGCAATGTGCAATCCATTGGTTGACGTTGGAAGTGCGGTATTGTAAGCGCCTGGAAAAGAAGAACCCAGTGCAGTGAAAGCAGAAAGGTGGCGAGAAGGTTCGCTAAACGCATTTGAAGACGCTGCTGATGCTGACCTTGCAGGAGTCGAAACATTCAGCCGTCCAGACGACAAGACTACCGCAGAAAACACAGACAGTTCAGAAGAAGCTTCTGGAATTTCCCGTTTGCGAGACATCATCGACTGAGACCCAAAACCTTGCGATGACGATTGACTGCCCCATCCCAAAGCATCCAATCCTACCGACGAGTCAGACAATGATGCAGTCTCGGTGGACCTCAGCGGCGTGCTTGGAGTATCTAAAATATCCGATATTTGCTGGGAAAACGATGCAGAGACGTCCTTTGTCTTGGACTTGGGAATCGGTTTGAGCAACGACATTGGATGCAAACAACAGATGCGGAGCACAAAAAGGAAAAGGCTCAAAAAATACGGCAACACCAAAAAGCAGAAGAAGAAGAAGAAGAAGAAGAAGAAGAAGAAGAAGAAGAAGAAGAAGAAAAACACTAGTCCGAGAGATCGTGTGGGATTGAAGAACCTGGACAGCTGGACAGCTGGAAATTTGCACTTTGCAATAAAACAAATCCAAAAAAACCGGCGTTCTTTAGAAGCAGAAGTGTTTCGAGTATTCAATAAAGAGGTACACAACAAAATAAGGGTCGATTGGCGCGAAGCGGTCGCTTGGCGGGATGCGACCCTGTCACCGGGGAGGACTACAGCCGAAGTGTCCGCCAAAACAATTGACAAGCGAGGAACGTCCCAGGGAAGTCGGAGAAGACAGAAAGCGCGCTAGTTGGACGACAGAGTACCGTTTTTAATTAAAGTATTTTTTTTGTTAAAAAGCATTGTGTGTTTTCAATTCGCTGCAAAGACTTGGACCTCTTGTGCGTTGGTTGAACGATCATGACGTCGGCACATGAAATCGTGCTTCGCAAGCTTACTCGTATACTGTACAAGTCGTTGCTTGAAACTGCTCGCCAGTTTCCGTCGTTCCAGACCCGAGCATTTCTCGTGCACCACATCCGCACTCGTTTCCGAGATCCTACCAGCTCATTTACTTCAGAGGAGGATCATGAGCAGTCATTCGATGAGGATTCAGAATCTTCATCTATTCCATCACATCTGGCACTTGCTCATGAATCAATTGCGCTGCTGCAGAATGCCCTTGGTCCACCGAAAGACAATCCATACATGAGGTATGTTCAAGATGTTGTGGATGGCATTGAAGTGCCTTCGTCTTTGGATGACTATGACATGAGTTCTCCTGCTCGAAAACCCCGAATAAGCCAAGCCGCCGATGAAGAAAATGAACGGAAATTTGCCAAATTTATTTACCCACAGAACTGCGCATTTGAACGGTTCGCAGAGAATGCAAAGATTGAGAAAATGATGGAAAGTGCAGACAAGTACAAGGAAGCTCAAACAGTCTGGTCAGCTCCGGGCAGCAACACCCAGTTGTTATCAGAAAAGCTGCAAACTTTGGAGCCCGTATTCCGTTTGATTTCATGACAAATCGCCAACGGCTGATGATGTGGTCATTGTTTCACTCGGTTCTTCATTTCTATGTACTGATTCATCTTTTCAACGCATGGCTTGCATCTGTAATAGTCGTCCAGCAAATCTGCAGAAAATCCCAGCGGAACGCAGAGGAAAGGCGGTATGATGGAGCGTCGGACAACAGCGATCGTCGATCCAACGGCAACACTGCAAAGAAGAAACCGCCACTTCATCATTTGCGAACATGCAATCAGTTCTTGCCGCAAGGATGATTCAACCGGGTCCATTCTGATTATTCACGGTATTCACCGTTCTTTCTTGCCACGTTGTTGTGGTTTTTTGTTGTTTTTTTTTTGGTTTGTTTTTTTGTTTTTGGAAGTGCTGACGACGAGCGACCATTGAATAATAACACGTCATTGTTATGCATACGGAAGGAAGTATACATAAACAGACATGGTCGACACTGGCCGACACTAGCACGTTTTTGTTTCACAGGGAATTCGTGCTTACGCACGCTCGGCCAGAATTCAGCCGGTGACACAGGCTCCGCATTTTCGACACGACTTAACGCAGCATCCGTGGCCATCTATTCTATCATTCGTTGGTTTGGTTTTTTGGTTTCACTCTTTTATTCAAATATGGGCGTGAGTGCGCTGGGATGATGCATTCGCCTACGCCTACGCCTACGCCGCTCGATACAGGGCCTCCTAGGTCCCGCAGACCTCCTAAGAGACCACGTGTCACTACACCTACCGCCTCTTCCTCTCGTGTCTCCAGCTGCATCAATCGCTGCAACTGAGGACACGAAAGCGCCTGCTGCTAGGGCCGTCAGAATCAAAATGCACCCTTCTCAGGAACAACGTGTCACGCTGAGGAAGTGACGGAGGAGTGCACGTCCAAAACGTGCGGGCGCTGCGGTGAGATCCATGCGCGTGTGGTCGGTAATCTTGGAAGAAACTACAACAGCTTCCAATCTCTGTTTTCATTTTACAAAATTTTTCCTTGGACACTACATTGCACAAGGTAGCTAGACAGACTGAAACGAGAGTCCCGCATGAGTTTTGCATGTAGAGGGTTGAATTGAACATCTTGGAGACGATCAAGGATTATCCGCGTTGGCGCAGCTTGGAGAAAAATTTTCCGTTGATGCTTGTCTGCGGATTCGTTGGCAGCACGAACACCCTCATCCCAGTGTGCGCGTGCTAAATCAGCAATGCGAAAAGTGACCTCTTTCAATGGATCCGTTTCTTGTAACCTAAGCAAGCTTTCCGATGTCAAACCGTATTTAGAAGTGAGTGTCAGAGGCAGGTACACGCGACCACATTCAGCATGATGCCTTGTTCCGCGCAGCAGAATGGCTAAACTAAGAGCCTGTCCAAAATGATTCGCAGTGTCAATCAGCTCCTTCTTTTGGTATCCCAGTGATTCTAACCCCAAAGAAAGAATAGCACCATGAGTTCCGATCCCGTAGTTTTCAAGTGCGGATAGCGATTCCGGTTGTTTCGATTTCAAGTCATTTTCTCGATGATGCAGCATTCTGTCAAAGTATGATCGTGAAAGAGAGAGTGTGTAAATGGAATGGTGTAGTGCGCGAGCTATCGGATGCTGAATAGGAGAGTTTGCAAAACAAGAATCGACAAGGTCTCTCCAGAAGTGGAACTTCATTGATGCAGGATGACTGCTCGCTGAACGAGCCGGTGCAATCGATGCAATTTCCAGATTAAGTGCTTTCAGCACTATGAAGTGATGTCGAATCGTTGACGGAAGAAAAAGTGAACAAAGAAACGAATCAATATCTCGTGAACGAACAGATAGCGTGCACAAATCGTAATCGCTTTTAAGGCGTGATGAGACTGCAGCAACAGCAGACGACAGCTGTCGCCGAAACATTGCTGAATCGGAAACACTCTGATTTTGCACACGGGAAATGAGTATCTGCTGTGATGTGCGACAGAATGTCGTCGTTCGCAGATGGCACACCAACGCACAAGAATAAACCATTTGGGAAAAAGGGGGGGGGGGGTGGGGAAGACGCTGTCCGTGTCGACAGGCGTCGAAATCTGGCTTTCTTTGCCAAAAAGATTTGGGTCATGGGCCCAAAAAGCCAGACCACAAGCACTGCCCATCTCCTTTGTTCACTAGGCGCGTAGTCACACGTAACAACGTACGAACTGGGAGAAGTTTTTTTGGAATTTGACACGGCTAATTTTCATAAAGCTTCAAGGCGTGCATCACAGCGTATGGAATGCTTACTCCGTGTTTCTCTATCTCCCTGCCCCCTCTGAGCGGAAGACCTCGGTTGGCTACGACTCTTTCGACCCCCTTTCCTTCTTTGGCCGCGTTGTCCTTAACCGGAACGATTATAGTTCACTCTCCGTCCAATCCTGTGAATCCTGTTTCCCAATTGTCATTCAACCGACCCGTCAGCTGCTTGTCTGCAGGTGCAATAGACCCGGAAGATTCGGAATCGTATTTGCTAATCGGGTCTGAAACGTCGGTTAGCGCGTACTCCGTGCAACGCAATGCAGATTTGTTCTATCGGGACGTTGCGGATGGAGTGTCGCAACTGTGCTTTGGTCGCATCGGATCCGTTTCTCAGCCACTGGCTGTTTCTGGCGGAAACTGTTCAATTCAGGGTTTTGACCATACTGGCACGGAGCGGTTCTGGACCGTTACTGGAGATAACGTGTCTTCCCTTGCGTTGATTGACGTCGATGAGGATGGGCAAAACGAGCTCCTGGTTGGATCCGAGGATTACTGCATTCGGATATTCCAAGAAGAAAAGGTTTTGTCCGAAGTACAAGAATCTGACACAATTAATGAACTGACAGGTATCCGCTTTACACGTTATGGTTTTTCTTTGAGTAACGGCTCTATTGGATGCTATGATGGGAATAAGAGACTCTGGAAAGCAAAATCAAAAAGCGTGGTAAACTCGATTCAGGGTTTTGATTTAGATGGGGATGGCCAACCAGAGTTGCTTGCTGGGTTTTCGTCTGGTCGACTGGAAGTCAGGAACGCGAGCAATGGTGACTTAGTTTTCAAAGACACATCCTCTTCCGCAATCACCAGCATCTTAAAGGAGCGGTATCGTTCTGACGGTAAGGAAACAGTCCTTGTTCTCGCGGAAAACGGCGAATTGCGCGGATTTCTTCCTATATCAGGATCGGAAGCTGATGATTCTTTTCGTATGTCCAATGTTGAGGACGAGTTTTCTCAAAGGATGGCCGACATTTCTCGGAAGCGTGATGAATTGGCAGCCGAGCTTAAATCCTATGACGAATCCTTGAAGAAGGCGAAGGATGGGGTGGTTGACGGTAAATCGATGCCGTCCGATCTCCGCATCCATGCAGTGTTTCTTCAAGATGTGGAACAGCGAAAGATATTTTTGCAGTTGAAAACAAACTATCAAGGAGTCGTGATTCGAATGGCCACTGTGCAAGCTGAAAGCATCTTTCCGGGCGGCGACTATGTTGTCTCGTATTTTGATGCTCCGTCGTCGGAGGCAGTCATTGATCTTCCGGTCTTGTCCGACACAGCGTCGAGAGTCTGCATATCTGCATTTGTGGGACAGCTTTCAGCTTCTCAGTTTTCTGTTATCAATGTTGGAATGCTTCTTCCGCGCTTTCTCAGTTTTGTTTCAAGGCCGTGTGATAAGACTCGGTCCGTTCCGGAGTCTTTTGTGCGGTTCATGTGCTCTGAGAGGCCAAATCGGATATTGCTGTGGATTCGACAATCGTTTTTGTGGGTGGGGGATGTGGATGCGAATGTTGAGGATGTTGATTTGCTTTTTGTTTCACTCCGCACTGGATTGGATCTTCGCATCACAAGAACAAAGCAAGGTGAAGTGTTGATTCGAATTGATGATATGGCTGTGTGTGCGGACGTGGTTTCCGATTTTTTGGATTTCATCAAAGTCGAGGAAATGGAGTGTGAATCTTTTTTCCCAAGAGAAGCAGCGTTTCTGAAGAATCTCCTTTTTGATGTCGATGAGAAAAATGACACTCGACTGAAACTTGCTGCAAACATGGCTGATGTGTCTCAGCAAGTGAAGCAGTTGCTTGTGGGCGCGGAAGATTCAAGGCTCCTGGGAGACATGCGCAACATGTCCAAAATGTATTCGCACCTCATGGTGCTCAATCGCAACCTGATGGCTGAACATCAACTTCGGTCTGCAAACCATAGTGCTTTGTTGGGAAATCTGAAAATTGTCAATCAAATGATTCAAAATTGTGCGAAAATGCGAGCGGGAACTGCAAAATCGCGGATCGTGTCAGATGCACGAAAGAGCATCAAGTCGAACCGGTTTGCAGATTTGTTTCAAATTCTGCGATACGGGAAGGCATGAGGACAGGAATAATGCAACAGAAAAATGATGCATTCTACTCTTTATCAGACAGATCCCGCATATCCATCAAGTAACATTTTCCATGACATCCAATCGTCGTCTGCAAGTGCTTCCTGGTCTCGCAAACAGCCGAGGAGCGCCTTACCGTCACTATCGATTGGGAATATGTTCAAAATAAGGAACAATAACAAATGAAAATCGCGAATCACCGACGTTATCTTCTTGCCGTCGGCCATCTCTCCATGCCAGAACGCAGCGAACGTGTTCATGTTCACAACTCCGCGGTTTTCCACGGGAAAGGCGCATCGAAACGAGTCAGCATGCTGAGAAATCGGAACAGGAAGAATCACGCGGTGAACATCAAATTGAGACACTTCGCGCTTGTCCACAACCACCGGCTTCTTCGTTTTCAAAACGCCTACATCTTCGGAGGGCTCGACAATTTTCTGGTCCACCATGGAACACAGAACGTCACTTACCTGATACGCTTCGAAAGACACGCTTGCATTCTCATGCAGAACGGAACAAACCGTGGTAAAATGTTTCCTTTGGAGTTGGTTGCTGGCAGCAAAAAGGCACTCTCCATTGTTCAGCGGTGGAGAGCGAACCCGATGGCTGAACACAGTTCCCACTAAATCCATTCCAAGAAGAGACGCAATTTGAACGACGTCGTTGAAATGAGGATCATCCGATAACACAACCCAACTCAAAGAATTTTGTTGAGGCGGCTCATAAATCACATCAACGAACACCTCCCTGCCGAGCACCCTTCCAAATAGCCATCCCATCCTTTGTTTATACTCGTTCCGGGCAATAAAAGCTTGGAACTCATTTGCAGCCTGCGAGGCAAAACTGATTTTTGAGACAGAAGACTCCTTTTGTGGTTCAACTTTGATAGCAAACTGCTCTTTAAAGTCAATAAACTCCTTCATCGTCCAGTGCCGTCGAATCTGATTGAGCGGAGTATCACCAGACACTTTGAAGCTGTCGTCGGACTGCTTGACCTGGGCAGGAGGAAATTCCAGCACGAGCATGTCTCCATGCTTAATGGACAATTGAGAAAGCGTGGCAGACAAAGGAAGCGGCTGCGTATCCTCCACCGAACGTTTGATCAGACAAACGTCGATGTGAAATTCTTTGGAAAGCAAACACGCAATGTCAGCAATGCTGGTCGTGTCTGGGCTAGTTGTGACATCGAGCCGCAGCAAACCTTGTGGACTTCGGAAGCGGATAATCATGATAAGAATTCAGATGTGACAGAGTTTAGGTAAAGAGAGAGGGAGTAAGAAAAGAAAAAGAAAACTTGCAGGTTGTCTCTTTTCTTCAAGTCACACAACTATAGAATGGCAAGTGAGTCGGTTCAATTTTTTCGGGTGTCATTTGTTTGAGAAAAAGCAAAACAAAACAGAGCTTCCAGTGAGCAGAATTGACCGCCGCTTGCAAGGCCGCGACCTTTCAAAAGCGTATCATGCTATAGATATCACCGTGTTTATTTTGTATGGTGCGCATTTTTCGATTATTTTCTTTTTGTTTTGTTTTGCAACATGGAATCCTGATGTACGTAAACGCCCCTCTGCGACAGGGGGGACTCTGGGCTGCTGCGAACCGGATCTCACCACATGTACGACATGGAGGACATCGAAAGGTCGTCGGGCGACCCGTCGAGCTCGAGACAGCGAATCGAGTCGTGCTCTACGCAAGAGTCTCGTCGGCCAACCAAGAAGCGGACGTTCAACGTTGCTGTTCCGGTAGAAAGCAGTTGAATCAGCCCGAGAGAGCCATGGAAACTACAGCTCTTTGGTGAAAATCAGAACGCGATTTCGTACCTAGGTGCAGGTATTCTTGCCTTTTTTTGTTTTTGTTTTTGTTTTGTTTTCAAGAAAATGTTTAGGCGCGCTTTCTTCTTTCCTCCTTTCGTTATTAACCGACAAACCAATCAGGTGGTCAAAAAACGATCCTCTACCGGAAGAAACGCGAATTCCGACCCGCAGCTCACGAAAAGACGTCTTCGCCCGTGTCATTAACGGTGCCAAATACAAAGACCTGCAATCTCCGGAACGAACCTTGCGCAAATACGTGGGTATCTATTCCTACGAGGTCTTCGATGAGCTGAACGACTGTGAACGAAGTGTGTTGGCGGAAACCCCTGAATCATCTCGAAGTAGTCGTTCCCTTCTTCGGAAAAAACAGGATTATTGTCCAAATGGTGGCGAGATGGACGGATCCTTCTTCAAGAACACCTTCTGCAGGGTCATCCAACGACGGACCTGCATTGGTCGAAATGTTGTTCCGTCGGCAGAGATCGCGTTGTTCATTGTCACGTGATTTCTCCCGGGGTTGATTGCCAATTTGTCGAAGCGAGAAAAAATGGATGGACAGATTCCGCTCTTGTTGTGGAGTTCTTGTGCAGTCTTTGGATGTCGAATGCTACAAGACTGTAAAAAAATGCGTTTCGGTATGAGAAACAGAGAATGGGATTGATATCAGGAACATGTGTTGTTGTTGCTGGATGCCTCGGTATGGCGTCGAACGAAGGGAGACGAAGCAGACACGCAATATCTGTTGGATGCGTGGACGAACAGGTCAAGCGTGCGTTTCAGGTCACAGGGCCTGTTCTCGCTCCGGAAGAGCATGCGTGAAGCAGAGTTTGCGACGACAGAACGAGCTGCACACCAAGCTGCTGAATGCGGTTTTGGGACAGTGGATACAATACACCCATGTTGACCGTGCGGATACTCGTGATCATGACGATGCAGAAGGCCATAAAGCAGCCGCACAGAAACAGCTGCAGAGCACGATTGGAACGCAGTCCGACGGGAATGCATGATGTCTTCTATCCAAGCAGCAAACCGACGATTTGTCCAAAACGAACACTTCCCACTCGCCAGTGAATCAACAGGAGATGTAAATATCATTCCTCGCTCGAAAATGTATGCATTTTAATGTCGTTATTAATATGTATTCTTAACAAAAAGGAAAGAAAGAAGAAACGACAGCCCAAAGAATGCATGTTCGTTATGTTCAAAAACAGACTCCGCTAAACCATTTGCCGGAAGCGAAGTGTTTACTTTCATCCAGCAGCGTTAGGGACAGTCAAAGTCAACCAAGAAACAAAGCACACAGCATAGAATTGAAACGAGAAACAGGGAAGCAGACCCAAAAACATGCAAAAACACACGTGCAAAAAGAACGCTGACGCTGTGCCATTCCTCCGCCACAGCCACAAAAGATTCAAAGCTGCCAATCAGAAAGCGAGACTGCAAATACTTCCAGCAGGACAATGACAAGGTGAGCGCTGTCTTCGGCAGCAACGGAAGCGCATAACGCTGAAATGTCATGCAGACATAAAAAAAGTAAGAGTCCGTTTCATCATAAACGGCAAGAACGAACAAGGAGAAACAAATCGTCTGCATTCTGGTTACCCTCACGCAGGACAAGTCGACAACACCGTGACAATAAAGGCAGAGAAGTGTGCCGAAGCGATTTGCTGGCCGCCAAATGTTGCAGACAATATCACAACACATCTCCTTCCAAACTGTCACGAACAATTAATGCAGTTGAAATGCATTCAGTTCGAGAACAAACATTTGAATATTCCGGAAAATCGCTGCCATGTCGTTGAACACAATGACCGATTCGACAAACGGCAAGAACATGCGTAAATGACATAACAGACCAGCATAAGCACTGAATGACTTTGCTGCGATGTAAAGAACAGATGGTATCCGTATTATGCCATTTATTTTGGCACTTAGCAAAAAAGTCATCGGAGAGATCATGAGAGACAAACGAGTCTCCAATCAGTCTGATAAGCCCGATTGGCATAAAATTTAGATTTCAACCGAACATAATGCGGAATCCCAGGCGTGAGAGACAACACCAGTTTCATTCTGCTGATTTCCGCAATGACACCTCGTCAGAAAATTTGAATGCAAGCGGAAACAAGCAACGGAAAACAGAAACGTGCCGTGTGCAATTCGAGAAACTGTTTAAAAGCCCGTGATCCACGGCTTCCATTTGAAAGCCGCTGATCCAGAAACAACAGCAGGTGCAGTTTGGCGAGCATATCCTCCAAGACTATTTGTCGTCTGCATTTTATTTTTTTTTTGCCTTCAAGAACGCATTCCATCGCGATACTCCTCTTATTCGTTCTGTTGGTGCACCACTTTCTAATGCATTTTGGTTTTGGGTTTTCCATCCCGCATCTTTTCATTGATCGCGTGATTGGATTATTCTGACGGACTTGCCCTCCGTAACTTGATATCTCTTGCCAAATCAGGTGTGCCAATTCGATGGTGCCTTGCTGATGTTAGCTGTTCCGATATTCATTTTGTTTTGGCTACTTATTAATAGTGAGAATGTTTCTGCTTCTGTCGTGGGAAATCACCGCTGTTGAACCTTGCTGAAGCTTGCAGTGCATGTCATTGCGCAGTTATGTTTTCTCTCTCGTTCTTTCGTGTTCTGCTCTTTTTCCGGTGTTGTCGGAGAGCCTTCTTCTACCGGAAGGGCGTTTTCTTTTCTACAAGTGAAAGAAACAGCTACAAACATGCGGTGTCCTTGTCGGATACAATGCTCTTTTAACTTTCGATAGACTTTGACTTATTTCCGCATCTTCCGCCGAGACTGATTCGGTGGTTGTTCTGGATCACCAAAGTGTTCTCATCTGTCATTCGATTTCTTAGTCGGGCTTTTTATCTGCATCGTACTGCGCCTGTTTTGCCGGGGGCCTTCTGCAGTCCGTGTTGAGCGGTATCTGGTTGCACGCTGCCAATGTTCCGTTTGGGTTTTTCCGGACCATTGGACAATAACTGAGGAGCCGGTCTCTCTGGCTGCATCTATGACTCCGAAGGCAAGTTGAGCTGTGATCAGCGTCTTCAGTTGGTGTGGACCTCGCATTTCTGTTGGCTCTCACTCCGCAAGCATAGTGCTCTCGCACAACTTCTTTTCCAACCATTTTCTTGCTCCTCACTGACAACGATTCGAGATTTCTCCTCTTCTTCGTTCTTTTCAGTTGACGGGATCATTTTTTAGTTGGCTTTGATCACGTCTTGTTTCCCCCCATTGTTTTATCGGTTCTGCGGCAAGACACATTTTGTTTCGGTTTGCATATTGGTTTTCCCCTTCACACTGGGAAATTGTCCGCCTTCTGTAGTTGCCTGTATGTTTGTTATCGGGACTTCCAGTTCGTCTTCCTCGAGACGCATCGTTTTCTCAGCTGATTTGTTTCTTCCAGCTTTTGTTGCTGGTCTTTCTCCGTGCTTATGTCCCCCCCTCTTTACTTTTGATCAGAGTGTTATGCATGGTTGAATGGGTTACGTGTGCGAACTTTGCTGTCATGGGCATTCCAATTTTGTTTGCGTGAACTGCATTCAGTCGAACAAATTGGCTTTTTGTAGTCGTTTGAAGTCTTTCCACGCAGAAATCAAGAATGCAGAAAGAGCCGTCGAATCTTTCAGACTGGCGTCATCGCTTTCGAGCCAAGCGCTTTCTCGTCTGGGAGTTCTCAATGCGGGCGTGATTCGGTTGTCCAATGAAGTGAGTGGATTGCAATCGCGCATTGCGATGTTAAGGCAAAACATGAAGAAGCGCCTGGAAAGTTTCAAAGAAAAGCGAGACGCAACAAATTCCTTCGACCTGATGACCTCGCTTTCTTCCCATCGCCCTGAGACGCAGTCTCGATTTGATGGCGCTTCTTCCCTTTCAGGAATGCAAATAATCGATAATTACATGAGGAAGGCCGTACCTGCTCCTCCGTTACCTCCGCTGTCCCCGTCATCCGTGTACGACGAGCTTTGCTTTCTTGTGGAGAGAGACGGTATAGTTTTCGCCGATTTTACGAATGCAATGACAGTTGACGACTCTCTTGACCAGATCGTCTGGTTTTGCCAAGTGTTTTGTGAAAGATACCTGATTCAGGTCCCGTTTCCGAAATGGCCGACGACCCCAGCAGGTGTGATGGACAATATTCGAAGTATTGCGCTTTCCATCTCTGCAGACACAGCAGCGAAGGTTTCTCCGGACACCAGCAACTTGTTTCGAGCATTTAAATTGATTATTGACACTATTTCCAATAGCAATGGTCAATGCCTTCTTTCTCGGATTGACAGGAATGCGTGCAAGAACTGCAGGGACCGTCCGTGACAACATTATTTTTTCAACGGATTAGAGTGTTCCTTTCCTTCTTCATCTCTTCGGACGGCTTCTTCTTGTGTGAACAGTTCATCGACAAGACACTTGTTCGTGACTGATCCTCCAGTTGACGGAACGTGCAAGACGTTTTTGTCTTGCGCTTCTCTTCGCTTGCAGTATGCAAACCGTGCCAATGACCGAGACAGTTGACCGAATAATCCGGTATCCGCCGGGTCTGGTAGCACTGCATGATCCTTTGAGCATTGAAGCATCTGCATCATCGACGTAAGCAGAGCACGACTCTTCTTGATGTTTGTCGAAGTGGCATGAAATTCAGGGTCCAACGATGGAATGTAAGAAATGTTTGATCCCTTCTTGGAGGTGGTGGCCTTCTCAGTCGCGGCCCCGCCAAGATGATCAGTATGCCATGGGGAATCCATATTCAGCAAATTGTCATGAGTTCGAAATACAGACTCGTCAAATCCACCGTAGGACGTGAGTCCGTGGGTCAAAGCAGATTCTTGCAGACAAAAAACATCGTAAATTTCCGTGGAGAAATCAGTCGACAAATATGCGTCCCCCTGACCAGAGCACACAACAAGAGCACTCAACGCCAGCAAGGGACCGTCGCCCAATCTATCGAAGGGAGCCTTAAGACGATTGAACGACAAGAACAAAACAGACACCAATCGGAAGATGTCCCTGCACATCTCTCTGGAGTCGTCAAACAGAAGGGAACCATTGGTCAATGTAGATTTCCAAGAAATCGCAAGCTCAGCTTCAACTTTCGTGAGCACGAGTTTGAGAAAGCCCCTTCTTCGGGCATCGATAACAGTTGCTAAAAAAATGGCATTACCAACTTCTTTCAAATACTGCATGACATCCTCCAAACCAGAATACTCACGAACGGACTTGAACACCAATTCATATGCCTCAAGCAGCACACTCGCACCGAATGACGGCTTTCCGATCTTCAACCGATCGGGATATGCCTTCTTCAGAGTTTCAAGCACAATCAGAAAGTTATCGCGGGTGACAGAAACGATGTATGATTCAATGTACTCTGCTAGTTTGGACTGGCCTCCGGGAGTCAAGACATCATACAACGAGTCCACAACAGAAGCATCCAACACGTCGCGATACGGATCGAACATCACGAAAAGGAGTGACCACACAGGATCAGAAAGAGCCCACGATGGAACATCAAACTTTCGAGACTGCATACAATCAACTTGAGGAGCGACAACGGTCCATCGCAACAAACCATTCTTCAAAACATCTGATTCCCATCCCCGAACAATCCACTTCAACAGCCTCGTTGACGATTCTGAAACTTCTGAATACACAGAATCAAATGAATCAATACGGTTGTATAAGAAACGAGGAAGACAAGACAGAAGTTCCAAATACGAACATAAAACGAGAGGCGGGATGGTGCCACGTTCGCATCGGACGATAGTTCTGTCTATCTCTTGACTCCATAAACCAAACAGCCTTTGCAGAACCCGATTGGTGACATTAACATGCCTGCCTAAAAGAGACAGCGACTGTGATTCCGAAGAGAGAAGCACATCCGTCCACAAAGTGGAGCCCAGTCGGACTGGAAGCATTGAGGTTTCTCTCAACAGATTTGCATTGGCAAATGAGAAAAACGCAGCTGACCGGACATGGCGATACAATACCTCCGACAGAGAATACAGCAGCTGTTCGTGTACAAGGTTCGCTTCCACAGAGAGTTCGTCATACAAGTGTCTCTTTTTGAAGGCGTACAAACTCTTCCGGGTCGCATCATTGTACACTTGCAGGGGTGAAAACAACATTGGAAAATGTCTTCCTGACTCGGATTCGACTACTTCACTCGCAATGATCCAAGGAAGGGACATTTCAATTGGAAACGCAATCTCGTGCGCGAGTTCCAAATAAAACTCTCGAAACCACAGTTCCGACACATCTGTCACCATTCCTACACAATCTGACCAGCGCGAAAGAAAGGGCCACGTACGAAGGACGGGTTCAATCATTTCGAGAGGGTTCAAATACTTCTTCTTCAGTCGCTTCTGATTTTTTGTGTTCCTCGGAGAAACAAACCAACTGGTCAAAATCTGAAGCAGATACAGTTGACTCTCTGAAGGTCGGACTTTTGCTGGGCGAATATCAACAATCTTTGCGGCGGGTTTGTTCTTCTTTGCAGGAATCCAATCATCTTTTCCATCCTCGCCATCCGGAAACAATCCCCCGACACTGCACCATTCCCGCACAACGTCGAATTCTTCTTTCATCCGCTTCTGCAGTTTGCAAAGAACAATTGGAAGTTGACGAAAAGCTGTATCCTGGAGTTTCAGAAACAGCGAATCGGAACGCGGTCGCACAGCTGAAAGAGCATCGCGCAGGTTCCGCAACAGGAATACGCATTCAACAAGATGAAATCTTTCCTCACGATCATAATTGAGGCGAACCACACGGTCATATACAGGAACTGTACGCCCCTCGGGATTCGGAGCAGCTTGAGTGTATTTCCACGCAAGCTGTTCAAGAAGAGCGCATTTCACACTGCATGCGAATCGCAGTCCTTCCATTAATAACCCGTCATCACGTTCCTTAACTCCGACAGTGTCTTTGTCGTTGTACATCTTGAGAATGAAATGAGAAAAGCGATTTGAGAATTTCGGAATGGCTGAAGACAGAGCAAACACTTTTGCCATGTCTGCCCTTGGAACAATGCTCCATTCTGTTTCCGAGTATGACGTGCAGCGCGATACAATTGTCGAAACATTCAGCGTAATATCTCCCATGACAGGTACCACGGGGTATCGTCGAAAAATCTTCAACAGACTATCCACATCCAGAGCCTTTTTCAAAACAAAAGGAGCGTCTTTCGAGTCATCCTTCTTCTTTGCTATTGCACCGAACACAGCAGCGGGAACATCAAAGGGATTAGAATCAAGAATGCGCAATGCATACGCCATGAAGCGCACCATCGAATGCTTCTCGTCAGGCAGCACGAAGTCCTCCGCTTCCAAACGTTTAACGCAAAACTCGATCAGAGCAACCATGGTAGATTCGAAGCCGTTAATGGAACGAATCGATCCATGCAAATGACCAAGGATGCATCCTTTGGAACTGAGAAAGCCCGCCAGTCCGAAAAGGTCAACATCCGAGGGAATAGTTCTCTTTTCAGCAAGAGATGACACAGTCGGAATGCTTCGCTTCCATGAAGACAGGTCATTATTCAAGCACGCCTTCGCGTCCTTGACAGTGTCCAGCATCAACACACCATCAATGATGTAGATTAGAGCGAGGTACAGATGGTCAGAAGTTACCGCCCCCGAACCAATATTCTTTGAAAAATGGTCAAACTGCAGAATGCATGTGGACAGTGCGCTCTTTGCACAGTCCCAAACGTTGAAGAGGCGGCTCATCGTAGGAAGGAAGGCGTCAAAGGCAGCGGTATAGTATGCTCGTCGAGTAGACTCATCCCAATCTTGGCGAGATTGAGGAGTCGCACGAGATAGAGACCGGTAAGTGTACAAGAAGTTTAAGTGCTCTGATACGCCAGCCAGAGACATGGACAAGCTGCTCACAGCATTGTACTCGCCAGCCAGCTTGGACTGCGAAAACGCAGAGTCCAATCGTGACAAAGGTAAAGTGACGAGCACAGGGAGAAGATCTGGAGGGGCAGAAGATACGAAGAGAGACATGGAAGCTTTTTTTTTGACTGCAAGGAGTTGCTCCAGAAAAAGAGTTCGGCCGTTGTTGTTGACCCAGCCAGGATGTTTGCGGAAAGAAAAGAAAAGAAAAAAGTGTTGCTGCCGAGCGCTGAACCCCTCCCCCCCTAGGTCTTGAGTTGTTTTGGGAAGGAAGGGGACGGGGGCCTGCTTGTCGTTGTGTCCTTTTTCTCACTCGTTTTTTTGCTTATCGTGCACGCGCTAATGTGCTGCAAGCCTCAACGCTTTTCCCTTGAAGCAACAACACTCGATTCTTCCGGATTGATGCCCGAGTTTCGCGGACGTGGATGAGGGAGGGCTGGAGGACCTCATGTTGATTCAAGTGCTTCTTTTTGCGACCAATCCAGAAGAAAAAGACAAAACGAATAGAATCAAGAAAACTTCCCGGTTTCCTTCTCCTCTTCTTCTTGTCGTTTCAGACTGAGCTGTTTTTCGTGGATGGGGCCAAAGCCTGCGAAGTCCAGCAGCCACTCCAGTGCTGTTGCTAAAACAGCTTTTGCGTCATTTCTCGGCGCTGATGCAGCGGCAGATGCCGGCATGTTGGCAGAATTGCCTCCGGATGTGCAGCTGTCGCTGACTAAAATGACGAAAAAGGACTCTCAGACGCGGCAGGCTGGTATCAAGTATTTGAATGATTTGGAGCACCTTCCAGATTCGCAAGTGCTTCTCTCTCAAGTAGCGTTGGCATACAGACGGTTTTTCGAAGACGCGGATGTGCGATGCATTGTGGCTGTGCACGATCTCCTGCTGAAGTGCGTTCGGCAATTCAAGGAAAGGTCGATTGGATTAGTGAGGCTCATTCTCAAGGAATGGATACTGTTGACGTTCGATTTCGATGCGGAGGTTTCTCGAAAATGTGCTGCGGTGTTTCAAGAATTATTTCCACCCGCAAAACGAGAATTGCTGTTTCAGAAGTTTGCAATAGATTGGGATTCCATTCCTTGCTCAGATCTTCGCGTCATTCCTGCTTCTTGGTTTGTCCATTCAATATCTTCAGATCCCGCAGCGATGACCAAGCTTATGGCGACGTTAAAGTCTCTCAAACACGTTTCTTCGCCGGAGGTTTTGCGATTTCTGTTAACAATTTGCATCGAGACTGCGTCCAAGGAATCTGTATCAGCCCTGAACTCCATTTGCAGGGGTTTCGTGGATTCCTTTATTCTCAAATGCGAAACTTTGGATTCCCCACTCTGTGCCATGTATCTTGATGTTCCTGCACCAGATGTGGACGTTCTGCGTCGATTATTTTCTTTTGGGTTCGACTCGTTGCATGTTTCCAAGCTGCTAATGGTGCTTCGTTCTCTTGGAAAGGACTGGGAACAGCGAGATTTTGAAAGCTATATCAATTGCCCAACGCTTGGAGTCTTGTCGATACCAAAAGCTATTGGGGAGTTTGCTTCGTTTTCATTTCACGAATATCAACGGAATACCATAGCGAGCTTCATTAAGCATCCTTCAAGAGGAGGCCGTCGGATCGCAGTGTCTGCTCTGTGCGAGCTGCCTGTGGACAGAATGTGGACTGAAATCGCAGACTCTATTATCGTGGAAATGAGTTCTGGTTTTTCGATTCCTGAAGAAATCAGTTTGTTGCGACATTTCCCGGAAAGCTCGCGGCTCCCAGATAAGTTGTCTGCATTTGCCATTCTTGATGTATTAGATGAAAACAGCCTTTTACTCCAGTTGGACAGGATTGTTCTTGTTGCATCGGCTTCATCCGAAGCGCGTTCGGCGATTTGCCGGACGATTCGGAATCGAAAGCTTATGTCACTTGGAGAACAGTTGCTGAGCCGATTGCCTGGCACTTTGGAATTGTTGGACCTTCATCTGTTCTTGGGGTCTGTCCCTTCAATGTACGTGGTCAATTTTGAGGACGCTTGTGACCGTGCCGCGCTGGTTGCGGATGATTTTTTCCGGCGATTGCAAGAGGATGAGAAGTATGTTCTTCTTGATCTGTTACCTGTTCTGCGATGCGTTCCGTTCTTTCATATTTTATCTCCAGGATCCAGAAGAATGCAGTTTATTTTGAAGCGTACTGAGCATTTCAAGCAAGCAGATGGTGCACTGCGTGGTTTTCACGTTTCTGATTTTTCAGTGGAAGAAATGGATATCCTCTATCCTGTCATTCTTTCGGAAGAGCATGATTCCTTGTTCGAGCTTGTGGATCCAAGCTGGATTACATTTGAAAAGACGAGCATGTCTGTTTCTCAGATTCGGTCCGCTCGACGCATTCTTATCGGGGAACAGCTTCAAGACTTTGATGCGTCGCTCCTGGTGTTTGCGGTGAGCAACTTGTCCAATCACGATGTTTTGCAGATTGGGGCCTCGGTTGTTCTTCAAAGGTTTTCAGCAGACTTGTTTTCAACAATATGTCGTCTGCTGGATGATTCTTTGGGTTTCTTTGAACGTGGATGTCTTCTGATGATTTTGGCAAATAACGTTTCGTCATACTCCCTCGACCAAAGTAGGACTCGAGTACTGCTTCGCGAACTCTCGACTTCCAAGGATTGTCTTGCTCATAAGCTGTTCTTTCTTCGCGTGATCTGCACCGAATTTCGGTTCGTGTTGTATGCCACTGAGAATTTGGATGCATCCATGGCTGCTGATCATTTTCTATCAACGACTGGATCACAGCTTTGCAATCACTCGGATTGGTGGTTCTGTGTCAAAATCCTTCTTTCAGTTGCTCACCAATTTTCATTTCTTGGCCGAGTTCAGAAGCATTTATATGACGATCTCTTCCAGAGAAGCTTCAGCATCACTTCTGATTCACTATTGCTGATAAGGATGTTGGAGTATGCGGCGGTTTCGGCATGCTCAGTGGACGGCAAGAAACTGGTCGATATGCTGTACCAATGTTCTGATCCGTGTGCTCGAATGGAAGTTTTCCGGCTCCATGCAGAGTTGTTCCGTCGAGGAGTTTCTGAGGTTTCTTTTATACTGGAAAGATGCCAAGCATTTTGTTTCTCCGGTGCACTGACAAAGTCTTCAAGGTCCTGGGCAAGTGAGCGTCTTCATGACGAGCAGTTTATTATGGATCTGCATGCAACATTGCTGTGTTGTTATCCTATATTTTCCGATTTCAGCCGTGTTGAAGAAGACGACGCTGTCGGAGACGTCATCAAGAAGTTGATTCGAACGCTATTTGCAGTTTTGTCTGAATTCGAGGTTCGCGAAGGAAGCTGGCTTTCTGAGTTTGCGGGTCCCTCGACGATTCCTTTCGCATTTTTGTACGAAATGCCATTTGAGCGCAATTCGGATGCTTTTATTTATTCTTTCTTGATGCTGTATATCATCAATTTGGCACAACCATTTCCCAGCACAGTTCGATTAGCGCTAACGGATAACTTGGTGGAACGATTTTACATGTCGAAGCTGGACGTCATGTTCCGAACCTTCATCTCCCCTGCAGTGGTTGCCCATGAGATATCGCTTGTGCGAAAATCGGGAAAGCACAAAGTCATTGGTACTCACAGTGTCATGTCAACTTTTAAGCGCGATGAAATTTCTCTCGGCATTGAAGTTGTAATTCCACGGGAGTATCCCTTGAAGCCACTGCAGTTCAATTCAAGCTCCTCACTGGAAAAGACAGAAGAGTCTTTCAAACAGTACATGGCAAAGAAGGCCATTAGCATCCAAAAGTCCGATGGCCACATTGCCGATATCCTCAATGCCTGGCAAGAAGACATCCAGAAAAAACTCGAGGGTGTTGAGGAATGCCCGATCTGCTACTCTGTGTTGCATACAAGCTCGAAGCAATTACCAAAGGTTGATTGCCCGCAATGCCACCACAAATTCCATTCTGCATGTTTGAGGAAATGGTTCTCTTCAAGCGATCAAGCAACCTGCCCGCTGTGCCGACACCTTTTTTGAGGCGTGACAGCGTTGCATGGGACATCAGATCTTCCGCCAGTTTGGAACGGCTCGCTTTTGCACAATTTGGATTCTTTCGCATCCTCTGCCACCAACGAACACTGGTGTGTCTTCTCCCTCTCTGATGGCCTTCTCGCGTTCTTTCAAAGCCGATGTCGGTCGCACGACTCTATTGAAGTCCCGATCAATGTGTTTAACAGATTCCACAACCGACGCTTCATGAAGCATTCTTAGCCTTTTTTCTTTTTCTTGCTTCTCCATTTCTTCTCTGACTTTTGCTTCCCTTCTTTTTCTTGCAATTTCGAGGTTTCTCTCGTGTACCGTTGCCAGCTCCTCCGCAGACATAAACTTTTTGCGAAGACGCAAGTCCATTTCTTTCTCCCTCTCTCGTGCTTCCTTTTCCATTTCCCTTTGTGTCTTGAATTCCAAAACTCTCATCTTGTCCTGAAGTCTTTTCTGGTTTTCCGCATCTTCCTTTTCCGCCTGCTTCTGCATCAGTATTTTTTTTTCGTTCTGTAGAGCTGAGTCTTTCTGGTGTTGTTCCTGCCTCCACGCCTCCAACCGCTCCTTAACCTTCTTTGCTTCCTCTGTTTGCCCGGCCGACGAAGCTGCGCTGGGCACGTTGTCGATCTCCTGTTGGTGTTCTTCGCGACGTTTTTGCAGCTGTTTGTTTTTTTCTTGTCGCCAAACGCTGATAGCCCTTCTTCGGCATTCTTTAAGCCGAAGAAACTCCGAATAGAGAGCATCATGATGTCGAACATTTTCGGTTGATCCATTCGGAATTGCAGCGACAACGGCTTCAAATAAAGAGGACTTGCTTGACTTTTCATGCTGTTTGGACAGATGAAATAAGTACTTGGCATGGTCCCGCTCATCCCAGCCTAAAGAAAGCCCGCCGTTTTCGAGAAGGAACCTGTCAAACTCTACCACTTCCGGTAATAGATTGGATTCATTAGACAAGGCAGAGACAGCATGTCGGATTCTTGAAGTCGCGTGCATAGCATCATCTTCTGCATCCTCTTGTCGCAGTTCTTCATCAAAGTGTTCGATCGACTGAGTCGTATAGTGTATTTCTCGCATCAGCAGCCCTTCCTCTTCGTTCAAGGATTCCATTGTCACAGCTTCATTTTGACGAAACGAAAATATTTCATTCTCAATCGTTTCCATCAGATTTCTCAAGATGTCCAAGTACGATTTCCCAGAAACCTGAGACCGGTCCAAAACGATTCGCTTGAGTTTCTGGACATCATTTCTCAGTTGTAGCACAAACTGGACCAGTGACTTTTCCTCTGCAGTGCGATCTGCGTTTTGAGCATCAACAATCGGTTTCAACTGGCTAAACACCGTATCTTCTGTCAGCATTCTGTGGCCCCTGGACGGGTTTGTGTAGCCTTCACACTCTCGTTCAAGAGCTGCGGAACGAGATTTCAGCTTGAAAAGCTCTTCTCTCCATGCTGATTTGTCTGTCATTGTAGCCAAGAGTGGTCTTTTGTAGCCCTCCCCTTTGAGTCTGCGATGCTACGAATCTGCTGGACAGCGTGTCACTACAAACCACGAACTAGCAGTCGGCATTTTGCGCAAAATGGCAGAAACTCTTGTCTGCACACCGTGGCAACGGAATGGGACCTACTTGGTTGGGGCATTTCTTCAGAGAGACGTAGGATCAAGTCAGAGAATCAAGTCCCCTGTTTTTTCTTTCTTGGCTTTTTGGGAAATTTTTGCTCTGCTGCATATTGGCCAAGTTCAAAAAAGCTGAATAAGGGGAAAAAAGTCTGTTTCGTATTATTTGTATTTAATTTTGATTTTTTTTTTGCTTTGCGTGTGTGTTTTGCGATTTGTCTTCTTCTTGTCTTCTGCACTTTCTTGATTGTAAAGCTCTGTTGGCTGTGACAGTGTCTGACGACAATGCTTGGTGCACAATTACAGAGCTTGATCATCTCAATCGCACACGATGATTTTGGAACCCCAATAGCCCAAATAATCAAAACATTGCTGCTTCGCGGCCCATCCACGATTTATCAATTGCAGAAGTTTTCAGTGGTTTCGTCTGCTGTTCTTCGCGAATCTCTTGTCATCATGACTTGCCACTCTCTTGTTACTGTGATCGATTCCGAGTCCGTGCAGAAACGACCGGCTCCTTCCGTTTCGCACTCTTCCAATTCCTCGGTGTATGTTTACGACGTGAATGTGAAGGGATTTCTCTTCCGGATGCTGATTCCACGTGTTTTGGGCATCGTCAAGGAATCTATCGGCGAGGCAGGACTGGATGCGTATTTGCATGTCTTGACCCATGGCTGGATTTCCATGCAGCAGCTCTGTGCACTGCACCCGGAAAAGGTTGTTACAGACTTGGTGAGGGAGCGATGGATCCATCGTGTGAGCCCCATTCGACCAGGTGCCAGTGCCTTATCATCCCCTTCCACCACCTCTTCCACCACCACCACCTCCTCCTCTTCTTCTTCTTCGTTGCCCAATGTTTCAACTGCAGCAGCGGCGAATTCACAGCCAATTCCCGCCCCCCCTTCCAAGAGGCGAAAAGTTGACCGTTATGCAGCAGCTCCTACAACCATGTCGAATTCAGTAACTGCTGGACCTCTTTCATCCAGTGCTTCCGTGTCCGTTCCGTTGGACAGCATTTCGTCAGTGTTATACTCGGTGAACTTTGAAGTAGCTTTCAAGAAGTTGTATGCCCCTGAAATCATTTCGCTTGTCACTCGAGAGTTTTCTCCCGAGGCGGCAAGGGTGATGTCTGCTCTGTTACGCCATGAACGCCCTCAGTCACTGGCTGACATCCTGTCAATCTTGGGAATTTCTCACATCAATACCACGGAGTCCGACAAGATTCTGACATTTCTGGAAGTGATGTCGAGATCTCGGACTGCTTTGGTCCTTCGTTCGGGAAATGCTTCAGACACGCTGTACACTCCGCACTGGAGCTGTATTATCGAAAGACTGCGTCATCATCATACATTTGCGCTCCTTCGAGAAGTCTTTGGCATTGTCGGCTCTCGAATTGTCGCCATGCTGATTTCTTCCTCTACGCATTCTTCAGGAAAAGGCCGGTTCTTAGAGCAAAAGACAATTGTCGATGCTTCCCTATCGCCGCCTCGGCTTGCAAAGTCTGTCATGGTGGACCTTGTGCAGGCCGGTATCCTGATCACTCAGGATATCCCAAAGTCCTCAGATCGCTCAGTACTGAAGTCCGTAACGCTCTTTTCGGTGTCCACCAGCGGAATGCAGACATTTGTACAAGATCGCGGGTTGTCCGCATGTTGCTGGCTGCGAAAACGACTTTCCGCAGATCGAGAGCGTGCCGGGGTGCTCCTGGAAGCTGTGAAGGGACGATGGGATCGTCTTGCTCCAAGAGAACGAGAGGAACTCGAGTACTACGTTTCCGCTGAGAATCGTCTGGAATCTGCGATGATTGGTGCAAGTCAGATCTTGGGACTGTTTTCTGTGTTGTAGATTTCCTCCCTCCCGTCCCCCCCCTAGTGTTCGAGGGCTCTTTACTCTTTCGGTGGTGACCCATTGGTCTGCCATGCTTGAAACGCTTGTGCTGCTGCGATCACTGTTTTTTTCTTCTTTCCGATGCACTCGTGCACTTCTCCCGTTTCTTTTTTTGTTCCGTTTCTTTTTTTACGCTGCACATATTATGCCATGCGTTTGTTCATCGAGATAGGAGAGGGTGTTCTGGACTGGTGATGTTTTGCTTCTTTCAGTTGGAACACCACTGCCTGTCGTCGCACTTGCACTTCCAGTGAATTTCCGGACATATTTTGTTTTCCTGTTTTCTTCTCATTCGATCAAAAACCATTGTTATTTTTCACATCGTGCCTGGTGGTGTAAACGTATATATTTCAACCATGCATATCGCTCGTTTCCTGTTTTCGCGACTGCCTTTTCCTTTAGCATGTTTGCAAAGCTGTCAACATGCTCATGGCATCGAACAGTCTTTGTATTGTTCTGGATGATGCTGATGGCACGCTGCTGCAAAGGTAAAGAAATTGATTCCGTGTTGACTTTCAATCGATCGCTTAATGGAGTCTATTACCGCGTTGGAGGCACTGCTGCGTGTTCATGGTCCGAAAGTGAAAACCAAGTATTGTCGTGGTCTTCAGCTTCTGAAGTGCAAGGAACATTAACAAAACTTCGATGGTATGGCCCCGGACCATCCCCGCGCATCTCGAGAATTGCCTGTTATCAGCGGTTCATGGTTGCAGTTTCCCAACCGCAGTTGTTGATGACGTGGTCAAACATTGCCAGCAGAGTTGGTGTCCCAGTTAGTGAAGCAAGTTTCTATCTTCCTCCGAACCTGCTGTTTACTGGACAGAACCTTGAGCTCTTTGAGGCGGCCAACAGTTCCGTTGTGGCCGCCCAATGTCTGGATACTCTGTCGGGCAACACAGTGGTTGCGGTCTTGGCATTTCAAAACAGCGACAACAAGTGGAAGGTCGCTGCTGTGCTGACGAGTTGTTCCGGAGTGGATAGCCCCCGATTTGGTTCCTCAGTATTGATTATGAGCTTGACCTCCCTCGCTGTTGATGATCCGGCTGTTGGAGAGTTCTGCGACATAGATATTTATTCAGGAACTGTTCTGTCGCTCCACAGGCGACTGAATGGCCTTGGGCAACCTGCGACGCTGGTTGGAGATTCCAGAGTCCTAGTGGCGTTTGCAGGGGATCGAATGGACGTGTACTGCAGAGAATGTCTGAACAACCCGGCAGCGCCGGTCGCTAGCGGTGTTTTACGGTTTCAAAACTCCGAAACGATTGTCAGAAATCTCGGGCGCGTGGAAGCTCTCGCCATGCTAACCTCGACCGGATACCAGGTCAAGACGAAATTGCGACGTGGTGACGTAACGTATGTCACAACGTTTGCAGCGGTTTTTGGGACAAAATTGGATTTTATCCGATGCCAATGGAACACGCTGAAGGATCCTCCCACTGTCGATGTTGCCTTTGAATGCTTTTCGGAAGATTCCATTGCTTTGCCTTCTGTTCAGCCAACGTTTTCTTCCACCGTTTTCTTGACACCGTGGAATCTTCTCCTCTTCCGCAATTCGAGCGCGCGCCAACTGTTTGTGCAAGCGGTCTGTCCGCGGGACATGTACCGCATACAGTCCTCTCAAAACATGCCTCAGTGTTTTCCCTGCAAGTCCTCCTGTTTCTCCAACGGAGGTTTGGCAGATGGTAGAGGGTCGTGCAATTGTCCCGCAGTCGTCGAGCCGGACTTCACTTTCCTAGCCGTAACACTCGTTATTTGTGTTTTCGCTGTTATTTTTCTTCGGACCCCAGCAAAAAGTTGCGGTCGCGCACTTTATCTGGCAGTATTGGAAATATTTAAACCGAAAATTGCACACGAACGCCGAGAAATGATTCGACTGTATCAGGCGGAAAGAGACGAATCGCGCAGGGAACAGGTTCAGGTTGCTGCAGACATGCGAGTACCAATAAGGGTGTACAACGTCCGCACCGGGGAGGACTTCGGTGACATATGCAACAAGGTGGATGAGACATCGAATGCAACGAGTAGCATGCCCACAGGGGTTCGAAAACGAGTTTGCGCGATTTGCAGGAAAAGGAAGGTGAATGGAATTTTGTATCCGTGTGGACACGATCCATGTTGTTTTCGATGCAGTTTTTCTGTTCAACAGTGTCCGGAATGCAATGCAGTCGTTGAGAAATTCCTCAAGACATACTTGTCCTGATCGCGCGACCAATGCTACACCCACATCAGTTCCGCAACAGACACAATGATATCCTTGGAGTTTTTCGAATAACCAGCAATGCAAGCACCGGAACGAAAGGCAATGCAAAATGATGAGTGAGCTGGCGGCTTCTCGTCTTGTCGAACGTCGTCATCGGAAACAGGAAGTTCATTGGAGACGTCAATGACCTCAGTCGATTCAAAGGAGCGTATTGTTTCTCCGTCGACATCAATGAAAATGAATACTTTGGAGACCTTCATATCCTTGACGATCGCCAAGGTGGCGTCGTGCATGTTGTGGGCCTTGAGAATGATCGGAAACTCCTTGAAAGTCAGAATGTGGGAAGGACGGTTTCCTACGGATGCATTTGACTGCGCTGAACGACGAAAAGGCGAAGTTCCAACAGACGGAGATGGGGATGCTGTGTTGGAAACGGAGTTTTGAGAGGACGATGATCTCTGGTGAGGCGGGACTGTGGCAGGAGATGACACCAATGAAGCACTGGTTCCAGCAACGGGGGTGGGTGCTCGTGAAGATCCCGAAGAGGAAGGAGTTTTCGGTTCAATGCTCGGCGGCGAAGGAGCCCTCTTCACGGAAACCCGGCGAATCCTGAAGACATTCTGAAACTTTCGGATTGATGAAATAACACGAGAACGGCCACGTCTGGAATAGACGAAGTTAATTCTGTCCATGTCATCGACATTCTTGGCCGTGAGCTCGTAAGTAGACCCGACATCCGAAAGGATGGTCTGAAGAACGGCCGTCGACTCGGAGGGAAGGATGAGCTTGAGGCGATTTGCGTTTCCAGTGGCGGAAAAAGAGCATGACCAGATTGGCCGACAGAAAAAAGAGCAGTATTTCGGATCAACATTGACATGTCTTCTGAGATTGTGGACAGTGACTTCATCGCAGCGGAATACCAAAAACTTCGTTCCGAAGAATAGCCTTCCGGAAACAGGGACAGTGGAAACCAGGCGGTCAGAATACTGCAAAGTAACAGGACAGCTGAAGATGAACTCGTCGGCAGTGCTTGACATGGAGATGGACGCTAAAGAAAACAATGCAACGGAGTTTGTGCGCTTCGGAGACCTGCTATCAGGGACAGAAAGACTTGTCGCAGACTTACTTTGCATGACTCGCAATTTGCAGTATCGGGTTACGAGTAATGCATATTCGCTTTTTTCCGTTTCACATGAATCTTGTGCGTCTGGGCTTGCGATGGAACTTGTAGGACCAAATAGCGGTCGAGAAACCTGGCGTTTAGAAGAGGAAATGGAAGCGTCGTCTTCTTCCTCGTCTTCTTCCTTGACTAGTTCCTCTTCCTCCTCCTCTTCTTCGTCTTCTCCCACCGTCGACGCTCCTGGATTCACAGGGATTTGTACCGGTGACCGAAACGGAACATGTCGAACAGCAGGAGACAACACCGGAGCACCACCATTCGATGCGGAGGAATGTTCGAAGCGTTCTGGCAGCGCGCGGATTTTGCTGACGAGCACACCCTGGGATTCGACATTTCGAAAGGAAAGAACGCTTCCATTTGTCTTCCAAACGTTGATTCCGTCATTGCCCATTGGTTCGACTGCGGTAATTTCATTACCAACCGCAACGTGCGTGATTGTACGATTCAAGACAATTGCATGGAAAATCAACCTGTGAGATGTGACGAAGAGTGCTCCATGCACGACCATTGTGAACGAGTATTCAGAATTTTCCGCAACAGACGCTGGGCACCGGACAAGAAGGAACTCATCAGGAAACTTCTGCGCGCCATCCACGTACGCAAGCCACTCTTCCACTTCGACTGTTCGTTGCGGTTCTTCGGGCGCGAAAGACGGGGGTGAAACGGAGTTGGGTTTGAACCGACTTCGAAGCACATTCCGAATTGCGTCCAGCCAATTCAGTGCTTCGAATTCCGAAGATGCGCGCAGATACAACGGAGTCCGTACTCCAGAAACGACTTTTAAGCCAAAAGGAATGTCAGGTCGTTCAGTCGACATCCCAACGGCAGTCGTCTCATCAAACCGAATGAATCCAAGTGCATCCGTCATCATCCCTCGATCGGAGCTCGTATCATCCAGAAAGTAGTATATCCCGTCATTAAAGAGCCGAAAAAACCTCTTCTTCCAAGATTTGCGTTTTTGTCCTTCCTTTTCAAGCCAGCCCGTCCGCACAAGCCTGCGCATCGAAAGCACAGGAGGAGGCGATGACATGATGTTACCCGACCAGACAAGCACACCAAAAAATAGACAAAGAAAAATGAATTAATTAATGAATTGATTGATTAATTATGACCAATTTCCTGCCGCAATCTCCCCAAAAATAAAATAATAATAATAAATGATAATAATATCCAAGCGACAATGAACAGGTCCTTGTTCGTCAATGATCCCTCCTTCTTTCTTGAAAACAATGATATTTCCTACCCCAAGGTCCACTCTTTCGTCCGTAATCCTTTACTTCTCGCAGTGCCTACAAACGGAAATCGCTGGTCTTTGTGGAATCCTGCCCGGTATGCCCTGTCACCTGTGTGTCCTCAACTCGGAAGTCGGAATGCGGAAGTCGGAACAAGAAAGCAATCCCGGAAATACTCGGCCGCTCAACCAAGAAGCCCAGACGCACAGTCGCACACACTCTTCCACCCCTTTTTATTGTTGCAGCACTTGCATCAACCCGCAGTATTTCCCCAAATCGCTCCAAATGCTGAAATGTCCTTTCGTTTCGTTTCGTTTCTTTCGTCCGCAGATCGCCGCAGACAGCAATGCATTTATTTATTATTTATTGTTTTGCGTTGGTTTCTTGATTTTTCACATCATATACCTAGTCTTGAATTCGTTGCATGACGTCATCCTCGTCCTCGTCCTCGTTTTTACGCATTAAGCATTGAAGAAAAAGCCCTTTGTATTCTGCGGTTCACTAGCCATCTGCCTGCATATATCGCTTCTGCCATTAAATCAGATTCCGCGGGGGAAGGAATATGAGTGGCGGCAAGGTTCAAAATTTGCATGCCGATTTTGTGCTGGCTGGCGTCTTTGGACTCATTGCGATCATTGTCTTATCAGTTGCACTTTCCCAGCAGGCTTCTTCTTCAGGGTCGTCATCCTCTGCTGTTCCAGCTGTTGCGTGCGGAGAATCGTGTCAATGGCAACTTGTCGAATCCATTCCACAGTACGTAGATCTGCAGCTTCCTCCAAATGGTATCTTCACGCACGATGCCCTGCTGGATCTTGTGCAAAATGCACAGTCCACCATTCACATTGCTGCCTTTTATTTCAGACTGCTGGAAGGCTGTGACCCAAGTTCTCAGATTGGAAACGGGCAATGGGGGTGCCAGCTATTTCAGGCGATTACGAATGCGCACGCTCGAGGTGTGAAGGTCATGGTTGCACAGTCACTCCCGGATGCCTCCATGCAGGATCCAGATTCCCTGCAGTGGTCCGAGACCGGTGCAGCAACAGTGGTGAATGTTTCTTTCCCATTAATATACGGTGGCGGCGTCTTGCACACAAAGTTTCTCGTCGCCGATTCGAAGGATTTGTACCTGGGATCTTGCAATTTTGATTGGACATCTCTTGCCCAGGTGAAGGAACTGGGAATTCTTGTGCGAAACTGTCCTTGCGTAGCGTCAGATCTTTTGCAGATCTGGAAGACGTACGAGTATCTTGGTTTGCACGACATGCGCACCCCGTCTCGCGGATGGTCTCCTAGCTTTGGCACGCCGTACAACAATTTGTCTCTCATGACTGTTCCATTCCAAGACGGATCTAGTGCAAAGCTGTTCCTTTCTGCGGCACCGCCAGTAATGGAGACGCCTGGCCGCATGTTTGACTTGGATGCGCTTGTTGGAGTGATTGATGACGCGCAGTTGTTCGTCAATATTTCTGTCATGGACTTCTACCCCAATTCCTTGTATGGCAAGAATGTCGTATTCTGGCCTACCGTCATTGTCGCACTGCAGCGGGCGATGGTTGAACGCAGCGTCAAGGTGAATGTTATGGTTGCAAAGTGGAACCATTCGTCGGAAGCGATGTATGCGCCCCTGAAAGCGCTGCAAGACTTTTCCAACTTGTGCATGAATCAACGAAATTACACCCTATGCTCCGGGTCTGCCAAATCGTGGGTATTCCAGGTTCCGGAGTTGCCGAACTATGAATCGTTTCCCTACACCCGAGTGAACCACGCAAAGTTTATGGTGACGGACAGAAAGGGGTTCATTACGACGTCCAACTGGTCCTACGACTATTACTTCAATACCGCAGGGGTTTCCATGGTAGTTGATCATGAAGGCATCCGTGGCCAGTTGCAGTATGTTTTCACTCGTGACCAACAATCGCAGTATGTAATCTCTTTAGATGAGTACCTCTCAGAACACCCGTTTCCGGCGTAAGGTGGTCATTCATCAGTAGCCGAGCACAACTTGATCAGTAGAGCATTATGAATTTGTTTTATTCAACAAAAGATAATACTAAAAGGAAGAAAAACAGATGGCGTGCATAGCCGATATTGTGAAAATAAGAAACAAATTGATAAAAAGAAAGAAAAAATACAAGAGAAAAACATCAGCAGATGACGCAATTCTTCTTCTTCTTCTTCATCTCCTCTTCCAATTCCGCCATCCGTCTTTGCATTTCCTCCTTTTCCTTCCTCTCAGACTCCAACTGTGATTCAACTTCTTGCTTCTGGACAACCACGGCATCCTTCTCCTTTTCAGTAGACACCTTCTCTTCAACAATCTTCGACTTTTCCAACTCGGATACGCTCACGAATTCTTCCAGCTTCGAAACCAATTCGGCATTTCGTGCCTCGACAGTGGCAAGCAAACCGTTCAAACGTTCAATCTCTGCGTTCTTTTCTGCGACCTCTTGTTCCAAGCGAATCTTGGCATCGTGAACAAGCTTATTGTTCTCCGACAAAGATTCATGTTGGCTTTGCAACTGCTCGTACACCTTTTCCAATCGTGCGTATTCCACGGCTGCGAGCTCTCGCTCTTCCTTCTGTTTGGACTCGGCGACGCTGCGCAGTTCTTCAACAGTCAACCGATGGACAATGCGGAGAGCATCAAACACTCTCTGGCGAAAGAACTGCAGAAGCACATACTCCTTCTTTGTCCCTCGAGATGAGCGGTCATACTGAACCACAATGGCTCCCATTTCCTGCTCAAAATTCTCGACCGACTTGAGCTGGCCGTTTCGAACTCGGTCGAACAGCGCAGCCGATAGCCCATCGATCAGACGCATGCAAAACTCAAGAGAGTCCTTGTCATTCTGAGCCGCAAATCGCTGAAATTGCGTTGTGACGGCCTCCTTCAGCTGCGTTTCGTATTTTGCGAGATCATTTCCCACAGCATGCTTCCGTAAAACATTAAAACACTCGGTTTCCGCCTCGCGATGGTGCTGCAGAAGAGAAGCGGTGTCTTGAATATCCTGCGATATCTTCTCCATTTGTCTGGTATAATACTCGACAGCCGTTTGCAAGGCCTTCTGATTCTCCATCGTAACAACAGAGTCCCATGCGCTGGAGATGGTTGGAACAGACCCTTTGTTGATCGCATCCACGTATTCCTTTGTGAGTTCAAGCAGCATCCTACCGGTCAACATATGGCCATCGATTTGCTTGCATTCAGTCCGGTTGAAGATCCTCTCCTTCAGCTCTACAAGCTGCTCAAGATACTCCGGTCGAAGTTCTGTGAGAGGCAGAGAGCTGATTCGCTGCAGCTTCGATTCGTCTGTCACGGGTCGCTTCAGTGTGAAACAATCTCGATCAACAAAGAAGTGGCGTATGAACTGCCTGATCTTGTTCTTGGACTCGGTTCGCTCTCCTCGACCTTCCATCGGTTGCAGTGCTCGCTCAAGATACTCGCGCGACGAGATCTGTTTGCCACCCAATTCCAGCTCGAGAGAAAAGTCGCGGACAAGCCACAAAAAGGAAGGAAAATATGCCTTCAGTGCAGAATCCTCTTCGGGACCAGAATTCTCACCATTTTCCGTTTTTTGATTGCGCTGATTACTTGGATGGTCCGCAGCCTTTCGTGCTCTCACATGCTTCGACAGTTGCACCACAAGCGATAATCTGTCAATGGCCTGCTCGTCAATCGATCCCAGGGAATTATAGACAAAGAACGACGACAGCAGAACCGCAAACGCAAAAACTTGCACATCGTACGTTTCTGTCTGCTGGAACGAGCCGAGCCCTTCGGTATCCAACATGACGACTCGAGCACCAGGAGGCAAATTGGGTCTAACGCCAACTTCCTTTGGAGGACAATCCCACAGCCAAAGGCCCTTGGTACACGGCTCAATTGTGGACCCAACATCGAAACCGTCGGAACGGCCGGCAAGATTATTTAGAATGAATGACTTTCCAGTACGGTAAAGGCCAGCGATCGCAATAACGGCAACGGGCGCATCGAGATTCTCCAGAAACTGCGCCGCCGCCGGACCGATCACGAACTTGTTTGTCTGTGTATCAAGGACGATCAAGGGTTTTGGATGGTCCAACGCGGAGTTTGCAGCAAGGCTCATGACTGCTTTTTCTTCTCTCTCTTTTCCCTCTTCCCCTTGGACAACTAAAACTTGCACTGAGCAACTAAAAGCACCAAAGATATAAAAAAACAAGCGCTAGCAACAAGACTTGAAGAAGAAGAAAAACATCAACGAACAGCAAAACAACGAAATCGGCGCGGTGCTTCTTTGCAAAGCGCAGAAGACTGCAACAGGACTTCCAGATTGCCGCACTCTGTGGTTGATCATTCTTGCACGTAGTTTGCATCAATTGATGGCAGTGCGTTTCGTCTTCTTGAAAGTCTTTTTCAAGTACGTAATCGGCATTCTTATTTTATATTTGTTTTATATTATATATATTATTATTTTGTTTTGGTTTGTGGGACATTCAAACAGCGAGTCAGACAGTGAGCCATGCATCGTGTTGCGCGCTATGTGCTTCGGTGCGGGGCACCACTTGCGCCACTTGCGTCGATTGTAATGTGGAACAGCGGCCAATGGATCTCGAACCAGTCGCTGTTTGCAGATGCAGCAGCATCTCCACAGTTGCCAGCAGACGTCGTCGGGTCTGTCCTTGGGTTCCTGAGCCAGACGCTGACGTCCTCGACACAAGCGTACAAATTGCGCGTCAGAGCACTGTCACCCCCAGACAAGGTTTTTGCAGTGTTCGCATCGATGACGATGCCGGATGGAAAGACACAGTGCATGAGCATTTCTGATTTCGCAAGTGCGCTGATCCCGCTTACGGATTTGCTGGAGACGGACTCATTGCCGACACCTGATGCGCTCTCAAAGCTTGTTGGCCCGTCTGTTCTAACGGAATTCGATGTGGATGGTGATGGGCGTATTTCATTCCCGGAGTTTCTGTTCTTCCTGTCCATTTTGGCCATTCCAAGATCACACATGGCAGCAGCGTTTGCAGCTTTGGACAGAGATGGCAGCGGCGCAATCGACGCACACGAATTTTCGTCGTTATTGAACTCTGCGCGGTCGGTCAGCAATGTCACTCCTGCAAGGGTCGTGGATAGCGACAGCAAAACCGAGAAGGCGTCTGTTATCGGCCTTGGAGATACACGCAGACGCGCGGAAATGGGCACTGGGATTCTTCATCGGCTGTTTGGTCCCGAAGGAAAAGGATCCATCTCCAGAAATACGTTTGACGGGCTTCTATCTCGAGTGCGGAGGCATGTGAGATCGCTCGAGTTCAGCATCCTGTCCGCCTCGGAGAAAGCGACAGAGACGCAGGGCAAGGATCTCGTGTCCGCTTCCGGATTTGCTTTGGCCATTGTTTCATATGCCCCTCCGAATGTTTTGCGCACTGTCTTCGCTCCTCGACTGGCATCGCTCCCACTCTCCTTGAGCTCGCGGCGTGTGTCTCTGGGGTCTTTCTTATCGTTCCATGACGCGATTGACCATCTTGTTCAGTTTGCCCCCACGCTGTCTGCCCTGCAGGAAACACGCGGCTCCCCCGTTCAGCCGGAGGATCTCGTTCAAGTGATTAAGAATGCAACCGACGCAACACTCGAGTTGGATCACGCACGTCTTCTGTGCTACATTTTTGCAAAGTCAAACGATGCGTCTGAGCCGAGCAGACTTCTTCTATCTTTGCCTTCGAGGTCGTCTGGAGCTTCTAAAGAGGCGGGTTTCTTGGACTTTGACCTCATGGCGGATGTTCTTCGTGCCCGATCGTCATTCGGCTTGGCTTCTTCTCGCGACACTGGCGTTTCTCGTGCTGCAAATTGCGTTACAGACTGTCTTCGAAAGGAAATGGGCTGGTTGTAGTATCGGTAAATTGGATCTTTGAAAATTGTTATCTGTCGCACGAAAGCAACATCCGACGATGGATTGGTCAGCAGGGGCTCTCGCCCATTGACTCTTGCCCACCCCTTCCTCTGCTTTATCTTTTCATAGCGTTGCATCGAAGGGCTCCAGAAGTGAAACATCCATGTGGCAGAGACAAAAGCGCGGGGGGGTTGTCTTTTATCATCGTACTTCGCATTCGAGGTTGGATTACAACATGTCTCGCAGAGTGTCATACAGACCTTTGTCGAATGCGCGATTGCAGACGTCTTCTCCCGCAGAGACGTTCGGCTGACGACCTT
Source organism: Andalucia godoyi (assembly GCA_009859145.1). Classification (NCBI taxonomy): domain Eukaryota; class Jakobea; order Jakobida; family Andaluciidae; genus Andalucia; species Andalucia godoyi. The sequence continues at coordinate 221,224 of VRVR01000025.1, forward strand.
CCTTGATCCAGTATTCCCGTTCAATGTTTTCAAAAAGCGCAAACAGATCCTTCTTAGCCTTGCCCTTGATTGTCGCATTGGATGAAGCGGCAGATGCAATTTCGCAAATCCGCTGCACCTGAAGACAGGTATACGTGTCCACAACACGACGATAAAAAGATAGCCATTCGTCCTCCGTACTCAAGTAGAAGGCCTTGATATACTGATCGACTACGGACACCATAGGGAGTGGCCGGAAACCTGCAATCTTTTCGATTGCTGCCTGCAAAGTCTTGAGATCCACAGCCATTTGAGCCCGACCCTGAGCTGAGCACTTCTTCACAGCGGCGAACCCGCGGAGGATAGATTCCATCAGTCGACGCAACATGCATTCCCACAAGATTCGGACAATGGAGTGTCCAAGATCATTGATTTGGAGAGCTTCCATCATGTCCTTTGCTTGCAGAATCTCTTTCCGAATCGCCGGAACGTACTCGGAATAATCCGCCATCATCTCTCGGAAGTCAAATTTGGCTTGCAATATCCACTGCGAGAACTGCGCATACGGCAGAGTTCTGAGAGACAACCGATAATACAAGGTAATGCGAGCATCTCGCACGGCATCCCATGAAGCAACATAAAACGAGTTGATGAAAGAATTTGAAGTATCTCCACTCTTGGCGCGTGTTTTCTCTTCCAAGAAGCCTCGAAGTTTCTGCAAAACTTGGAAAACAAGAATAACGGATTCCATGGCAACAGACCTTTCACGGGCACCAAACATATTACCAGCTCGATCGACATCCGCATTGGACGACTCCTCCGGAATGGTTACGCCAACCGCCAGAGAAAATGCGCTGTTGACTGTCATGACACCAAGCTGAGAGCCTTGCGGGGACGACGTAGCAAGACTCAGCAGCGACGACTTGAGTTGCGAGAAGTAAGACGAAACAGAGGGTCGCAGGGAGAGATCTTGTTCGGGAACATACTGGCCATTAACAACACCCTGATTGGCTGCAGCGGAGCCGGTGCTACACAAGAACGGAGGATTTGTTGCTTCTTTCTCGAGCTGGGATTCCTCGCGAGAAAACAGCGAAGAACCGCTGGATGACGACTGGGATGCCGACTGAGACGAAGAAGGCTGCGAAGAGTCATTGCCATGGCTCTGGAACGCGGCAGGCGGCCGACCGAAGTGAACAATTACAGAATAGAAGAAGTACTGGAACATGGAAACCATTCTTGTCAGCACATCATCGCGATCTACGCGATCTAGCACATTCATTGTATGCAGCCATTTTCCGTAGCATCTTAAAATGTGCATGGACGAAGAAGAGACAATGCAGCCCTTGTCCTTGAAGAGCTCCTCCAGTTCAGCAACCCAAGGAGATTCTGCATCCGCCGATTCGTCTTGATCTGCCGCCAACGGACCTTGAACATCCTTGCCTCCTTTACCAGCCTTTTGACTGGCTTTCCGTTTCTCCTCGAGGAGCTCGTCCATTCGACTGCGGAATGGGTTTGGAACATACGAGACACCCGCGATGTCCTCATGCAGGTTTTGCTGAGACGCAAGAGCAGCGGGTGCAAACGCGGACTTCACAGGAGAAGTGGATGCCGACGAACTGTACCTTTTCGACAGTTTCTCAACGGCAAACTTGCCAGCCGACATTGTGGAAGGCACAATGTTCTCCAATCGGGACCACGATCTAGTCTGTCGGAACTCCCGAAGTTCACCAAAAGACATATTCTTTCCTTGAACACTTTCGCTGTGCAGCGCGATACGCATCCAAGTTTCGTTTTCCATCATCATCTTCAGATTTTCCATTTGCGGGCGGAACTGCGCATCAAGAACGCCCCTAGAATGCTCACCAAGAACTTTCATGAGATGTCGAAATGCTGGAGAGGCTGCTTGAGAAACGTACTCTTGGTCCGACTTCAAGACAGCACCGAACACTGACGTCACCAAGTAACCAAAGACACGCACATACTGATAGGATTCCAAGAAGCGTTCCAGCTTGACAACAGCAAGGGAGCGCGTACTGCTTCCCAAAGACGTAACAAGAATGGCCACGTCTCTGAGCATTACTTCTCCCAAAGTTCGACGATTGTACAGCAACGCATCAACGAGCTCTGAAAACCACGGAAGAGATGCAAGCAATGGTAGATCCTGCTCAAGACGCCTCTCCGCCTCATCATCTTCAAAATCATGATCAGCATGTTGCTTGGAAACAACTTCACGAGAGGAGTGATACGGAACCAAGACAATCGGGTTTTCCCGCTCCTGCAAAGCCCAGTCAATGAAGCACGAGAAGTTGTTGATGAGATCGATGAGGTTTGAGAAGATAGTCAGCATGCAAGCATGCGTGTTCGACTCGTCCACGTACGAAGATAGCTGTGCAAGGGGCATGGATCGCAGTTCCTGGTGTTGATCCCCTACAAGCTGTTGAATTTTCTCAGAGCCAAGGGCATACGAGAGCACCATTTCCCTGACTGTTCTCTCCGCGTGGTCAACTACCGCGCTGGACACCACCGCGCCAACCTTTTCCGGCTTACCTGCCAAGAACATTCCCTGCAGAATGGCAGAAAACTTCGTTCCGTCAAAATCCCGAAGCGTCATTGCTCGCAGCACATCTTCCATCTTCTTCTCAATCAACGCCGGCCCGCTTTTCGACTTTGCATGCACTTGCCTCAAAGAAGCGAATTGAGAAATTGTAAATTCTCTGTGCAAAGGATCGTTTTTGGAGACTAGGCTCCATTCCTGCAGGTCTGCCAGCCTCGTCAGCGCCAGTGCATACTGGTACTGGTCGACAGCATCCCATACACTCTGTTCCATTTCAAGAACCTGGCGCAGAGCCTGTGTTGCGTCCATGACGACTCTCAACTGGCGCGCTCTGCCAAAACGAGAAACGATCGTCTTTGACTGCACAACCAGATGGTTGTCCAACTCCCGCAAGAAATGCCGTCCAGACGAGCTCAGAACAGCAGTTTGCTGAACATCACGCCCGATCTCATGAATCATAGTCATTCCAGACACAAACGCGGTGTAGTTTTTGTGCACTTTGTGAGCCAGGCGATGCGTGATTGCACTCAGTGCATCCTGCAGCACTTTCTCTTCGTTCTCAAAGAAGGCGTCATCAATCGGCCCACTTCGCGGAAGACTGTTCAAAATATGCTCCACAGCATCAAACTCAGACGGATGCTCAAAGAACCCTTGGTCCAGATTCTGTAGTCGCGGGTCCTTAGCGGAAGGATCTTTGAGCTCACGCGAAGACGATGTCCTAGCCAGCGTCGCCGCAGACGCAGATGCAGAAGAAGACGTCGACAACGACGAAGCATCGTGGTTCTGCGACTTGTCTGAACCACCAAAAGGAAGCTTTGCCAGCTTCTTTGACGCGTCCTTGAACTTTGTAAACATCAAACCCACCAAAAACACCGCCCCAAAATGAACAAACAGACAAACAAACAAAAACGATAATTAAAAAACCATTATAGAACAGCAAGTATTAATGCACAATAACGTGAAAAACGTTCAGGCATAAAACACCCAAAACACATTTTCTCTTGTAGAGAAGAGGTGGTGGTGAGTGGGGATGGGGAGGGGGGGGACCTTTTGTTGCATCACTTGACGCAGTGTAGTCTGAGCATTACGCAAATCCTCTCCCTCAACGTTTGATCCGAGAGGATGCGTCGAAGACTGGGATTTCGGAAAGACTCGCTATGAGACCGCTTCAGAGCTCGGACTTGCGCGAACAGACAGCCATCTGCAGGAGCGTCAATGCGCCCTACTGAGATCGACACTTCACAGACTCGCCGTGTTGCTAAGCTGTATGTTTTTCTGTAATTTTATGGGTTTTGGCTGTTGTTGCTGTTGATGCATTCGGAGATTTTGTTGACAAGGCTGCTTTGTACTTGGCTACTTCAGGAAGGAACAGGTCTGGACACAGTATGTTGAGTTTAGAAGACGCGCGCTCAATTTAAGTCGGTATCCTTCGCGACCGCAGTCTGCAACGCCGTCGTCGGCGTCTCTCGTGCATCCGTCTTTTCCCTTTCTGCCAGTGTCAGACAGCGTACTAAAGAAGGCAAGGCGCATCACGAGTGGGCATAGGCGGAGACAATCGTGTTCGCCGTCGAAGATGATGAACGGAACAAGCGATCTTGAAATCCAGAGTTGTCCCCCTTCCGTGGTTTCGGCGTTTCCACACTCGCTGGCGTTGACGGATGTAAACGAAGCGCAGAAGAAGTGTAGTCCGCGCCAGCGGGTTGCGTCGTGCGAGGCTGCTGAGGGTCTGGCTGTTCCTTCGAGCAGAAGTTCTAATACTAATAATAATAATAATGAAGGCAATGAAGGTGACGGAGACAATGGAGGCGTTGGTGATGCTGACGACGCCGCAAAGACAGGGAACTTTCAAACAAAGTGTGTGCCCAAAACCGCTGATATTTCGCATCAGCAGTGCCCAGAGGAGACGATAGAGATTGTATGTGAAGCGACAGGGGACGAGTCGTTGGGTCTCGAATCCCAAACAGGGTGCTTGGACGCATTTCCTCTCACAGTCCCGTCGATCTATTTGGAGCTGATTCTTGTGTGCCTCGCGGATGCGGACTATGGACAATCCATCATTCCGAGATTTATTCGCAATCAACCGGTTGATGATAGATTGCAAGCGGCCGTGGATGTCATGACGCATTCAGACTATCTGCAGATTCCCTCGCTGTATCAGATTGCGTCGAGGGAATCCGCAAGACTGTTCACGTCCGAGGTGTTGGTGGAGAATGGCATTTTTCTTCCACCCTCATATCTGACGGATATTTTGTCGAACTGCTCCCTGGAGGAACTTCTCGAGCATGTTCTACACTTGTCTTCCTTCAAGAATGGCTGCGACGACTCGCTGGCGGAAAAGCTCACGCCGGTAGTGACGTCTCTTGATGCGGTTTTGGACCACGGTACTTTCCGACAGCGACTTTCACGTATGTTTGTCGAGTTGGCGAAAGAAAGAATACGGAAGCTGGAGGACACTGATGCAGACTTTTCCATGCTGGCGGCATTGTCGTCTGACTCGGAACTTTGGCCACCGAAGCTTTCTGGATTTTCTGATTTCACAGTGGACGAATCTATAGCTCACTGCCCGCGCTACGTCGATGTTATGATAGCCTTTATGCGTTTTCTGATCTCATGTCTCGAATGTTCGGAGACGTGCGATTCGTTGAGCTCGGACTGGTCGGAGCACGCAGAGCTACCGTCAATTTTGCAAACATTTGATGTCCCTTCGACGACATTGAACAGGATAGTCGAATTGTGGGCGCGGTACTTGTTGAAGTTGAAGCTCGCCGAGCCTGATGCATTTCACTGCCGCGAGTTGATCTTCGGAGGATGCAGAACGCTCACGCGCGACGCGCTCGAGAGATGCTTATCGTCCGTGCATTGCGGTTTGACGTTCCGGGATATAGTTGTGCATCTCAGCTTGAACGGCTGCTCGGACGCTGTTGACGATGACCTGATGTCGAAGATTGGAGTGTTTCTTCCGCGCCTTCGATACTTGCAACTTGGAGGTTGTCGCAAGATCACAGCAAAGGGATTTGAATTCCTCGCAAAGAGTCTTCCACAAACCCCGGTTTTGTGCGAAGATGGCACTGTCCACGGAACACTGACAACGGCATCGCTTGTGAGTTTGAATGTGCGATCTTGCACACAGCTCACAGATGATACAATGGAGGTCATTTCCAATCATTTCTGTGGACTGCAGGATTTGTGCCTTTACGGTGTTTATCGCCTGTCTGACGGGGGAATGGTGTCTCTCGCCACTCGGTACACGCAGCTACGCAGACTAAATATTTGTGGATGCTACAAGATATCGGATATGGGTCGGCGTTTCGTTTTTCAAACGCTGCCGCGACTAGTTTTGTACAATTCTGTGGACGAATTCTCCACGGGAGCCGTGGCGTGAGCAAGAAAAACTGCCCCTACCATATGTCCAAAATATTTTAAGCAATACTCTAAGAACGTCACATTTTATTCTCCAATGTGGACCACAACCGTCTCTTCGCCAGGTTTTGCAGTAGCTCCGCGGAGCGGTTTGGCAGGGAGGAAGCATGCGGTGATGACGCCCAGAAGCATCAGCGGAGCAACAAACCAGTATCCCGATGCAATTCCCAGGGCAAACGCACGGTCGGTGTCTTCTCTTTCCTGGCCGCTCAAGTCGAGAATATTGTCGAACGAACCAGAAGAAGATGCCGTCTTGCCGGTAATGGATTTGTACTCGGTCTTGAATGTTTCTGTGAACAACGCTTGAAATACAGAGACGGCAATCGCACCAGCCAACGTTCTGAAGAAGGAAACAGAGGAAGTTGCGACAGCAATGTCTTTCAGTTCGACAGAGTTTTGAACGGCAACGGTCACAATCTGAATTCCAAGGCCAAGGCCAAAGCCAAGGAAGATCAGCTGAGCAGCAAGCGTTCCGTAGGGATCGTCATATCGCAGGGTAGTCAAGGTGAATGTGGAGACGGTGCAAATGACAAGACCGATCACTGGAAAGCGCGAGTACTTGCCGGTTTTGGACATGAACAGCCCGGATCCAATGGACGCGGTCACAAGAGAAACCAGCATAGGAGACATCAGCAGACCTGCTAGCGTTGCCGAGTAGCGTAAGCAGTACTGAATGTACATTGGAATGAAGGTCATGGTGCAATACAATCCCACTCCCATTGCGCACGAAATAAGATTTCCGATGGAGAATGATCGATTCAAGAAAAGTCTCAACGGAACAATCGGTTCTTGTACCCGCAGTTCGTTGCCCACGAACAAGAGCAGCATTCCAGCAGCTCCACAAAACATTCCAATGATCACACCGTCGTCCCATGCATACTTGGCACCACCCCACGTAAGCGACAGCAGCAACATGACGACAAATCCAACGACGCATAAAGCTCCAGTAGCATCGACAGTTCGGACTTGAGACTTTTTGTGGATTCGCAAGAAGCATGCGGTCGCAACAAAAGCAATAAAGGAAAATGGCAAGTTGATGAAGAAGCACCATCGCCATCCCCCTGTTCCGGCATCCGTAAACAAGCCTCCGATAAGTGGGCCGATGACTGATGAAAACGCGAAAACCGCGCCGAGCACACCGGAGTACTTTCCTCGGTCACGAGGGGAAAGAATGTCTCCAAGCACCACTTGTGTCAGTGCCATCAGCCCACCGGCTCCAAGACCTTGTATTCCACGGAAAATGATAAACTGCACCATGGTGGTTGCGAGTCCACACGCCAACGAGCCAACAAAGAATACGAACATCGCAAACAAGAACGCAGGTCTGCGCCCAACAATGTCTGAGCACTTTCCGTACAACGGCATCGTAGCAGTAGACGCACACAGGTACGCCGCCACGATCCACGACACATATTCCGCTCCCTTCAGATCTTGCACAATGGTTGGAATGGCCGTCGAGACAATCGTTGAATCCAGAGACGACAGGAAGAGCGCTAACATCAACGACGCGAATATCAGCCTGAACTGAAGATCGGTCATTGGCACGAGATATTTTGAAGGTGCCGCAGGGTCTCCTGTCTTGCTGCATTCACCGGTGATGCAAGCATGCGATTGTGGATCCGGATTAGCCTGTGCAGAGCACACGCAATCTGCATAAGCTCCTTCGGAATCGGCAAGGACTTTGTCCTGCGCTTCCCCAGGGTTCTGAGAATCAACAGCGCCAGCCTGCTGCACGTTCGCAGGGCGATGAAGTGAGTCTGACGGGTCGTCACTGTGATCGGCGGGCTGCTGCTCCTCTTCATTTTCACCCAGTTTTGTTTGCTGCGCCTCGCAGTTCGACGCTTCGTCGCTAGAATCAAAAGACTGACCGGCGGCAGCAGCACTCTCGTGGTCTGCCGTTTGCTGAATCACCGGCAAACCATCCGCTGAATCCTGCTGCAGAGAAGCATCTCCGTCCGACGTCGCTGCAGCTGACGACGAGACATTCACCAAATTGTTATTATGGTCGCTCATTTGCTCTCTTGCCTACATCGAATGCATGAGAATATAATCAACACAACACCGAGATGACAAAATTCATACGCAAAGTTGATGATGTAGTGGGCGTGTGTGCGGAACAACGCGGGTGATTGAGTGGCATTTTTTTCCCCCAAATATTTATTGTTTGTTTGCTTGTTGAGAAGCACTGGATGCCGGGAGAAGGGAACTTCCGCTCTCCGGTGGGCGGACACACCATAAAAGGCATCGGAGAGTCGGCGTTACGAGCAAATTTGGAAATGGTCGCCGCCCAACAAGCGGCTCTTTTGATCAGAAAAGACGGGGAGCCACGTTTGACGTTGCGGAAGCTTGCGAGCTTTGCGCTGCATGTTGTGTGCGGGACGAACAGGAAAACGATGAAGCCGGGCGCGAGGCGACATGGACGTGAAAATCATGATAAAACCCCCGGGGACAGGAAAAATAGAGGGGCTCTTTTATTGCATACAGAAATACTTTATATATATTTGTTGAATGCAGGCAAGGAGAAAAGTGACAGTGTCCTCCCCTCCTATACAGATGTGCTGGGTTGGGCATTGTCGGAATGATCTGCGCGGGAGGCCTCGGTGTTCGGTGTCGAAGCTCGGTTTTGGAGCTGGATTAACAGGCGCTTGGTCACAACGCCCTTCAGCGTGCCGCAATCCACGATAAAAGCGTGCGAGACGCCAATCATTGTGAAAACAAAGTAGATGCGATGGAGCGAAGTAGAGAGTGGGAGGATGAACGGCGCGGAGTCAAAGGGAACCTGGAGGTCCGTGGCATTAACATGATGTTGAGAAGCCTGGGATACCGGGCGAAAATCCAGAAATTGCAAATGGTCGTCATGGGCACCGGGTTCGCCCGCGTGAGTGAGATCCCATCCTTCCAGCATCGCTTCCAAATGACATCGCTGGACGGTGCCGAGCAGTTGAAACGGCACTTTCCCAGCTGGATCTACCAGAGGATATGTGGAGTGGAATTCCGCGTTGGAAAGTGTGATTCGGACATCGTCGATGCTTGTCTTTGGCGTGAGGAAGATCATGGATTCTCTAGGGATCATGATTTCCCCGGCTTCTGTAATGGGACTCAGGGACTTGGTTGTGAACGGCTTCAGATACGGCAACGACCGGAGATCCATAATCATGTCATATATCGACGGATTGAATATGTATCCGACGAAGTATGCAATTGTCACCGCAATCAAGACTGGAAGCAACAGCGACAACTCGCCGGTCAGCTCCAGCACAATTATTGCGGTGGAAAGCGTCTTGGTGGACCCCGTTGCACAGGCTGCCGCCGCAACTACACTGTACGCTCCAGGGAAAACCGTGGACCATCCCGTCATTGCTTTCACAATCTGTCCAAACATGCGCCCAACACATGCACCAACCAAGAAAATGGGAAGAAAACTACCACAGGGAATGGGCAGTGTCACGGCAACACCAGAAAGAACGAACTGGAAGAACGCAAAGAAAAGCTGGAAGAGCAGCTTCATGCCCAGTCCATCTGGAAACCCTTCTTCATCGTCTTCGCTGGAGAAAAATCGGGTGAGCAGCCCGTTTTGGGACGTTCCATGCACAAACGGCAGCGCAAAATACATCGTTGCTGTGAGAATGGTCCAGACCATGACCGAAATCACTCCTATGTTTGTTTGCGCACTCTCGGAAACTTGCTTCGAACTTGTCATCCACTTTCTGAGCACTATGCTGCGCTTCACGTAGGCATTGAAGAGGGCTCCAAGCAACCCGCCAATGACTCCGATCATGCAAAAAAAGACCAATTCTGATCTTCGATAGGGATACTCCGCAAACTTCGTGGAGAAAAGGAACGTTACGTGGTCTTTCTCCACGGATCTTATCAAGTAAAAGATCGTGCTTCCGATGCACGCTGCAAAGATTGCCTTGCCAAGATTGCGGACAAGGTAAAACGTCGCAGTAACTTCAATGGAGAAAATGACACCACCGAACGCAGCTCCAAAGTTGGCAACGACACCGGCAGCCGCTGCGGAAGCGAACAGCTGTGTTAATATGTATTCGTTGGACGACAGTGACCCGAAAAACGGCAGCATAAGGATAAGGCGACACAAGGCCGAGGAAACGTGGACAAACGGGCCTTCCTTTCCGATTGGTAGCCCAGCGCCAGCAGCAAGGACAAGCCCCAGGATCTTTGCCAGAAGAGTGCGAACGGAAAGAAATTTTCGGAGCGAAATGCCACTCAGAATGGATTTCATTTCTGGAATGCCAGAGCCTGCGGCATTGGGGGATATGTAGCGAACACAGAGCGCCGCTAAGCACGCGTAAAATGTGGACAGCAAGACAAACAGCAGAAGTCCTCCGCCAAACGAAGATGCAGAAGCAGCGAAGTCAGTACGTGTGTCCTGCAAGAACGTCGTTGCATAGTCCATTAAGATCGCCACGCAGGCAGAAACGACCGCCAGAATAAAGATGCAAACGTACATCAGGACCGTTTGTTGCCGGAAGGCAGTTTGAGCAGCCTCCTTCACTCGAAGCCATCTCTCGTCCCACTTCGAAGATGCCTCCATCTGGACGACTACGCTGCCTTCGGGCAGTGCGGATCCCAGGATGTCTGCAGACGGAACCGAGGCTTTCCGGTAAAAATCCGTGGAGTTCCATTCTTCGCCGGGCCGCTTCTTTGGAAACGATCGTGACGGGAATGGGCGCAGAGGAGCCTTTGAGCTGGCAGACGACGGTCCGGTGTTGGGCGGTGCGATCATGGCTCCGTTCGTTTGCACTGTTTCCAACGTCGTCAGCGGACTTGCAATCGACGCGAGATCTAGGTGAGCGTCTGATGACGATTCCTCTCCTTGCTGTCGCGCTGTGAATCTTTCAGAAACGACGTTTTCGGTCGAATCGCTCATGCTTTTCTTGTAGGTGATCATTGTTTTGGGCGGGGGGAACGATACGACACGTTTCTTCAAAAACACTGCAATCGGAATGCTAATCTGCATTTATCCGTGGTCGCGCCCATCCTTTTTTTAAAAAATTAATATTAAATTCACGTCCACGTTCTCATGATACCGCGGTTTCCGAGTCTACTAGAAGCGTGTTGGAATATTCGAATCTCTCGCGTATTCAACACCTTTTTTCTCCTTTGTTTTGCTCGTACCTTATTAAACTGGGGGAGGCGTTACCAATTCCAGCGACTCTTTCTCTCTGGCTCTACGTGAACAGTTTACAATTACGATACGAGAGGATTTTTGGTGTGATGTGAAAAAGTAGATCGTTACCGGTAGATGCTGCGTTATTCCGGAGGATCTGCTCGGGATTTTCCTCTAGAGGAACGCACCCCAGATGGCTTGGATGGAGGCTGGGGCTTGTCCTTTGAGTCTGCAAGTGCGATATGACCGCCTTTCGCAATGCGATCCAGCACAAGTGCAATGTGCTTTGTAACACGACTGGTGTCGGATGGGAACGAGATGGGAAGAGGTACCGAAGAGGCTTCCTTGGCATTTTTCGCCAAGGAAGTTCGCAGCAAATGCGTCATCGCGGCATCCACAGTCTCCTCCCAACCCTGGTCATGCACTCCCTCTCCTGCATTCATGTCCACAAAGCCAGTCGTGGAAGGAGTCATCATTTGCTGCAACACAACATAATCTTCCTCTGGAATTGCAAACCGCAATTTGGCGAGCAGTAAAACCAGGTTTGTGGCACTGTTCACCCGGCTCTGCCAAACCTGGATGTCGCGTTGGGTTTTCTGCACTTCTCTGGCACAAACACGGATTTGTTCGTAGCTTGATTCCAGCAAGAGATCCATGGAGAGCAGCGGGGCCGGATTCTTGTCCTTGTAGCGGACAAGAAGGCGCTTCTGAATTGCACGCAGCTGGTGACACAGCTTGCCCAGTTGGGCATCCAATTGCCGTAGCTTGGAACGACTTGCGAAATGCGACTCTATGATCTCAAAATACTCCTTCATTGGCAAGGGCTCGGAAAATGAGAACAACACCTTCTTTTGTTTTCCACTCGAAAGACGGGAAATGAGGTCTTGGGTTACAATGGCCATTGCAGGCAAAGACGATCCTTGAATGCGGAACTTTGCGCCGGTTTTGGAGGTCTGCACGGAGCAAGTCTCCAGCGGGGAGTCAAAGAGCTGGACTGCAAACGACGAGGACGTCACGTGTCTCAGCACCTCGTCCGACACTCTTGAGAGATCCTTGTACACGTCGATCATCGACGGACAGGACTCAAGATCGCATTCCACCATGAACCGATAGACCGACACCGCTTGTGAAGCCGGTGAACCATCTGAAGAATCCGCAGAAGACTGATTTCCCGCGTTAGCAACTGCACGAGACATCGGGATGCATTGGGCAGCCATTAGAATTGGAAGCGTCGCTGAGGATTCGGTAGACTGTGGTTCCCCAGAGCCCGGCAGGCTATACGTGGCTCGAACTGCGACTTCTAAGGTTGCGGGAATGCCACGACCAGGAACTGCTCGAATTGATACTGGAAACACGAGGGGAGTGGACGGCACATTCCCCACAGGGGGAGGAATTGTTGGTACAGCAATGGACTCCTCCACAAGTAAGAATCCATCTGGAACTCTGAATGACAACACAAGACCTTCCAGAGGTTCGCTCCCACCATACGTTACCGCGACACGCAGCATTGCCGTCCTCAGCACCTGCTCATCACCATCGTCACCATGATCATCCCCATTACCATCTGCATCGCCAACGCCAGCGCTGCTCTTTTGCGACGAGGCAGACAGAGAGGACGTTGACTTTGACAACAGGAGCGAGTCCAACGACGGCCCATTCGAAACGTCGGAAACCTGAATTGACAGTGTAATCGCAGAAGCCGAGCGCTTGGAAGCTCGTGATCCCTGTGCTCCGTCTGCAACCTTGTTTTTCACAAGCTGCTGAAGCCTCTTGTGCTCCTTGTCCATGGACTCATAGTCCAAATCCTTACTTTCGACCACCACTGGTGGCTCTGTCGCTGGATCCGTGCCCAGGTACAACAGCGACAGTCGGCCAGTGTCTTCAAGAAGCACAATAAGTCCACCTTGGCCAGCAAAAGAACCGATTGCCACTGCGACGGGAACAGAGGCAAGCCCTTCCTCGCTCTTCACCTCTCCTTCGGTTGAATGGAACGAGTTAAGAGACAGAGGAAGTTTGGCGGCCCACAGCACTTTGGTTCCGGAATCCCCGTACACCATGAGCATTCCCGTGTGTGAAGCAACCAAGACATTGTTGTTTGATTGACTGGAGCTTATGAGAGGAGCAGAAGGAGCATTGTGCGTGGCCGAGGTCTGTGAAGGTGCAGGATACGCAACCATGCACGAGGGGAAATAGTCCAGTTTCTTCTGCGATTTGATGTTGCCCTGTTCAGAGAGCACCATGAGCGACCGTTCACTCAAGACAACCAGTTCGCCTCCGAGAGAACTCGCGGTATTGCTTGCAGGTCCAGAGTTTGGCGCGGAGATCCTTGTGGGAATCACTGCAACTCCAGCCTCCCCCATGTTGAATTTCCAGTCCGGGGCAGCAGTTCGTCCTTTCTCCTCTGTTCCAATGATGGAGTTGCTGCTGCTCTTGCCCTCGCCAGAGCCACTTGAAGCAGCAGAAGACTGCGAAGCGGCCGACGGCTCTTCCTTCATGGACGCCAATGCGTGGAACCGGAATGCAACAATCTCTCCGATAGAATTTGCAACGACAATGGAGTCTGTTCTTTGCACATATGCCATTGGACCGGGAATTAAGATGTGAGGAAGAAATCTGGAGAACAGCACACTTTCCCCGTCGACAACGGTGATGATGCCGTCGAGAGACTGCACCGCGATTCGATCCTTCGCCGCTGTCCCAAGCCCCATCGGACCGTACGTCATGTTGAAGCAGCCGCGTGGAAACGCATGCTCAAACAACAAAGTGTGTGTCAGTGTTCCAGACGCATGGCTCGTCCCCTTTGCAGGAGAAACCAAGTAGACTGCAAGCGATTTTGGATGCAGTACCGCCAACGACACCGCCACCGGCTGTTGCTGCTGCTGCTGCTGTTGTAGTTGGTACGACGATTGGGCGCCGAGAGCCGGAGCAAAAGAGTGGAACTTCCCAATAGCAATTCCGAGAACTGGAGCAAGCAGGTTGATCTCCATCAGCAGATCATCCGCTGCAAAGCCCATTGCATGCGGCGCAAAAACACGAACATATCCTCCAAACGATCCAACAACAATCTTCATGCTTGCGTCCGGCGAGTTGTCGACATTCCCAATCGCAAGCGAACACACATCATGCTCCTCATCCACTCCACACTGCGTGCTCCAAAACTCACGTGCCCGAAATAACGACATTTCCCCGTCTTCTTTTCCCCTTTCCCCTTTCCCTTTCCCTGCCTCCTCTGCCTCTGCCTCTTCTTCTCCCTCTCCTTCTCCTTCTCCTTCTCCTTCTCCTTCTTCTTCTTCTTCTTCTTCTTCTTCTCTATTTGGAAAAATCATCCAGCAAATAAAACAAAACGAAAACACAAAAGTAAAAAAATCCTATTCGTCCATTGAAACATGGTTTCTAGCATCAATTGAGGATATGCGCTTTCTCTTTTTTCGGCTGTAAAAAGAAGACACACCTGTTCGATGGAAGACGATCGACTCTTATTTTTCTTCTTCTTCCGATTAGCCATTGCTGGAAGCTTGTAAGAGAATGAGCAGGAGAAGCGTCTCGCTGCCGGACGGTGTTCCCAAATCGAGAAGACCCGTGTCTGCGCCCGCTCGTCGAGATGTCCGAGACAGCTCGCAGAGACGTACTGCGAGAAAATCCACTACGACCGGTGATGAGCAACGGGCTGGTAGCGGTAAGAAAGGCGGGCGTGTGTGTTCGTGGGAAGGCGACTTGTACGAAGAGCTTGCACGGACACAGCTGTCGTCGGATGCACGGTCGTTGCAGCTTGCGTCGGCGCAGCAGGAACTTGCGATGCTGGAGAATGTGCTGAAGCAACTGCGGTCAGCGATCTGCGCAAAGCAAAAGGAAGTCGCATTGAAGAACGACCGCTTGGAGTCCGTCGCACGGCAGTCGCACATCCTGCGAGAGCAGACTCCGTTGCAGTACCGAGACTCGCTCGTAAAGAAGCTGCAGAGTGCGAGAGACGAGTCGGAAAAGTGGGGACGAGCGCTCGAGCAGTACGAACATGAGGAGCACGAGTGGGAAAGGAAGCTCCGAGCTTTGAATGACTGGAGAGTCGTCCTCTTTTCTTCGTCCATCATGTAGCACTCCAAGGCCTGAAACCGCCTACCTGTTTTTGTAAATATTTGCACCGTTTCAAACACTGTTCCAACTTTCCACCCTCGAGTTGACAAGCTTACCCGCAGTGAAACTGCAGGAAAACGATGAGGAAACCGGCTGTAGAATCCTTTTTCCTTGTGGTTTTCATTCCCGCCAAATCCGCGGTGTTGTTTATCTGCTGTTGTTTATTAGCTGTTGTTGTTGTGCTCCTTCTGCGACTGAGGCCACGTGTGTATGTTATGAAATTGAGCACAGCCGGAGATAGTCGAATTTTTGAATTTAGAATTTATATTGTGTGTGTGTGTGTGTGTGTGTGTGTGTGTAAGAGAGGGAGAGAGAGGGAGATATGTTCCGAGGATTCACATCAAAGACGATTGGAGGGGTGGGGAATCTGGCGGAGGATGACTGTGCATCGACGACGTCGTCTTCCGACTCTGGCGAGTCGCCTTGTCAGTCGCAAGTGGATGCGTACCCGTTTGGAGGATCGTTTTCTGCATCGTTGGGGCTTCCGGACCTGTCAAACACATATCCGTATCCACGCAACTACGGCCTGAGCAATGAGTCTCCGCTGTTCTTGGCTCAGTTTCCGCACACAACGGCGCCACAGGACGCGGAAGAGCCGTCCCTAGTTTCACTCGCGGACCAGTTTTACCCGCCTTCCGTTAGCGAAGTGTTCTCATTCGAATATGACTTCTCCGTGTTTTCTGCGATCAACGCGGTGCATTTCGCTACGCCAAAACCGTTCATTCCGTGTTCTGTGCGCGAGTTGTTTTCTGCGGTGATCGCCGGTGGCGGATTTCATGTCGTTTCTGCACGACCGAAAGGCTGGGACCTGCTGTACCAAGTCATAATGAGTGGGGGGTTTGCAAAAATGTTGCGTGCCGAACAACAGTGGCGACCAGAGGACGCGACACGCGAGAGGTGCGCGACGACTGCGCGCAATCTGAGCTGCAGTAACCGTGGTGTGGGCATCCTTGCGCTGGCTCCGGATGATGTCGCCCGTCGCATGGAAAGAGGAACCACGGACCACTTGCTGGAGCCCGAATGTGCATCCGACAGTCACAACCGTTTTCTTCACGGCTCTGTGCCAACGCTGGAGCACGTTGGTCTACGGCTTCGTTCGTTCTACATGGGAGCGTTGGCGAGCTACGAGTCGCCCCTTGTGTACGAAGCATGCCAATGGAATACTAGATCCGTGACGAGTCGCACTGGTCTGTTTGTGCAGGTCGTCGGCTCAAAAAAGCTGTATATTGACATCAAACCGGGAATGCCTGTTTTAGCTCCCCAGATGGCGCGGGCGTCGTGGTCGCATGCACACGGCGTGTTTACCGTGTATCTTCACTCCTTGTTTACCCCGCTCATCTCGTTGGGCGACTCCGCTGTCCATTCCAATTCGTCGTATCGCAAGTTTGTCACGAACCTCACGGAGAATTCTCTGTGGGTCGAAGAGACCCGAGAGTTTCTTCCGATTGGTGATATCGATCTGTCTCGCGTACCACAAGGGTCTGTCGTTCTGGACGTCGAGAGCGAAAAACTATTGGTATTTTGCTCAGTGCGACGGGCACAGGCGCCGCGAGCTGCCGCATCTGCATCTGCTACCGGCTCAGCATTTTCGAGCACGCTGAGTGGTTCATTGTCTTCTCCGACGACGGAGACGAATTCTCCGCTGTTCAAACGCGCGGGGGTTGTTCGAGGTGTGATTTACGGAAAGCTGATCGAGTGCGATCCAGGACTGATGCGAATGTTTGCGGGCGAAGAAGTGGAGACCTCTTTGCATGTTCGGTTCAAAGTGGCGGATTTCGCAGCGGATTGCATTGTCCGTCCGTACTCCATGCCTGCCCGTAAATTGGCTGTCCGGACGTTCATGTATGCACACTGGGTGGTGGCGAACGGATACTTGACGGAGGCGGATATTGGAAAGCCGCTGCGGTTCTCATCCGACTTGGATTCGGATTCCGAGGGCGATTCCGAAGCAGAAGGAGAGGTGAAGACCGAGGCGGTCTCTTCGGATATGCCGATTGACGGATTTGCAGAAATGTCAGACAGCGACATATGTTCAGGGGTCAGCGAGCCCGTATCAAAGAGCAAACCAGAAGACGAAGTGCTCATCCTGGACGAATTTATATTCTTTGATGCGAATACCGGACAGCTGGTTCCGATCGATGCCATCGTGGATGTTCGCAAGAAGCAGCAGTATCAGTTGGATCCTGACACGAATGCGCTCTTGGAGTCCCAGGATGCGGTACTCACGAGCGTTCAATCCGTCGCGAAAGGCGGCGGATCGGATGCGTCGGCAACTCCAAACATTCTCGTAAGTGCGTGCGGGCGCATACTGTCGTCCATGCCTCTGCCGCATGTTGACTGCTCCAAACCGCTGTTCCTTGCGCAGATTACCGAGTGGTCTGTCCAGTACACCGGCATCCTTTCATTGTGGGTTCTGTCGTCCTCGGACCAATGGTACGTTCTCGGAAACCCTCATCCAAGCTATGTGCCCATGTACCGCCGCATCCACCAGCGGATGTCTTGGGAAGTGGGAATCTTCAATGCGATCCTTGACGCGCGTCCTGAACGATCGCCAAGATCGCGGAGCCCGGCGGAAGACGCCGATGATGATGACCAGCAGCTATCTGTATTTGCACTCGTTGACATTGTAGTTCGATCCTTTGGGGGGCGTCTTGAATGGATGTTTGACCGACTATTGCTCGAGGACGTCCGAAAGTCTCTTGCGAAGTTTTATGAAGACGGCGACGAGCCGTTTCCGGCTTGCGTCTCTGAATTTTTCACCATGATCGAGAACCCGCAGCGTCTTATTGCAAGTGCGTCCTCTGCCGGGGTGCTCAGTGCCATCCAGTCCGATGCAAAGAGCATCCATCGTGCAGTCCTGTCTCGTAAGGAGGTCTTGTCTTCCGAGTCGCGGTGTATGGTGGCAGAGCATGCGCGGGTTCGAACGATTTCCGAGGCTATCGAAGCGAACGCGGCGTCCAAAGCCAGGAATCCGTGCCGCATCCCCGGCCCCTTTGACATTGCGCATCCAGACTTCCACCGGCCGCAGTCCATCGGGAGTACTATCCAGCAACAAGACAAGCAATGACACCACCTGGCACATGCACCAACGCAGACGCCGACAATGGCAACATAAAAAGAAAGAAAAAGAAAGATAAAGAAAAGGACCAGGATCGTTTACTTGGACATCATCATCTTGACGAACTCTTCATAGTTGATCTGACCGTCTCCGTCAACATCAGCCTCGCGGATCATTTCGTCGACTTCCTCGTCGGTGAGCTTCTCACCAAGGTTGGTCATCACGTGGCGCAGCTCAGCAGCGGAGATAAAGCCGTTGCCGTCCTTGTCGAACACACGGAAGGCCTCCTTGATCTCTTCTTCCGAGTCCGTGTCCTTCATCTTGCGTGCCATCAAAGTCAAGAACTCGGGAAAGTCGATCGTGCCGTTGCCGTCCGCATCAACCTCGTTGATCATGTCCTGCAACTCCGCCTCAGTCGGGTTCTGGCCAAGAGAACGCATCACAGTGCCAAGCTCCTTGGTCGTGATCGTGCCGTCTCCGTCCTTGTCAAACAGCGAAAACGCCTCCTTGAACTCGGCAATCTGCTCCTCAGTCAGCTGGTCTGCCATTTCTGTGCAATGTATGAATTAAACAAAGAAGGAAGAAAAAAAATAGTTATAATAATAAAAATGTTATAATATATATATATATATATATAGTATATATATAATAAAATAAAATAAAAAAATGAAAGGAATAAAAAGCCTCGGAAATCGAACAAGAAGAACAGCAAAAAGGCTTGGAGGGAAATGGCGGATGTTTATGACTTAGGAATGCATAAGGGGAAAAAGCTGTTGAATTCGAAATGCGCCCTTTGGTGCAAACCCGGGGGGGGGAGAGGGAGGGCTGGGCGTGGGCTGGGAAAACAAGAATGGGGCGGGGGTGGGTTGCATATGAGAAAAAGAGAGGCTGACATGTCAGTCGGTGTCAGCGACCTGCAAAAAGCCCATTTGACGCATGCAAGTGCGACGTAGCCAAAGACGTCGTATACTCTTCAGAAGACTAGCGCTTATCCGGATGCTACCAACTCCGGGGTGTCCTCGTTTTTTTAAAGGAAAAAAATATCATTGTCCTGCACTACAGTCCGACGACCCTATTCTGGGTTTTCCACAGAAAGAAAGACGCTTGATCCTTGAGGCTACAAAAAAAAACCAAGCACCGGATAAAACATCAGTCTTCCGCAAACAGCAAAGAAGACAGCGAAACTTCTCGGTGTGTCTCCTTTCTTTCTTCACACACGCATACATATATATACAGACACACATACACACGCACGTACGTACGTACATACAAATATACATACAACCCCTTGATAGTAGCAGACCGCGGAGCTCACCCATCCAAGAAAGTATAGGTGCGCGAAATACGAATCAGTCAGCCAGTCAGCCAGTAGTAGATCATCTCGCTGTTCCGTGTCATGTCATTGTGACCGGAGGCCGAGTGTTGATTAGTACATCATTCAAGGTTGGAAATGAAAAGTAGCAGTTTTGATTCGGGCTCTTCCTCTTCGTCTTCGTCGTCTGCAAGTACATTATCACCACCCAATAGCGGCGGCGCCAGCAGCAGCAGTGGGAGTAGCAGCAGCAGCAGTGGGAGTAGCAGTGGTGCTGGAGGTGGTTCATCTGGAGGCGAGCCGTCCAAGGCCAGTCGTCGGATGCAGAATATTGCGTGGATTGACCCGCCGCGGTTTTTTGGGGTTGTAGAACAGCAGATTGAGTCGCTTCGGATCTATGCAGAGTACTTGCAGGAGCGATCGCACATTGAAGAGCGGTACGCAAAGTCGCTTTCGTCACTCGAAAAACAGACGCTATGCAAACTGGATCTTTTCATCGGGGGCGACTCGCTCAAAAGAACGGCTGGGGCATGCCACGAGGAAATCGATGCGACTGCGACCGCGCATTACCATCTGTCTTCTGCATTAACGACAGCTGTCGTGCCTGTGCTCCTGACCGCGCACAGAGAACACACTGCAAAGTTCAAGGCGACGACCATCGAGCTTTCACGACTCGACAAGCAGTTTGCAAGCGTGCGGACGTACACAGAAAAGTCGAGAGAAAAGTACTGCAAGGCTTGCAAGGCTGTCGAGTCTGCGCTGGATAAACACGGGCTGTCCGCGTATGCAATTCGATCTTATATGGATTCCATGTCGATGCCACATTCTTCATCGTCATCTGCATCGTCGTCTTCATTGTCTTCTTCTTTATCATCATCGACGTCCTCGTCGTCGTCATCATCATCATCATCATCGTCATCGACGTCCTCGTCATTACCAACGCTACACCAATCATCGTCGTCAGCATCGTCGTCGTCGTCAGGGTCGCTCGCTACTCAAGGAAGTTCCAGCAGTGGAAACACAGAGAGTTTTGGATTGTTTCGAGGGAAGAGCAGCGGCGAGGAAAAGACAGCAAAGCTTGTAATGGATGCGATTTCTGCAGAGAAGCAGTACAAGGAAGCTGTTTCGCAGTTTGAGCATTTTAAGAAAGTGATGTTTCGATCAAGACAGGAGATTTTTTGTACATTGGCGCAGATCTTACGTGGTGCCATCAACGCCTTGCACTCGTCAGCAGTGCACGCGACTTCCTCGTTCTGTGCGCTTCCGAAATCTTTGTTTGAGTCCACGCAAAATGCAATGGACGTCGCGCGGGAATCGCGGTCCGAAGAAGATGTCAGATCTTGTGTGCTTGGCTGTCTCTCGCGCACTTCTCGAATTTCGTCTCCTTCTGCAAAGCCGTCCATGAGCCACTCTGGTTCATGGTCTTTGCTGAACGCGCCGTTTTCGTCAGCTGCTGGCAGTTCGACGAACTCACAAGGAAGCTCGGCTTCCTCGACCAGGACAATGTCTCCCAACCACCCAGCATTTGGTTCTCCTGCGCCTGGACACGGAACTGGCCCTGGTCCTGGCAGTCGTGGTGCGTCTGCGTCACCATCGAATGCAAGTGCTTCGGATCTCATCTCGGTTTCCCCATTTCCTTATGATGGTGAAGACCGATTTCCGATCTTGGCGAACGAAGACTTTTCCATCTCTGAGAATGCCTTCTCCGTCACACAAGTTTCCCAATCGAGTGTTCGGCTGTTGGAGCGTTGCTTTGTCGACTATGATGAGCAGTTTATGATCCGCTTTGTTCCGTATGACGGTGTTCGACCTTGGGGAGATGTTCCTTCTTCTTCTTCTTCTTCTTCTTCTTCTTCTTTTTCTGGCTCAGCATCATCGTCCATGACCTCCGGTCTTGGTGCGTCGGCATCGTCAGGCACATTGACAGCGTCAAATTCACGGACATCATCTTTGGTGAGCCACGTGGATGCAAATGCCGGGAGCAGTGGAGACGCAGCGGTGTTTTCCCCCATTTCAAGACCGCCTGGCTCTTCTGACGGACTCGATTCACAGTCTTCTTCGGCATTGAATCCAGCGAGTATTACGGACCGCGGCAACAGCCGTCCGCAGTCTCCTGAAACATCTGCCGTGAGTCCCGAAACTGCAAAATATGAGCAGTTGGAGAGCATGCATGTGATTGCGCTTCTGTCCTCCAATCTTTCAGTCAAGGATTTTCATGTCCAGTTTCTCATGGAGTGCATGTCGTCGAAAGACGGTCGTCTTGCATTGTGCAGAATTCTCAACATGGCTCGTGTTGAGCACGGAAAGCGGCAACTGCAGCTTGATTCTTATCACTCGCTGGTTGCACTGTTTGCAAAGGCGCTGGATGAACTGACTGTTGTTGTCGATGCCCGCTGTGCTCGGCTGCTTATCAACATGGCCCAGACGTACTTTTACGTCCTGGAGAATGGGACGCACCGCTACGTCTCTGAGGAACTCAAATCTCATCCTACGCTCCAGGACATGCGCTTTTGGGAAGCGGCCTTCTTTGATGCCGTTCAGTGTGAGAAGGATCGGACCAGGCAAAACCCATCGCATGGTCCGTCTTCTGCCCATGCAATGCAGGTGCACCAAGCCTCGCTACCTGCCACTTCTTCCAATGCAAGCGGATCGGCGGCGGCGAACAATGCTGCTGCACTTCGTTCGTGGAAGCAGCTGGACGAAGCAGCGCGAGCCGAGCAACTTGTGCACGAGGAAAACACCGTCTTTGGCCAGCTTACATCCTATGCCTTCAACATGCCGCTCTTCGGAGTGTCGACCGCGAAAACCGCCGCGTTCATTGAAAAGATGTGCAACATCCACGAGCTCAATGATGCGTATCGTCTGACTCTCAAGTCCCAATTCGATCCTCACCACTCTTCGTAACTGTATCTTTTTATTAATTATCATTGCCATTTGATTTCATATTTTATTTGATTTCATATTATTTTTCTTTTTCTTTTCTTTTCTTTTTTGCGTCTTTACAAAAGCCATGCTGGCTCCTGAAGAATACTCTATGATGGCTATAAATTACACTACAGGAATTGAATGATTCCTTATGAGCGCATTATTTTTTTAATTTTAATTTGAAAAGACGTCGTTTGTCGCTGTACAGTATGCAAAGAAAGAAAGAGAGAGAGAGAGAGAAAGAGAGAGAGGTTACTACTACTTGTTCGACTCAGCCATAAGATGTGAGATGTGTTGTT
This sequence comes from Andalucia godoyi, assembly GCA_009859145.1. Lineage (NCBI taxonomy): Eukaryota > Jakobea > Jakobida > Andaluciidae > Andalucia > Andalucia godoyi. Next base: position 244,030 of record VRVR01000025.1, read on the forward strand.
CCCACAGCTCGACGCGGATCGGCATGTCGAGTTCATAGAATGGGTTTTTGCAGACATAGTCCGCAAAGATTTCGTAGATGGACGCGAGCAGGAGGTCGACGTTGGCGTGTTTTGGATCGACAATGACGAAAAACTTGAACCCTGTCAACGTCTGTAGACAGTGCAGCCGAAATGCATCCGTGTCCACTACGGTGATTCCGCCGCGACCCGCAACCGGCGCAAGCTCGTTTGAGATTGCGTGCATCGAGTGAAACGTCGATGCGAGGCGCAGATACGCGTTTCCATCCAGTTTCGGCACATCCATAAAATCCGAATTGTAGATCAGACCGCCAGATCGATTGATCACATACAGAGAATACACCACCATGACCCTCGAACACTCGCTCTTCCTCTGCCCAGCAACCCTAACCTTCTCTGCCCACACGCTTCCCAAAAAACAATCCATCAGAATCTCCCAAGCTCTCGATCGGTAAACCCCTCCAGTTTCCCTTTTCCCCTAACCCAGCAAGTCGGATTAGGGTTAGATCCTCTTTGTATTTTCTTTTTTTGCAGGTGCTTGCTTCTACGACAGGGAGGCTCTTGTTAGGAAACGTTTGCCCGATTACGACGGCTTTTTCATATTTTTTACATCGAAACGAGGGGAAATCTGGGGGAGTTTAGAGATACCGAGTAGGGGGCTCGTTGTTTGAGGTGACGGAGGAAAGGGCGGCGGAGAGGGACTCGATGACCTGCGCGGTCTTTGCCTCGGAGCACTCGAGCACAGCGGTGCGTTCTTCGCCGGAAGTGTGCATCAAGTGTAACGTCAATCGCACAGTTTTTGCAACGCCGTCCATATCTGCTGTAGTTGAGGATCCCTTGGCAAGCGCAATCGACGACGACGAGACAGTCAGCCGCGACGACCAGTCAAAGTCCACGAGTCGATACTCGGCAAGCGAATACCCAGTCGCCGCCATCCTCACGCGCCAGTCACAAAAAAAAAGTACTTGGAGTGTTAATGTGCAAAAAAAAGAAAACGTTCTGAACACAAATGCAAACGACGGGAATTGAGAAAAGAGAAAGGGCTTTTGTGCTTTTTCAAACGGACTACAGTACACGGCGTTGACTACAACAGCGGCGGCTGGTTTCGGACGGATATTCGCGTGCGGGGCGAGAGTGCAGTCCATTTCTTCCCGGTATCCTTCTCCCACTTCCGAATGAATCTTGATCCGTGGGGGTTATTGCACGACGACGGCAAGTTCGTCGGCATTGGAATGGGAATGGGAACTCCTGAAACGTAGCTCACTTTTGCTCCGTCCGTTCTCTCGCCGCCTTCCTCCTCGTCCTCGTCCTCCTCGGCGTCGTCATGATCTTTCTCTTTTGCGTGCTCGTCCGCATCATCACCAACCCCATTCCAGACGTTGTGGCGACTTGATGCTGCAGACGAATCCACTCGCCGTTTCTTGTGCGCTGGCTCGTCCTCTTCCTCTTCCTCGTCCACATCGTCATCGTCATCGTCATCATCCGCGTCCACACGACCTTCTTGCGGCTGATGCTCGACTGGATGGGACTTCGAGTGTGTCAGCTCAGTGCGCATTCTTTTATGGGACATCATCGTGAATGCCAGACCGACTGTCTTACGCTTCGATGGATCAATCTCATCCAAAACCGTCCTTCTTGGACCAACCGATTTCGGTGGACCAAGCATCGTTCTCGTAGTCCCGCGAGCATCTCTGAACAGACCGCCGCTGCTACCATTTCCAAGCTTTCCATTTTCACTCTCATCTTCCGGCTCAGCATCCTGTCGCCGGTCCAAATCATCCATTTCGCACTCAGCATCAAACGAGTCTGCGTCCGCACACCCGGCCCCTAACCGTAACCCAGCCCCCAGCCCCGACGCAGCCGTAGCATCTGCGGGTTGCTGCTGCAACCTTCGTTGAAACAAGTGCGAAAACTTGGCCTTGAGCAGCCGAGGCCTTTCTCGCTCATCCTTTGTGCTCTTCTTCACGTCCTCATCACCGTCATCCTCATCATCGTTGTTGTTGTTGTTATCGGAATCCTGGATCGGGGCAGGGAATGTCAGTGGTTTTCTTAATTCGGGAGAAAGAAGCAGAGAACGAGAGGTTGGGGTTTTTGGAATCGACGGCGTTCCTCTGATGCCCGAAGGTGAAAAGAACGGGGATGCTCTTCCATTCGTAGCAGCAGTTGACAGTGTCTTTGGAGTCTTGGGCGACATCAGCCCCGGAGTGCCGTGTGGCCCCGCGCAATTAGAATTTGTAGAGTCTTGCAATGGCGTTCGAGGTTGCTTCCTAAGTGATGGTGAAAACAGAGCCTTTTTCGGAGTCGACATCGCATCCACATTATGATTCTGACTGTCAGTATTGTTTGCGCCACATGAGAGCAGCGCGTCGGAGATTTCGTCCTTGGAGAGAAGCGGCTTCGGTGCATGGCGGGTCCGAGGTTCGTGTAGTGCATGCACCCGATCAAAGAACTCGTCGTGCGCCGCCGCCTGCACTGCGTTCTCGTCCTGCACTTCTTCTAAATCACAGTACTTTGGAACATCAAACTCAAAATCCGGATCCATTCTCTTCTTTTCTTCTTGGATTCTCTCTCTCTCTCTCTCTCTCTCTCTCTCTCTCTCTCTCTCTCTCTCTCTCTCTCTCTCTCTCTCTCTCTTGTTTGAATAATATAAATAACATTATTTGCACTAACAAAATATTATTGCCAACACAGAGTCCTCCGTCGGCTTCAGCGTTTTTTGCTTCCCCTTTTGTGTGGACAAATGCTGTTGATTAACGGTACAGTACAGCTCTGCATTGTGAGGTTCCATCTAGCATCACCTGAGGCTTTCCGCGCTCTGCAAAACCCTCATTTATTTATTCACTTGTTTTATGATTATATATGTTTTGCATTGGTTTCCAGTCTTAGTATGTGTGTGATTGTTGGTTATTGTGATTCATTCTTGGGGTTGTTGTGATTCATTCTTGGGGTTTTAGTATACTCAAAAAAAACGAAGAGAGGGAAATGGCGTCGAGCACATCGTCGTTTTTTACAGAGTTTCCGCACGTCCAAACTCACATTCCGAACTTGACTTGCGCGCCGGTCGCTGTCGCGGAGCAGTCTGCAGCGCGGCTTCTTGCTATTTTTGAAAAATACCAGGAACAACCGCACTTGCTTGACCCGCACTTGGAGTCTATACTGTCAGACCTCTTTTCCGCGCTGCAGTTTGCACGCCATGCCTCCATAGGCGAGATTTCAGCTTCCGACGCACTTGTTTGCCAGGTGATTTACCAGATTTCAAAGGTTCGAGGATACAAGGTCGTGCTGCGGTTTGTTCCGCATCGAGTAGCTTTGCTGATTCCGGTTTCGGAAACACTGGTGAAGAACGCGCCGGAGACCACGTCATGGCACGTCAGGTTCACGCTTCTTATTTGGCTATCGATGTTGGTTCGTGTGCCGTTTCAGCTCGAGACCGTGCTTGATGAAAGCAGACTCGCGAACATGCTTGGGGCGGCCGAGCGTGCGCTTCAAGAACCAGGAAAGCCAAGAGAGGCGGCATCGGTCATGCTTGCAAGATGGCTTACACGGACTGGTTTGGAGCATTTGCGAGAAACGTTTATGAGAAAATGGTTCGCAGCATTGGCGCATGTACGTGATGATGCAGGCGGCTCTTCCTCCTCCTCTTCTTCTTCTTCGGATGCAAGCCCGTCTGTTGGGATGGTGCAAATGCAGGGAATTTTACTCACGCTGTGTCATGTTTACGGATTTTCTAGACGAGAAGAGATGATTGGCATCACGGAACTGGAAGAGCACATTCATGCCGTCATCGACTTGACGGGGCATTCTTCTGGTGATGTCGATGAGAATGGAAAGAAAAAGAAGAGTGCGACACCGGAGCAAGGAACGATGGTTCGGAAGCTGTCAGTCAAGCTTTTGCAGCGAATGGGTCTGGTTCTAGTGAAGCCAAAGACTCCCAAATGGAGGTATGAGAAGTGGTCGCGTTCATTGTTGGATTCGTTCGCAACGGGACCAACAGAGGCTCCTTCGGAAGGCAGCATCGTGGAACGAGTGGTAACAAGAGAAGGGGCAGAATCAGTGGATGTTGATGTTGAGGAGGATGGTGATGAATTGGACCTGGAAGGGGGCTCGTTGGAGCTTCTGGAGTCTGTAATTTCATGCTTGCTGGGAGCCCTGAACGACCGTGATACAGTGGTGCGATGGTCTGCCGCAAAGGGGTTGGCTCGAATTTCCGCTCGTTTGCCCTATTCCATTGCGTCGTCAATTCTATCCGCGCTTCTTGATACATTCTACACAGATGCAGATGAAACTGACGAGCAAATCCTGTCGTCGATTCAGGAGGTGGCGACGGGTAAATCCATCCATGTTCACGACCCGCGAATGTTGGTTGACCAGGACGCTTGGCATGGAACTCTGCTGGCAATCGCAGAAATGGCTCGTCGAGGGACGTTGCTTCCCAGTCTTCTTCCGAAGATAATTCCGCGGCTATGTTTGGCTCTGCACCTGGACATCCCCAGAGGTACGCATTCCGTCGGATCACATGTTCGAGATGCATCATGCTACGTCGTCTGGTCTATTGCGAGATCCTACGACTCCGCGGCTTTGATTCGCGAGAAGCTCGATTCCATGATTTCAACAGCTCTTATCCCGCGATTGGTTGTTCTTGCTTGTATGGATCGCGAAGTTAATGTTCGGCGGGCTGCCTCTGCGGCGATCCAGGAAATGGCCGGTCGCCTTGGAAACGAGTTCGTTCCGCAAGGAATCTCTTTGCTGACGATTGCAGATTATTTCACACTTTCTCATCGATCACATTCCTACTGCAAAGTAGCACCGTGCGTCTCATTGCTCCATTCTCAATATGCCTTGTCGCTCCTTCACCATCTCGTATTTGTCAAATCCGGGCACTGGGACATGTCTCTTCGCGTCCTTGCGTCTCGTGCACTTTCCTCGCTTATTCGAAAGTCATGCACCGAGGAAGAACAGACGCAGTCTGCATCGACTTCGCAACTGCTCAATGTGACGACGACGATGATCATTCCACACCTGTTGAAGAATGTCTTGGAAGCGAAGGACCCTTCTCTTCGGCACGGCTCGTTGCTCGCACTTGGCGAAACGCTTGCGGCACTGCCTGCATCCTCCCGGGTGGCTCCTGACGTCAATCAGAGCCTTGCATCCCTTGTGGTAAAACTGGATCAATTGCGTGTCTTTCGTGGCCGCGGGGGTGAATGGCTGCGTTCTGCAGTATGTCGTTATGTCCAATGTCTGTCCGTTTCCTCTGTCTCCATACCTGGCGGCACTGTTCAAATGCCAGCGTCTGTGGGAAACCGCATGGTTCCTGTGCATCTGCGCCAGCGAACACGGGATGTGATTGTTGAGTGTTGCAGGCACCCGAACGAAGGCATTTCCGAACAAGCAGTCCGTGCTCTTCGCAATTTGATGCGTGTAACCCTGAGTGAACCAAGCTCAGGTGCAGAAACTGGATCAAGGGCAGAGGCGGAATCCCCGCTGTATGATGAGGTTTTGGATGTGTGGTTGTCTGCTTTGGAGAAGCAGTCCGAAGACGTTGCACTTCGGCGTGGTGCTGCTTTGGCCATTGGATTCGGTCTTCCGCGCCAGTTCTTCTCAGGATCGGACAAACGGAGGCAGTTCTTGAGCCGCATAGTGTTTGCCTTGCACAAGGCCATTCAAATAGAAGAAGTAGAGGAAAATCGAGACGCGGAATCTCGTAGAAATGCAGCACGTGCCATCGAGGGACTGGTTTGCACGCTGGGAATCAGTGGGTTTTCGCTGGACGAAGCGTCGCTGTTGTGGGATGCGCTCTTGATGTACGGAAGCAATGATTATGCGGCGGACAAGCGTGGCGACGTCGGTTCGTGGACGCGAGAGGCCTCGATGCGTGCTCTTTGTTCATTTGCCGCTGCTGCCGCCTCCACGTCACCAGCATTCTGGACGCATGACCGAGCTTGTGGATTGATGCGGATGCTTTTGAAACAGTGCGCAGAACGGATTGACCGAACCCGTGAAGTAGCTGGTCGCGCTTTGCAGAACTGTCTCTTCGGTTCGATGAAGCACGAGTCTGCAGCAGCAGTCGCTGATGATCGTGCGGGAGGTGCGGCTGGTGAAAAGGACGATGCTGGTGCTGATGCTGGTGCTGATGCTGGTGCTGATGCTGATGCTGATGCTGAGATGGTGGAAACAAGGGGTGGCGCGGCGGAGGAGGATGTTGGTTCGAAGACAACGGATACGGATGATCTTGATGATGAAGGCCCGCTTCTATTTGACTCGGACGCGCTGCTTCGAAACCCTGCACCGATTCCCGTAGCTCTTTTGAACTTTCCCAATCAGGACTTGCTGACTGAGTGCATTGGGCGGCATGTGTTTCCGGCCCAGCGATCCGTCTTGTTCAAAGCAGATTGGTCATCACCAATGTTTGTGTTTCCTGTTCTTGCCGATCTGCTGAAAATCGATACGTACCAATCGGCGATGCTTGAAGGCTGGGTATCTGCTATGGGCGGTCTTTCCGAGCACGTCGCAAAGTCCAGTTTGCAAAGCCTGACAGATTTCCTGACGAGGAGCTCGACAGACCTCGTGCGCAGCGTATGCCACTCTCTGCTTTCCATTGATGTTCCTCGTCTCCACGTGGCAATCATGAAATCCTGGGACTTTCTGCTGTCTCATCCGGCAGTTGTGCGCCTGCTTGAATCCGACGAGCAGCTTGCGCTTAATCTCTGCAGCAGTACAAAAGAAATGATCAAGAACTGTACAGATCCTGTGAAGTATTTTGCTGCCATCAAGGTGTTCTGTGGTCTTGTGCCACTCGGCAAGACTGTTTGTGAGAAGACGATGCAGCAGGGCTTGTTTTTACTGGGCAACAAGTACCCAAAGGTTCGGCGTGTTGCAGCAGAGGAGTTTTACTCGTTGTTGATGATGAATGATCACTGTTTTGCCGATGCCCCCAGCCTGGACACTGCGTCGGAACTCCTGACAGAAACCTCTTGGGATGCCGGAAGCCAGGAAGAAATTCGAGCTGCCCGCGATCGTGTGTACGAGTCGCTCGGAGTCGCCAAGCCGGCCATCACCGTCAAAGTTACCGAGTCCAAAAAGAAGGAAAAGCTGGGCGGCTACGGCGACCTCGTTCGCGAAACCGGCTATTGAAAGCTCGCCTTTATATACCTATATAAAATATTACCAATATTTATCAGGCTGCCGGGTCATGAACCAGCAGCTGTAGATCAAATGGAATGCGCGAAAAACCTGTCGTAGATTTCTCTCTTTTCGCGTTTTCGCCCCCCAATCTTTTCCCGGCTTTTGTGTTTCTCGCCCCGCTTTTTCTCTAATCGGTCTTTCTTTCAATTGCGTGTCTTCTTCTGTTCTTCTTATTTTCCTCTACTTCTTCATCTTTTACTTTTAGAAAACCATTGATAATTGCACGTATCCATTTGTCACATCATCGTCGTCAAGAAGAAGTTTCAGCGAAACAGCGGGAGAAGAAGGACGATGATTTCTGCACTTTCGTGGATTCCTAGAGGCAGCGCCGCGACTGTACCGTCCCGCGTGAAGATTGATGCGCGGACATTGGAAGAGGAGATGAAGGGGCTATCGATGACACGGCAGTCGAAGGTGCCTTCGACTGACAATGATAATGACACTGCGGATTCGTATGTTGCAGTGGACGAGGAAGAAAAGAGGATTATGGACGAGTTTCACATGGATGATTACGACGAGGAAACAGAGGAGACAATTGATAATCCGCTTCCTGCAGGAGTTTCGGCTCGTGCGACGCTTGCATTTGCAAACGGAGAAGAAGACCCAAACTTGATTCCAAGAGAAAAGGACCCTTTGAATTCACTTCGAAAACTGCGCAAGGAGCACCAAAAGAAGAACAAGTCCAACATTCATAATAATAACAGCAACAGCAACAGCAAAAGCAAAAGTAACAATAGTAGCAGCAGTAGTAGTAGTCAGAATACGAATGATAATGATAACGCGCAGAAGCAGAAGAAGAAGCGCCGATATAATGAGCATCATGACATTCCGGATGATGATGATGATGATGACGACTCCGATGACGACTCGGATGACGCCTCATTGACTTCGGAAGAGGATGACATCGATGATTATGTGATCCGGCCGAGTGACATCATGTTTGTTGCTGCGCGGAATGACCAGGACGAGGTATCTTCTCTGGAGGTATTTGTGTATGAACCGTCGGAGGCCAACATGTATGTCCACCATGATGTGATGATGCCCACGTTTCCTCTTTCTCTTGCGTGGACAAACTCGGCAATTCAGGGGTCTGAGGGAACCAATCACGTTGCCGTTGGCTCGTTTCTTCCTGGAATCGAAATCTGGAATTTGGATGTGGTGGATGCTTTTGAACCCGTTGCCATTCTCGGCGGCTCTCATGCCCAGCGAGGAACATTCGGCGAAGATTCCTCGAAGAGTGCAAATGGCAGCACCAACAGCAGCAAGAGCAAGAGCAAGAACGACAAGAAGAGCAAGAACAAGAAGAACCGACCCGAAGATGAATTTGTGGCCGGTTCGCACACCGATGCGGTTCTTGGGCTTGCTTGGAATACGTCTCATCGCCAGCTGCTGGCGTCAGGCTCTGCGGACCATACAGTGAAGCTCTGGGATTTGACGTCACTTTCGAACGTTGCGACTTTGAAGCACCACACTAACAAGGTTCAATCAGTGAACTGGCATCTACAAGAGCCGACCGTCTTGCTGTCTGCCTCGTTTGACAAGACGGCCGTGGTTGCCGATATGCGAAACCCCGAAAAGGCCGCTGCTCGAGTGCAGATTGGCTCGGATGCCGAGCAAGCGAGCTTTTCGCCGTGGCAAGGCGGAGAGTCCCACTTTTTCGTAAGCAATGACAAGGGATCCATTCTTTGCTTTGACGTCCGAAACGAAGCAAAGCCGCTGTTTCGTATCGATGCGCACGACGGCAGGCCGTGCACATGCATGTCGATGCATCCCTCTGCGCCGGGGCTCATGGTGACGGCCGGTCTCGACGAGATGGTGAAGATCTGGAGCATCGACTCTGCGTCCGGCCCGTCTCTCATGACGTCGCGAAATCTCGGTGTCGGGAAAGTCTTTGTTGCTTCTCAGTGTTTCGACGACCCGTTCTTGATTGCTGTTGGTGGTTCCACGGGCTCCATCAACCTGTGGAACCTGCTCGACACCCGTGTCGTCGCCAACAAGTTCGGCCTCAACACTGTCGACTCTGTCAAGGTCTCCTACAGCGCCATTGACGGCGACGAGGACGACGACAGTGCATAGCCCATAGCCAATAGCCAATAGCCAATAGCCAATAGCCAATAGCCAATAGCCAATAGCCAATAGCCAATAGCTCACAGTGCCTCGCCCCCCCGAAGTCCACAACAAACAACTGGCAACAGGCTGCCACAACGTACTGTAAAAAATCCCTCTTCCGTCCCATTACACCTACAGCGGTTCGTAAAAGCAGCCCCGGTCCTTTCCCAACCACTCTCGGAAATCGTGCGGTTTTCGATACGGTTTAATTAATGAGTGGATGAATGAAGGAAGTAGCCAAGTGACGAAGTAAGAAAGTGAGGAAGTGGGAAGGGTACGGTTTCGAGGAGGGGTGCAAAGAACGTGCTGATTCTTATTTTTTTAAATTTTTTTTTTGTACATATATTTTTGTGTTGCTGATTTGGATGGGAGGCTGCGGATCCAAGAGCATGACTGCGGGCTCGGATCCGGTAGACAGGCTGTTGACTGATCTTGCATGTGAGACGCGGTTTACGAAAGCAGAGCTTCACGGGCTTCAGGCTGCGTTTGTGGAGCTTGCGCCAACGCAGCGGATGACGAGCCGCGAGTTTGAGAAGTACCTTGTGTCGGCGGGGCAAAACGAGTTTTTAGCAAGTGTTGCGTTTCAGGCATTTGATCGGAACTCAGATGGAGAAATTGAATTTTTCGAGTTTGTGCATGCGTTGAGTGCCATGACGCGCGGCACTCGTGATGAAAAGCTCGATTTTGCGTTTAATCTGTATGACATTGACGGCGATGGACATGTGTCCAAGGACGAGTTGCTGAAGATCATTGGCGGGCTGTACCAGTCAGAAGGCGGATTTTCAAAGGACGACAACTTCCTCGAGACCGTCGAGCAGCTCGTCGAGAAGATCTTGCGAGAACAAGATCATGATTTTGACGATGCGCTCACAAAGGACGAGTTTCTCGCTGCCATCATGGACGACCCAACCATCGTTCAAATCCTCGGGCTCATGTAGCCACCACCGGCTTCACGACATGCTCCAGTTGTATAGTTACCAAACACAAGAAAACTCGCCCCATTTTCGCCACACCTCATAAAGCCTCTAGAATTCATTTATTGTAGCGACAATATGTTCATTCAAGCACGTCGACGCAAGGTTGAATACAGCAGCAGCAGCGCGATTCCAACTAGTCCACCGGCGGCAGCCATCACCATTCCGCTTGTCGTCGCCGCAGCACTCGCCGACTGCGACCCCGACTCCTTTTGTACTTCCATTGCTTGCTGCTGTTCACGTTCCGGTTGCCCCTGCCCAGATTGCTGTGTGGATTCTGAGACGCTCTGACTTTCTGCATGCGTGTCGGACACGGACACGGACACGGGCACAGGTTCGGCCACAAAGGCAGGTTCGGGTGTGGACACGGCCTTCGCGACAACCGCTGCATAGGACAGAGGATGTGACTCTGCAGAGTGGCTGACAAGAACCGCGGACGACGACGACGCCAGCGAGTCTGCATCCGACTGCTCGACCAGCTCAAAGTCTCGATCATCCACATTCCTATTCTCCGCCTCCCCCTCTGCTTCTCCTGCAGCCTGGCGCTGCTGTACTTGCAAAGGCCGCAGCAACTGCCGCTCACACCCATCATCATCGCCCACCACATCGTCGTCCACCACATCATCCCCTAGCATTGCAGCTGCATGCGACGACGAAGACAGCGAAGAAGACGAAGGCGGAGTATTGTCCACAGACGTTGTTGATTCCGCAGACTCAGTCTCATCAATCCCCACCACCACCACTGCTGATGCTGATGCTGCTTCCTCCTGGTCCTCCTTGTTGTTGTTTGGAGCGTCCTTGGGTGGTCTGCGACGGCTGGTTCGGCTCCTGGACGGCTTCTTGGACGCAACCGGATCTGCGGCTGCATCGGTCCGCGCATCACCATCTCTGGTAGAGTTGACGGTGTGGGCAGCGAACTCGCTCTTCTGTGGCGGTAGTCCATCATCGCCCGATGTGGGCGACGCCGGCTTAGAATGGTGCTTGCGGCGGTTGCGACGAGGTCTCTTTTCGCTGCCAGGATTGATGCTGGACGCAAGTTGGTTTTCCTGAGACTGCGACATGTGTGATGTGTCATCGTCCTTCTTCACAACGTACACATAGCCGCCCTTGAGCTGGCTCGACGACGATCCAGACGCTGCGTCCGACGACGACACCGAATTCGAGGACCCATGTAATTTAGGGTTAGTGTTAGGGTTAGGATGGTTAGGGTTCTTTCTCCGACGGGAATGACGCCCCTTGGATTGCGACGCCTCTGAAGACGCCAAATCCACAGTACTCGAGTCCTGCATTGGTCCGGCCCGCTCCAATCAACGAAATATACACCACGCAAAACTGCTGCACAGAAGGCAATAACCGAAATCAAAATAAAACCAAACAATGCAAAGAAGACGGTAACGAAACAAAGTCAACAGGCTTGTGTTGGACAGAATACAAAAAAAAAAGGTAGGGTTCGAGCGTGGGGCAAAAAAGAAAAAAAAGAATTCACTGACGCCTGAGGGACTCGAACCCTCGCCTCCGAAGAGAGCAGATCCTTAGTCTACCGCCATAACCAACTCGGCCAAAGCGCCCGATATGATGTGCATTCCTCGGGCCTGTCTTCTTGAAGCATCATTTGCATTGTTTCCACTGGTTTGGTGTTTTCTTACAGCGGGTGTCCAGCAGCGGAATTGCTGCTACTTTTTAAATATTAAAAAATTAGTTTTATTACCGGAAATGTGCGTTGCGTGCAGCAACCGGCGTTCGCGATCCAAACGAAGATGGAGAAACCGTAAACGAAACGCCCTCTCCCCTATCCTCTTCTTCTTCATCATCACCAAAGTCCTTTGTTTCGCCATTGTGTTGTCCTTCGTCTGTCAAGAATGTGTCTTCAATCTCTCCCCTATCCTCATCCTCGTCCACGTTCTCGTCCTCGTCTTCGCTCTTCTGCTCTTGATTGTGGTGGTGAGAATAAGGGTGGCTTGACTGGCTGCTTGCACGAGTTGCTGCTGAACACGCCGTTCGTTTCAACTCGGCGGCAAACATCTCGACGTCGGCTGTTGCGTCTAGTTTGGAAGCGGAATGAGATCGCATAATGTGCATCTGGTCTGCAAACCGCCGAAACTCTCCCGTCGACTCTCGTGCCCGTGCCAGAATCTCCTCAGACCGCCGCTTTACTTCTGCAAGACTTGACTCGAATCGATGCATCGAAAACAGCGCGTCGTCCTCATCACTCCTAATCTTCCTCTGCTGTTGCTGCTGCTGTTGCTGTTGTTGCTGCTGCTGTTGCTTCTCGTCCCTTGGCGGAATTGCGACTGCCGAAGCTGTTTCTGGGGCTGCCAAGCCAAAACCTGTGAGAGAAGATGGTCTTACAGGAAGCAGTCCGCGCTCAACCAGCGAGCGTTGCTTTTCCTGCAGCTGCTTTTCAATCTTTGCAAGCTCCAGTTCTTCTTCGCTCATTCCTGTCTCTTCCATCTCGCTCTGATCCTCCTTCTCGTGGTTGTGTGCTTCTGAGGACGCACTCGCCACTCGAATTGGAGAAGAAGCAACGGAAGCAACGGGAGCAACCGTGTTCACCATCGTCTGCGTTTCCTCGTTCTTCTTTTGCGTCTCACCAACGGGACTGAGAGACGCCGAGAGATTTTGATCATGAAGAAGAAGAAGACGGAGAAGATGAGGCTTGTGCTGCTTGATATATTCGAGCAGCAACTCGTCGTCCGTCTGAGCAGCAGCTTCGCAAACCGTCTGCGTTCCCATCGAAACTCTCTCCACCCGTTTCTTCCCATCACCCGCATTATCTATATCTCCATCTCCATGTGCATGCAGTACGACTTCGCTTGTTCTTCTACAGCTCGTCTCCTTACCGACGACCACTGGCTTTCCGCTCCCGACCGATGCATTCCTCCGAGCAAGTGGTTTTCGATTCCTCGCAGCGGCAGCGGCGGACGACGACGACGACGACGAGGATAATGAAGTTACTGATGTCACAGACGATGTCGATCGAGCGGATGCAGGCGCCGCTGCCTTTGAATAGACAAGCACAGGATGGACGGACGACGGCCTCGCAAGCCCCAAATTCGCATGATGCATGTTCGCGTTCACGCTAGAGTGTGCGTGTGAGTGCAGAGAGAGAAACGAAAGCGGAGTGAGAATCGATGGATGCGAAAGAGGAATCGCCATAGCGCGGTCGTTCGCATTCTCGTCATTCGTTTCAACATGACTTATTCGGATCATTCTCGTCAGGGTATTTGTTTCGTCTATTTGTGTCCAGCACCCTTCACTATCCCTATTATTATTATTATTATTATTCTTCTTCTCCTCCTCCTTTTTTCAAAGAACTGCAAATGCAATCAAAACACATAAAAGTTGGAAAAGGAAAAGGAGAAAGGGGAAAGGAGAAAGGAAAAGGGCGGAAAAGAAAAAAAACGAAAAATAAAAAAAAAATAGGCAATAAAAAGACGAGCAAACGATTGCGGAAGCCTTTTTTTAAATATAACAAACGATAAATTTAACGATCTCATTGGGCAGTGTCGAGATATGTCGACTCCATCAAGTTTGTGTTGTCTCTTTTTCTCTGGTTTGCCGATTTTCAGTTTTCTTTCCCAATGAATGGTCGCAAGTAGTGATCGCAGTAGCAGCGGCAATCATTGTAATAGCAGAGAACAATCATTCTCAGAGAAGGAGGAAAAAGTAAATAAATAAGAGGATTCCTTTTTGCCAGTCGCAAAAAACCTGCATAAAATGTGGGTTCTGCATCGTGTTCGCCCGTTCCGCGTCGCCCGTAGTTGCGTCCTCCCCGTACGTTCGTTTTTTTTTTGCTTGCTTCTCTTTTTATGTAGCCTCACTTGATTCTCTAAACTTTAACCCTTCCAAAGAAACCCATCTTCTCGTCCAGCCTGTCCTTCTTCTCCCTGGCTTCGTCTTCTTCACTCGTTTCCTCTTCATTCGCTTCGATTTCATCATCAGCATCAAGTCCAAGACCAAGTGCATTACCGAACATCATGAACTCTGCACCGACCCCGTCGTACTCGCCGACACTGTACTACACCCCGATGACGGTCTCCGTGTCGTCGTCGTCGTCGTCGTCGTCGTCGTCATCGTTGTGGATCCAACTTGTCTCAAGTGAGGCTGCGTCAACGGTTGTGCTGCCTGCGGGCGCAACGACTCCGGACGATTTTGCGGGAAACGCTGGCGATTCTCTCCTTGCGTTTTCCACGTCGTCGACTTCGGCTGCCCGTCGAACGCTGTATGTGGGAACGGGTCCTGCGGCGTCTCTGTCGCTCAAGACTCTGCGGTCTGCGGTCCACACGGCAATCTCGCGTGCAAAGGAGCTCCGAGCCGCGTCTGTGGATCTCTCACTCTCGCTTGCTCTCTCATCCGCATCCGCATCCAATGCGAGTGTGAGTTTGAGTGATGCAGCAGCAACGGCAGCAACGGTGGCGATGCTGTCCGACTATGCATTTGACCGGCACATTTCGGATGTGAAGCGGCGCTTCCACATTTCTTCGCTGGTGATTCATGTGAGTGCGAGCGAGGAAGAGGCGGCGGTGAGCCAGGCGGTGAAGAAGGCCGTGACGGTTGCTCAGGGGACGATCATGGCACGCAATTTGGCGAACGAGAGGGCGGATGTGGCAACCCCGCAGTTTTTCGAAGAGGCTGCACGGCACACGGTGGAAGAGTTTCCTTCGTTGCTGAGTGTGTCGGTGCTGGATGCGCCGCAGCTTCTGGCCTCTGGACTGCATCTGCTGCATTCGGTTGGCCGGGCAGCGGTGGTTGCCCCGCGGCTTGTTCTCGTGTCGTATCGCAATGCCCCGACGGCATCGGATAAGACACTTGCGCTGGTTGGAAAGGGAGTGACCTTTGATACGGGCGGCCTGAATCTGAAGACACAGGGCGGGATTGAGTTGATGTACATGGACTGCCATGGAGCTGCGACGGTTCTGGCGACGGTTCGGACAATTGCTGCGCTTGGACTGCGTGTGAATGTGGTTGGAGTGCTGGCACTTGCCGAGAATGCAATCTCTGGGAACGCGTACAAGCCGTTTGAGATTCTGCGCAGCCACCGTGGACTGAGTGTTCGCATCGACAATACGGATGCAGAAGGAAGATTGTGTCTGGCAGATGCAATGTCGTACGTCCAATCGACGGACAAGTCTGTGGACCAGATTGTGGACGTGGCGACCCTCACCGGTGCGTGTGCCGTTGCGCTCGGCGAGTACTGCGGAGGTATGTTTGCAAACGACGATGCAACGGCTGCCGCGCTCTCAGATATCGGCGTGCGAGTCGATGAGCGTGTGTGGAGAATGCCGATTCTCGACGAGCATGTCGACGAAATCAAGGGAAAGGAGTGCGACCTGCACTCGATGGGCAAGGGTCGCTACGGCGGTGCGTGCACTGCCGCCGCCTTCTTGTCGCAGTTCGTCTACGACGGCGTCAAGTGGTGCCATCTCGATATCGCAGGTGCGGGAATGGCTTCTGCGCCGCGAGGATATGTCTGTGCAAATGGAACGGGCTTTGGCGTCAGTCTCCTCACTGAGTACGTTTCCAAGCACCGCTCCAGCACCGCCTAAGCACCGCCTAGGCCTTCTCTTTGCGAAACAGGACTTCGTTGCGGTTGTGATAATGATAATAATACAAAGAAAACAAGGAAAAGAAGAAAAGAAGAGGCAAAAAAACGATTTTACTTAGTCAACGATATTGTTGTAGCGATAGGGAAGGAAGTTGCCCGAGCTTGAAAACGGATACGCAACGATGGACTCGAATGCATAGTGCGGTCCTGAGGTATGGCAACCCGGCTCTTGGAAACAATGATATGCCGACTTGTCTGCATTGGCCCATTTGACAAACAGCACGACATGGTCGCCAACGTTGAGCATGACGTCGCCCGCCTGCAGCTCGTCCTTTTCGATTCGATGCGCGACATCCGGGAGCGTCTTTGTGTCGTAACCATACGGCAACGCCCACGTGTACGACACATACCCTGAGCAGTCGCAGCGATACGACGAGCAGTACGGGCAGTCGCCACAGCACTCTTCAGGACCGTTGCACTGACAGTACGGAATCTTCTTGTCGGCCCATTCCTGCGCCCGCTGGATTACCTCGGCTCGCGAAATCGACCGAAGCCTTGCGCTTCCATTCGCTCCCGCAGCCGACATTGCAAGACTCTTGTTGAACCGCGCATTCTTCAGTCCCCATCCCCACTCGCTGTCCATCGTTTCGCCTGCTGTACAGCTCTGACTATGACTGGCAGCTGCTTCCGATCCACCGCCGCGCGAGCAGCCCAAACCCACGCTCACCAAGCTCACAAGCATCAGCGCGACCGCAACTCCACACACTCCTCTCATGCTCGCTCTTTTCCCAACGCTTTATTCCCCACCCTCCTTCTTCTTCCTTCCTTTTCCTCTTTATACCATAAATTTCGAGCAAGTAAGGTAAATTAATAAACAAAAGAAAATGAAAACCTGAAAATGAGCGAGCGAGCGGAGCAGCCATCGTCAAAGGAGAAGGAGAAAACCCGTGCTAGCCTCAACTGCGGAAGAAAAAGCAAGAATCAACTGCACTGCACTACAGTTCCACTACAGTACATTTTCCCAAAAGTGAAAATGGATAAAGATTAGAAAAAGATTACTGATAAATAATTAATAATATGAGAGTAAAACGAAACGGAGCGTTGGGAACGTATTGGCGGAATCCGGGTGTTTTTTCTTTTGTGTTCTGTGACTGTAAAAACGTGGGAATAACGACGGACAGGGCGGTACGGGGGGGCGGACGGGCAGGGCAAGATACGACACAGATGCTGGCCGGTGAGAATGACACGATGGATGAAGGGGCGGATGAGGGTGCGTGCGCGGTGGTGCTTGTGCGGGCGACGAAAGCATGTGTGTGTTGTCGGGAGATCAAGCGGTCGTGCGATGGAAAGTCTCCGTGTTCGCGGTGTGTCTCTCGAAGCATTGCTCATATGTGCTCGTATGTGCCGCGGCGCCGCAAAACAGCGCGACTGACCGATGCCTTTACGGCGGTTCATTGGAGTGGGCCTGGGAAGCAGCGTCCTGCAGTGCTTGGTACTTCACGCCGGGATCGAGCAACGGTTGACACCGCGCTTTCACTCTCGTTCTCTCCCGCGGTCTCTCCCGCGCTCTCACACTCTGTTTCGGCATCTTCCCCGCCGCTCATCAGCACAACTCCTATTCTAAATGCTGCAGCTCCATCGACAGTCGCAAATGCTTCGGACGTTACGAGTGCGGGCGCATCCGGAAGTGCATCTGCAGGCGGGGGTGCGGCGGTGCTTCCAGAGACGACAGCGTTTGTGATTGCGCAGCTGCTAAACTTGAAGAACGACTCACAGTTTCTGGCATCGCCGTTCTACAGATTTCTAGTGCGGCATGTGCAGTCGATGCAGTCTTCGGTGCTGCAGATGGTGATCTCGTACCAGCAGGTTCTCCACGATTTGCTGATGGACGACAGTTCGGCAATGCCGCCGCCAACGAGTCCCGGGGGCGACATCCGGGATGTGGAGACGCTCTGTGATGCAGATGTGGTGGCGTCTCACAAGCTTTCCATGGCAAAACTGACTGTGGAAAACTTGCCGTTTCCCGCAATGCTCGTGACGCGGTCGGGCTTTCTGTACAGATTCAACGGACCTCTTTCGGAACTCTTGCCGTTTCCGCGGACCCAGCTCGAGTCAAGCCCGTTCGATGTCATTGACATGTTTGCAGCGACAGAAAACACGGATCTCATGGCAAAAAACATCCAGGCACTCATGAAGGCGAGGGAAAGCCCGCTTGTGCAGACAGTCTCGCTCCGGTGTTATCTCAGACGAAAGGATAACCTGCCTGTCGAATACACTTGCGGTGTGTCGTTTGTCAGACATACAAACTCGGGACGCGTGCTGTTCGTCATGCTGCAGTTCATTCCAATTCCTTCATAGTCTTTCCTGCTCCACTCGTCCTTATCTCCTTTCGTTCTTGCGGGGGTCGCAGGGTGCATGCAACGGAAAATCCACGGTTTTATTCGCTGTTTGACTTTCCGGATTTTCTTCGTCTTCTTCTTCATTCCCCCCTTTTAATTTAAAATTTCCACTTCATGCCCGCCCGCGTAAATAACTATACTTTATGTAAGAGAGTGAGAGAGTGCGTGAATGAGTGAGTGTACTTGTCAAGTGGCGTGAACTATACGACGTGGGAATCTTCCGAGTCGCCGTCACCTGCACGGGTGTGCTCAGTCGATTCTGCTTGACGAAGGGCTTCGTACGAGTTGGCGGTCGATGCGCTGTTGACACCAGTCATCCAGAAGCCAGACAGGGCTCGCATCATGGCAAAAATGAAGATCACACTGTTCATGATGATGACATAGCTCAGCGAGTTTCCAATATCCGCCCAGGAACCGCGAGTCTTGACGAGGAAGAAAAACGCAACACAGCCTAAATCAATCAGAGCAAACGCAAGAGTAAACAGTGCATCGGAAATTGTGATGCTCATCTTGTCAAGCGCAGCAATGGCCGCGCTCAGCAACAGCGGCGGCACGGAAAGCTTAAAAACCAAGAGAAACGCCATGAAGAATGCATCGTACACAATCGTGAAACGGAAGAGAGAAGCAACTTGGAAAGAAGCGATGGACGCAAAATTGCCCGTTCCAAAGATTCCGAGAAACAAGAATGCAACCAAGAACACGCATGTTCGCACGTCATTCGACGAAATTCCAGTTCCTTTTGCTGCGATGGGCACACGGCCGCGTGCCTGTTGTTCCAGAACAATCCAAAAGTAGAGAAGCACTCCAAACACAACGGTGAAGAACACTTCATAGTTCACGGCAAACAGGATCATCAGACTCACCAATGATAGGAAAATGCTGAGCAGCCGATGATACACAGACCGGCCCTCAACAATCCACGAAAACGACGAAAAACAGCACATGCTCCATGCAATGCGCTGCTTGTACCGTTGCAAGAGAATGCCGGCTGCAAGGTCGCGTTCAATCGACATGATTATCCAAATGGAGACTAGAATGGCGGTAAACTGGACAGAAAGCCACTTGTAAGAAACAAAAATCGATCGAACGGACTGATCGCGAATCATGTACAAAAACATGGCACCAAAGACAAACCCGACGATTCCGCCGGAATAAACCAGCGACATATCACGGCCGTGCTTGACGGACAGGAAAGTGAAGCATCCGCAGAGAAGGCATGCAAACGTCCATCCATCCTTCGTCCCGAGCTTGACGGAATCCACAAATTGCGACCAAACTGCAAGCATGAGAGCAATGACAAAGAATATCCATCTTCCATGCGGGTAGAAGCCGGCACAGATAAGGGCCACAATGAGAACGGCAAATCCGGCGTGCAGGCCCGTAGATCGCACGGCAAGCGGAGACGACAGCAAGTTGCGGAACGCAATTGGGACAACGTACGAATGCGAGAATGCCAACACAACACAAAAGATTGCACCAGCCGTATAGAGGTAGTACGTCGCGGGCGCACCTTGCAAAAAGAGGTACGAAAACAGAACTGCAGCAGCCGACACAAAGCGCCGGAACGCCACTGGAATGGCAGCTGCCAGAGGAAGATCAACCTGCATCTTGTATGCGCGGTATACAAACAGGAGCAAGAATGAAATCCATCCCGCATACCCAAAAGTCACAACCGTCATCAAGTAAAACGAATCGTACCGTTGCAGATAGTCGAGAGCTTGAATTGCGTGAAACATGAGGTCCGTGGACATTTCGATAGCAGCAGCATAATCGCGACTCGCAATCTTGGATTGGATGCTCTTGGAGTCCGCAGAGCTCAGATCCAGATGGGGATACGGCGAGAAGAAGAGTCTTCTGCCCGCCTTGATGCTGGTCTTCACACGAACGTGTTCCAGCAGCGACAAATAGTTGGTATGTGCAGCGACAGCTCTCCTCGCTGGATTGTTTGCAGAGAGGAACTGAAGAGGGACGATTCCAAGCGAGTTGACAGGGATAGGAGTTCCTAGAAGAGTAGAGACCAAATTGGCCATATCGACCTGCCGCATGTCCTTTCTCAAAAAGTAGTCTGCACCGCCCCACTTGGACTTGACCATTTCCACTTCCTCGTCCACACTCATAAACCCGGGGTCTGCAAGAATCTTGCCTTCCTCCGCAACCGGCGTGACGCCAGGGCCCCAGACGACCACCGGGGTTCGCGTGGTCTCCGGCTCTCCAGCACCGTGCGACGACTTGTCCGTCATTCCATGATCCGCAGTAAACACAAACACTGTCTTCTCATCTCCATAGTACGCATTCACCGTTTCGCTGAGGTTTTTGATCCGATTGTCGATGTTGCGGATTACTTCCATGTACGTGTTTGCTTGCGGATCTTGTGCGTGCCCCGAAGTATCGGGCCCCATTAAGTGCAGGAAGAAAGCCGCCTTTGGTGTCTTCATTTTCCGTTCCATGTCTGCAGATTGGGGATTTGTGAACAGATTCATAACGCGGTCAAACACCCAGTTGTCGTACTTCGGAGCCCATTCTGAGAACTTGATGAAGTCTGAACCGAATGTTTCCGTGTAGACGTTCGGCAAAAACTCGAAAATTCCAGCAACGTCATAATCACCAAACAAAAATCCGTACGACACATGATGGAAGATAGTATCTGCCCAGATTGGAGCCTCCTTCCACGCAGTCACGACGGCCGACGGGTCCTCAAAGATGCCTGCAAACATGGATGTATGGCACGGCCTTGATTCTGTGGGCATTGCTGTGTGCTGAATTCCAAATGCTGCCTTTCGATTCGTGTACAATGAGTGGAGGAACGGAGCCGGCGGGCTCCCACTAGGCGTCATCTCAAAGAACTTGTCTGCCCGCAGCCCATCTCCAACCATGAAGACCACACGCTCGGCAACATCTTTTCGATTCGGGGACAGCGGATCAGAGCCGTCGACAGTAGGCGGCACAGGAGGCACAACAGGCTTAATGCCGTGCTCAATCGGGGTCTTGAAGTACACATCAAACACAGATAGCACAAACAGCGAATGAATAATCGCGGAGACAATCACAATAATCAGAATCGGTGGAGGGCGCAGCGTGAACAGCCGCGTGAACAACTGCGGAACTACCCGATCAATCATGGACATCCAGCCTCTATGATTCTCCTCTGTTTCTAATCTATTTAACAAAAAAATGAAAAATATAAAAGATAAAAAAATATGAAAAAAACAAAACAAAACACATAGAACAATAGGACTTGAAAGGAAAAAGAGAGGCGAAACAGCCGAGAGAATTTGTTTTTTGTATCGTGGTGTTATGATAGAGCCGTCTGTTGTAAAAAAGAACACAAACAGCCGCGTTCAATCCGATCAGCGCCTGCAAGGTGCACTAACCACGGATAATCATCGCTGATCACCCATAATCAATGTTGCAACCCAACAACATGCACAGCATGATCGGGAAGGGGGTAGGCCCCAACACGCCCCTCGGCATGAGCGACGTTCTCAAGATAGATGTTGCGTTGCATGGACAATAAAAATAAAAATAAGAAATGAGCGTCGCTGTGCGAGAATGCAACGCGGCGGCGTGTTTATATAGGGATTTCATGATCAAAATGGGGGCGAAACGAATCGGGCATCGTGTGGACGGAGTTGTCAAGATAACAAACGCATGCGGCATGGCGCGTGGCAGTGTTTTTGTTTTTACGTGTGCTTTAGACTGCTTCATCATATCGCAATATCACAAGAACAGGTATTTTGCCGGTTTTTCGCTTTTCATTTCTCTCTTCTTTCTCCTGCTTTTTAATCTTACAAATAAATAAATAACGAGATAAATGGATACAGTTTCGAGCACGAAACAATAATTACAGCTCAAATTGCTTGCCTGGAGAGTGGCTAGCGTTAGATTTGGGCAAATCGTCGGCTTGCTGCTTGGATAGATGACAGCAGCCCTGTGGGCGGTATTCCAACCGTGCCTGCTGCCTCTGCAGGCGGGTGTTGCCGTTTCTGTGCTTTCGCCTTTTTCTCGGCTCTACGTTGATTTTCGTCTGCAACTTTATTTCGCAGGAAAGCAACCGCTTCCTGAGCAGTCAGACAGAAACTTGACGTCTTTCCTCGAGGCTTTTCAATGCCTTGCTTGCATTCGCTGACAAGACTCTTCTTTGACGGGTGCGCTGCTGCCTCTGTTTCTGTACGACTACTGCGGCTCTTTTGCGGCCTTCTGCATCGTCATCATCATTGTCATCGTCGTCGTCGTCATCATCATCAACTGCATCATCAATCTCGGGCCGCTCTGATGCGATACTGGACGAATGCGGTCGTGTATGATTGCATCCGCTGTCCCAAAACCGCATTTCAACAGCTTGTTGTGTGACTTGCTCTGCTTTCACAAACTCTGCTTCAAACGTGTTCTTCCGAAGCGGGAACAGCCCCGTGACTTGAAACGCACGCTCGACATGCATAGGAGAGATGTTCTTCCACGCCTTCATCAGGCATTGCGTGTTGACATCGTCTTCCTTCGTTAGACGGAACACCGAACCGTCCTGCAGCAACACATGTTTCCCGTTCTCAATCCCGTGCTCTCCCATTTTCTGCTTCTCATACCGGAACGCGCTCTTGACGATCTTGTAGCACTCGACATCCAAAGGCTGCATTTTGTGGGTGCAGTGCGGAGGAAACGTGACCAACTCCCAGTTGTTTGCGCAGCACCATTCTACAGCTTCGATCGTTGTATGGCTGCTGTGTCCGTCCACAGCCAGTACGATTTTTGCGTAGCGACGCTTAGCGGGCAACTGGGATTTGAGGTCCTCCAAGAACTCCACAAAGAGAGTGGAGCCTATCCATCCTTTCTCGCTTCGAGGGATTTTCAGTTCCGGATCCTTCTTCAAGAGCACCTTCTGCATGTAGTCCCAACGACGGTCCTGTGTTTGAATACACCATCATTGGACGAAATGCTTTCCCATCTGCCGAGATGGCATTGATCATTGTCACGTGGTTTCTCTCCGAGTTGATGGCCATCTGCACTCTCCTTGTGCCTTTGGGAGCGAGAACACGCAACTTGGACTCTTGATCGCCTTGGACACCTGTCTCGTCCATGTTTACCACTCGCCACGCATCTTCCTGACTCGTGATTCCTGCTCGCGCATACGCGGTTTGCAGATCCCCGAAGAATTTATCGACGTTCTCCTTGTTGAATGAGTACTCACGGGATCGTTCGAGTGTTGAGGGCAGGCGGAGGACGAGAGACGACAAGCCCTGCTTTTCCATCCGCCGATTGAACGCAGGAAGCCAGTGCTTCGACAGCATTTGGACAAAAGCCTGCTTCAGGAGGGGCATATTCCTCTGCACTCTGTACACTACATAGTGATACAGCCGCTTCTCTCCGTCCGGGCACAGCGCAGCAGGTCGTCCTGCTTTCCTCAAGAAGGAAACGACTTCTTCGAGGTGATTCATGTCGGTGAACTGGTACAGCGCTCCCGGAATCTTCGAACGTCGTCTTTCCTCTTCTGTTGGCACGACAGGATGAAAGGCTTGAGGCTGCCTACCTTGCGTTTCCATAAACGCACTTCGTGCACAGTCGTTTAGCTCAACAAGAACCACGTCGTAACAGATGCCAACGCATTTGCGCACGGTTCGTTCAGGAGATTGCAGATCTTTGTACTTGACACCGTTAATGATACGCGCAAGGACGTCTTTCGTGAGCTGCGCGTCCGAATTCGCTGTTCTTCCGGTAGAGGATCGTTTTTTTGACCATTCTGATTGGTTTTGATGAAAAACGAACGTAAGAAAGAAGAAAGCGCGCCAAGACATTTTCAGCAAAAAAAAAAAACCGGCAAGAATACCTGCTCTTACGGTTAGTGGCAATGGCCGGAGATTTTCTTTTTTTATTTGTATGATTTGATTTTGATTGGCGGAAGACCGAGTCGGGAGCATCGGGAACGAAAAAGGAAAATTGACTTGTTTTTCTTCCCCCATTAATTCGATACCGTTCTGCTTTTGGGAAAGAGCTTTTCTTTCAGTTATTCAGGATCGATATCTACACTCGAGTGAATAAAGAGAGGGTGGTGGGTGTTGTTTTTTGTTTGTTGTTGTTGATTAAAAAAAAGGAAGGAAGAATAGGAAAGAAAGATGGCGCCTCCTACAGTGTTAACATATGACGGATCTCGTGAGCAGGCGTCGTTTCGCAACTATGATGACAAGCATTGTCGTGAGACGGTGCGTGCGTTTTACTATGAGCAGCATGTGAAGCAGACGTATGATTATGTGCTGCATCAGAAGAACAACTTTTTGAAACGTGATCGCAAGCGAATGACCGTTTGGGAAGCACTGGAGTTTCTCGATACGCTGGTGGATGACAGTGACCCTGATACAGATCTCTCGCAAATTCAACACTGTTTGCAGACTGCAGAGGCGATTCGCAACGACGGACAGCCGCGCTGGATGATTCTTACGGGACTGATCCATGACCTTGGGAAAATCTTGTGCTTGTTTGGAGAGCCGCAGTGGGCTGTTGTTGGCGACACGTTCCCTGTGGGGTGTCCTCACGACTCGCGCAATGTGTTCCACGAGTTCTTCTGCGACAATCCAGATTCGAATGACGGTAGGTTCAATCAGAACGGCAGACTTGGGGTGTATGAAGAAGAGTGCGGGCTGGAGAACGTCCACATGTCGTGGGGCCACGATGAGTACATGTACCACATTGCCAAGAACAGCAGCAGTCTTCCCGAGCCTGCACTGTACATGATCCGATACCACTCGTTCTATCCGTGGCATCGCGAGCATGCGTATGACTATCTTTGCAACGAGAAGGACAGGCAGATGCTTGAGTGGGTCAGGAAGTTCAATCCGTACGATCTCTACACGAAGGGCCTTTCCAAACCGGATGTCGAGGAGCTCAAGCCATTCTACCTCGATCTCATCAACGAGTTTATCCCGGGTACCATCAACTGGTAAAGACCGTCAGTTCTAACCTACGTGTTTTCCGTCGACTCTTGTTGTTATTTTAAGAATTATTGTAAATTCTCATTCTCATTCTCATTGTCATTGTCTCATTCTCATTCTCATTCTCATTCTTATTGTCTCATTCTCATTCTAATTGTCTCAGCCTCCTGTCTTCTCAAAGCCTGCGAGACATGCACTGCATCAGTACAAATTGGTGCTGATCGGTACAGATTGCAGTGTTGCAAGACAATTGATCCTACGGAAATCAGTTGTCTACGGGACAGGGCCCCAGCACATACAGGTGCATGCGCATCGTGTTCTTCAAAATAGATATTGCTTGGTCCATGCCAATCGCGTTCCATCACCGCTGCTCACGCTGGACATCGGAACACCTTGCGCCTTCCCAGTTTCCTATGGGATGATCCCACGCACTCCCATTCTCCAACATGTCTTTGACGCGTATTTCGTGCCTGCGTCCCAGTGGGGGGTGGCAAAAACGTTGGCAGTTTTCGCATTTGGCGGGCGTCGACTGTCCAAGGGGGGGGGGGGGGGGGGGAGGGAAGGGGAAGCGGTATTTTGATGGGCGTGTTGACGCTGCCGTGCTCCAGCACAAAGGGTTTCCGTGTCGAGAAAGCAGTGGAGCATGAAAATGCATCGTTGCGACCTTGCCTTTTCTGGGAATTTTCCATAAAAGTTTAAGGTTGTCAAATCAAAGCATTAGGATTCTGATTCAGGTCGACAGCTCGGGTTGCACATGCATACGAGCAGAGCTGCATGCAAGCAGACGCGGGCTCTACTAGCAAGAGTTACCGATTGCTTGTACGTGCTCCGTTTGGAACTTGAGCTTCGTGCCTGCTGACCTCCACATTGACGAGGGCTTCTCGATTTGCCTGTTCGCGTGAACCTTCGACACGACATGTTGCGAGACGTCAAGTCTTCTTTGTTGTTGAAAGAGGAAGGTGGTATTCTCCCTCCTGTGGCTGTTCTTGACATAAACTAGAGGGTCAGAAGTCTGTACGGCGTGCGTGCCGAATTCATTTTTTCTCCCTTGCTGGCTTCCCTTCCCTACCAAATCTCTGATTCCAAGATGTTCTTCATGCTGCTGTTTCTCTCCTTCACTGCAGATATTCTTTCTTTTCTTTCTTCTTTGTTTCTCTCCTTTCCTTTGTTTTCTCTCTCCCTTTCTTTCGTTCGTTCGTTCGTTCACTTTTCTTCTCTCTTCTCAACATTTCCTTTCTTCAACCGAACCATCGCAAACGCCCGATCCATGTCAAGTCAGGGTTCTGTTCAGAATTGGCTGACGTTCCCAGAGCCGAGTGGCCGACGGGGGAGTGCCTCTGCGTCGAACTCCAAGCGGCCGTCTCTTTCCTGTTTCTTCTCGCTGCCTCGAGACAGCATGTCCATTCCGCGGGGTAGTTTTAAGATGATGAGCTCGTTGGATATTCCTTCCAATATCGGGGTTTACTCCGATGAGTGCTATTCGAGTGCGAGCGGCCATCAGACGGTGTGCCTCTCTGGGCAGGTTGTCACCATCCCTTGCGATCAAGTGACGTTTGACAAGATCGTCGCGGATTCCGAGCCCCGTTTCGACACGTCGACGTTCCTCGATTCAAGAGACACCCCGCAGACCACATCGACGCATGCGTCGTCTTCTTACATGACCATGATACCGGATGCTCCCATTGTGCCCTCTGCTATCGCCGACATGCCCAACATGACCCTCGAGATGAGCGTGCCTCAGATGCGCATGAATCATCAGCAATCCTATCATATCCCGACGGCTACCGACGAGTCGCTCGGTACATACACGCCCGACTCTCGGCGCTATGAGAAGCGGCCTGCCAACACCAACTCCACAAACTACTCGAAGCGAGGACTGACCAACCGATATTCGTCAGATGACACACGTGCCGGGAGTGACGATGAGACGGGCACCTGTGGCAGTTCCGAAATGCCGTCTGTCAATGTCGATGCGATCTTTTCAAACGCCAACCGAGATTCGTGCGCAGGAGATGTCCTTGCAGGGCAGCATCATCGATCATTGGCAGAATACGGTTCGTGTCACGAAGCGCAGAAGCCACAGTTGGGGATGACGATATCGGGAATTCGAATCAATCAACTCCTGAATGCGGATCAGCAGAAGTGGACGCAGGCAGAGATGCCGAACGTCAAGCGCGTCACAATTCTGTCAAAGACTGGCCGGACGCAATATCACCCGTGGAAAGGCAGTGATCTTGAAGACCCAGAGGATGTTGAGTGGTACAAAACTTCTGTTTACACGTTGTGCATGAGAATCGAGTTGAACGAGGAGCTTGCGTTAGAGGAATTTGAAACAGAGGTTCATCTGCATACCGACTCGGATTTGAAGGTCGTGGATGCGGGACTGAAGTTCCACAAATGCGGACCGTATAGAATTGGACGTCGATCTCAAGCAATGTATCAGGGTGAAATCGGCCCATTCTCCCCCATCGTGTTCTCCTTCAATCACAATGGCGAGCAAGCGCGTTTTCGCATTTCCATTACGATCAAGAATCTGCGAACTGGGGATGAATGCATTGTTGTCTCTCCGTCTTTCATTATCAAATCGAAGAAGCCAAAGAAGCCAGCTTCCTACGGAAACTCTCCGATGAAGGATTCGCGGTCCGCGAGCAACATGACAGCACCTAGTGGTATGGAACGGAAACGATCCAACTCTCCCTCTCCGTCGGACGTGGATGAGATCGAAGGAAGAGCGTACAAGCGACAGTTCTTGCAGCTTGTCCAGTCCGGCGCACTCAGCACCATTGTTCAGAACTCTTCTTCTGTCGATGAGTTGGTCTTGATGCAGCGCGTAGTTCAGGCTGCGCAACTCGTCCAGCAGATGGGCTTGGTTCCACAGCAGTCTCATCAGAATACCATTCCTTCTCGATTCCCGTCGCAACCGTGAGCAGCGACTGCCAGTTTTTCGGACGAATGGTTCACGTTTTCTATTTGTACACAATATTATGTATTTGGTGCGCACGCTCATCTTTCCTGTGAATCTTGTCCTCCCTGCAACCTTAACTTTCGTCCAATAATAAATGCGACTGTTTACATATATATACGATTTTTCTTGGAGTCCTTTGTGTAGCCTTTTCCTTTTTGTCATGGGGGTTTGGTGGTGTGTGTACTTAGGGCAATCACGGAGAAGTGGCCGTGCCCATGTGTACAGGAAACCCTCGAGGGCTCAGGCAATGTAAAGGCAGCCCAAAACAATCGCACGCGATGTCATCCAGACACGCACCATCGGCGATCGCCAGTGGCACCCGCAGAATTGTGCACTCTGCAAGATCGGCACTGTCATTCTTCTCACGCAACTCGTGGACAAGATCCTTGATGAGATCGACGTTCGATGTTGCACTCTGGCTCTGCGACCAACCACACAAGAAAGACTGTGATCGTGCAAGTAGCGAGACGAGACGGAGGTCATGCTTCTTCGCACAATCCAGCGCATGGTTGATGCATGCTTCCGCTGAGTATGAGACCTCTCCACGTACCAACGGCGCCCCAGAATGAACGACAACTCGATAACAAGTCAGCCAAAGCCAAGGCTCCCATATCGAAGGACGACTCTGGAATTGAGAAAGCAGCGCGGAACATAAGCTCCCGGCCTTCTGTAGCTTCTTCAGATTGCGACAGCGAATGAAAGCATCAATCTGCAACAGACGAAGCATGGCGGACACCCGGTCATTTTCAGCGAGAACATCAATGTGCAGCAGCATTTCCGAGAAACACTCGGACGACGCTCGCTTGAAGTCCTCTGCATCGAATCCTGAACCACTCGACACTGATACAAGCCGTGCATAACTGAAGATCAGGTCAATTTCCGACAGTATTAATCCAGCCCACTTGGCGGTTGCAAAATCGACGAAAGGACGGATCAGTTCTACTTCGGCAACATATTCAAGGACAAGCGGGACGTTCTGTTCCAAAACAATCGTCGAAAGGATCATCAGGACTCGCTGCAACAGATGAACAGGACCATGCTCCAGCACTGGAACATTCTCACACGACCCAAGCAAGTTCCGCGAATGCGTAATATCGCCGGTAAGCCACGACGTCAGGGCACCGATCGAGGCCGTGCACACGACAGGATTGTGGCAACCGTAATGTCCACCCGATCGCAAAAGATGCATCTGGTCATGCGTATACAGGTACAAAACAGAATCAACGTACCCCGAAATTCGGCGAAGATCTACCGTTTCCAAGGCACCATGAACCATCATATGGCACAGTTGAGCATTGACCACAACATTGGTCGAAAACTGCATGCAACTGGTCTGCAACGTCGACAGCAAGGCGGCCAAGTTGTCGCTCTGGTGCCGATCTGTAAGAATGAAAAACTTGACGGAGGCAATTCGATAGAACAACAGGTCATCGTAGGCATCTGGCTTGATACGCAAGGCTCTATCGCACATGTCCAGCAGCCTTTCTTGTTCCGCAGCGGTAAATGACGATTTCTTGGCGGAAAGGAAAATCATTTCCGCCAACGCTCGAAATTCATCATTGACCAGCGGCGCTTCCGCCCGTGTTCGCATAAGATTGATATACCAGAAGATGCGGCGACATGTAGCGGTTCGCTTCGCCGTCCGATAGAGAGGAAGTTCATCCAATAGCATGAATTCTTGTTTCATGGCGTTCGTTGCCATTACCGCCACACGTTCCGCGGAAACAAGATTGGATTCCACATTCACCTTCAGCTGCGAGTACAAATGAATCGCATGCAACTCATAAATCTGCATGCGAGAAAACGGATAAGGCAGTCGCTTCGCAAACCCTTGAAAACGCCTAATTGGGGTTGTGGGCAGCAGAGGTGAAAACTGGAAATCATCCTCACCGTCCTCACTGTCCTCTCCGTCGTCCCCGGTGCTGGATCGCTTTCGCACGCCGGGATGGTTGGTAGACATCCTTCTGTTGCGTCCTCGGCTCTGCGTTGACGATTTTACAGGGGCCTCGACGTCGTGGATTGCAAATTCAGCCAGTTCCAATGGAATAGAAAAGGACGGCAGACGTCGCGTGGACAAGTGAAGAAGCGCCTTCTGGGCCAAGTTCGCAATGCGACCGTGGATCTCAGCCTTCTCGGAAGCCGGGGTAATTTCATAAATGGCATTCGCAATCCGTCGAGACGCAATGGTGTACACCTCCTCTGGAACTTGCTGAGGCTCAGCAGACGAAAACTCATCACTGGACATGGATCGAACCACTCGAAGAACACACAGCGAGTCCAAAACGCGATCGAAGTGTGCTTCTGTATTCTGTTGTGCAATAAAGAGTCGACGCAAGAAAGACTGCGGACATTCTCTGGCAAACTGGTTGAACGCAGCAAGGATCTTCAATAAATCCATCCCTTGCACATCGACAAGCGTTGGAAGTAACACCATCACAAACAGTTGCAGCTGATCGGATTTCGCCGAAAAACGGTCTAGCAGGGCCTCGATATCTGCCACGGGTTCCGTAGACGAAAAGTCGACTTCACGGACACCTGTGCAGCCCACGATGCGGTTCTTGACAAGATGGTGAATGACGTACGACAAGTTGGCGTTCGTGGATATCTTTGACGAAAGAAGGTGGATGACTCGTTCCGCGACCGAGACAGCAAGAGGAAAGTACGAAGCAAACACGGCCCGAACTTCCTCCGCAGAAACACAATCAGCAGGAATCGCAGAAATATGCGGGGCAATGTCGCTTGCAAAGAGCTTCTCCGACTTTGGGCTGGACGAAGAACCACACCCGTCGACGCATACTCGAATCTCCTTCTGCAATGACTGCAGATCCTCCGGATCTTGATAAGACATGACAATCAAAAATCTCTCAGGAGGAAACTGAAGGAGCGGAATAAGAATCTCCCTTGTAAGGTGGTCCATTTTGTGAACATTCGTCACCGTCAAGAGAATGGGAGAATACGGACTGGACAGTGCAAATGCACGTATGAGTTTCAGCAGCATGTTTCCGCACCTTCTCATTTTCGAAACGTCATCGAACCTCCGGCTGCTCGGAGTGGTTTTGAACATGAAAAAGCTGTGTATGATTGGATTGAGAAATTCTAGTAGCTCTCTATCTTCCGCATCGAAGACATCCCACAAATATTGGACAAGCGATGCGGCATCTCCCAGAGTATCGTTCGGAATGAACAAGCGAAACAACGCGCGGAACGTCTCCAGGGGCGAGTACCGGACGTCATCCTCGTTGGAGACATCGCAAACGACATCTCGATATCCGAAAGATATGCACAACGAACGAATATAAGCAATCAAAAACGACTGACCAACGCCATGGGAATCATCAACTAGCACAACATGACCGTCGCAGCCAATGTGACGATCGCCAGGTCGCAGAGGAGAAGACTTGCTAGTTAGCATGGATGATGAGAAGCGCTGAATCAAAAAGGATATGATGCGCAATGGAAACGCAATTGGAATAATGATAGTATCAAAAATGGGATCAACTTGCAGGCGGTCTGTTCGAAGAACCCATGTTTCGCCATGTAAGAACGAGGATCCGTTGGCACTCCACGAGTTGCTTCGATTGTCTTCCTCGTCATCGTCATCGAAGCGTGCGTGTTCACCGCTCCCTACTGCACTGTCGTCGCCGAACAACTCAAACTCGAAAAGATGGCGGACAACATGAAAGCAAACATTGTTGATCACACAGCCTTCCTCAATGGAATTGCTGAGCAATCTCGATTCGTCCACAAGACTGTCAAAAACAGACAGGCGTCTTGCATCCATCCCGGACCCAAAGCCCAGCACACTCAACGAGCAGCTTTCCGAGCTTGACACGCCGATGGAGCACTGCTTGAAGTGTTGCAGCAGATACGTGGCAAATGTCATGGCAGAGAATGCATGCAAATCCGTGAAAACAGGAAGACCGAATGCAACAACCAAAAAAAGGAAATCACCGCTGACGTAGCACTCCACAATCAGGGACTGGCCTGCTAAGGGGATCGATTTTGAAATGAAAGACATGCATTCCGAGAGTTCACGATCCGAAACGTCGATCTGCGCAGTCAATACGGTAGCTGCGGTGGGCAGCAGCATACGAGGAAACGTTGCATCGGCAACAATGAACTTCAGGGAGATGGGCAACGCAAAGAGCTTCAAAAAATCCAATTTCCGCGCATTGCCATGCAGCAACGGCAACACCTGCTCCATGCTGAACGGCAGCATACGTGGACGCATTCCGATCACGTCGTTCAAGGAGAGCACAAAGTCATCACCGCAATCTTCTTCCAGAACGTGAACTCCCTGCGCTACTAGCAAATCACGAGCTTCCTTGTTGAGAACCACGTGCCCCTTCAAGCAAGAGTACGCAGTTCGAATCGCACTCGCAAACCCATCGCCTCCGAGTATGCGTGAAGCAAACGCACAGCCCCGGACAAAATGCATGGTTTTCACGGTGCCCACAGCAACGCAAGACGACTGCTCAAAGCCTTCATCAAACACTCCCGACGAGACGCACTCAGCAATCGAATGTGCCGCAGACAACACCCGATCATGCACAGTACCATCGCGAAACAAGAAAAGCAGGTGTTTCATGTTGATAGATTCTACCAGACCCCCAAATTTATGAACCGTCCGGATGATTGCCTGAATCCGCACACTGAACGAAACACTGTCAAACGCGGACATTCCAGGGCTCGTCGATTCCGTCTCCACAAGCACTGAATCCGAATTGAGTACGCAGTAATGAAGTCGAACACACAGAACTGCACAGTCTCGAAGTTTTCGAGTTTCCAGCGTTTGAAACGATGCCCAGTACGGGTCCTCCGCAAGAAACCGCAGCAAGTCCTCGGACACGAAAGGGGCGATTTTGAGCACATCGTTCGTTGACAGTCCCGCATACAACCCATGGGTCGCAGCCAAGAAATCACTAGGAAACGACGAACTTATAGAATCTTCAGTCAGATTGTTGTTTTGCATATCCGGACTCCGAGTGTCGCCGCGATCTGTTTTGAGCGACGGTTTGATCGGAGTGCTAACCGGTACAGGATCGGATGCAGCACCGTCCAGAGATCCCCCCTTCTTAACGTCGTTCTTGGAGGATCCACAGCCCATCGCTCGACGACTACAAACTCACCTTCGAGGTTCACAGAAGAAGAAAGAAAAAAAGGCCAGAGGAGCTGCGTGGAACCAAAAGCAGATCCCAAAAACAAAACCAAAACCAAAACCAAAACAAACCAATATGAACTAGCAATACCCAACAACACAAGTCAAAAAATTGATGATAAGTGAATATCAGAAAAAAACAAGAGGGAAAACTACACGATTAATAAGAGATGTCTGATTGGTATCACGACATCCGAAAAACGGTTCAAAAACGACGCCCCAGCAAGACAGAAGAAGAATGGCGAGAATTTAAAATAAAAAGTAATAGTGATGATGATGTTTGAACTAACAGGGCGAAAGTATCTAGCAATGCGCAAGTCCCTTTTCGCACACTCCAGCCTGTGAACGTTTGCAGAGGAAAACAAATGTAAAAGAAGCGAACGATGGTTTCTTTTATTGAAACGAGGACAGCGACATCTTGTTTCTTCTTACACAGTCGGACTTCTTTTGGCTTGCGTTTTGTCTGTTTCCTGTTCTGTTTCAAACTATCGCATACGTGAGGACGTTTGACGTTCGCCGATGGATGGCTGCTAGAAGCTGCTACGACAAACTCCGCATCTGATCATGCCATCTGATCCCCGGCGCGTTCGCCATGCGGGCAGGCTGCGCGGGTTGTTACAACATAAAAGTTACTGTCATTTGTGTTGTCCCCTGTGACCCGTCGTATTTTCTGCCTGTCACTGCGATTCATGCCGCGGTTTGCGTGGAAATGTTTGGGGAAGCCTTTTTGGCATGCCGCATGAATGACGGTGAATCAGGAGACCGGCAACTTCGGCGCCTAAACGAAGGGAGGGTGTGTGTGCTGCTGCTGTCCAGCGTAGCGCACACGGCGGACTCCACACGCGACAGGGGACGTGTTTTTATTATTTTATATATATATATATATTTGACCGTCTTTTGCCTTGTCTGCTCATACACGAGGGACATCGTCCGAAGAGTGGCCGACGTAGAGGGGCTCCATTATTCACAACTGATCTTGGGCAACACAACAAACACACAAAAGCAGCGAGTGCAATGGATAGGGCTCGCAACAGATTTTCTCTTCTTACAAACACCCCCGGCCCGCCTTCCCTCCAAAGGGTATAAACAGAAAGGGGGGCCGAGTCGGATGAGGTGGGTTGCGGAACGTTCGAGAGGAGTGCTTTGTGGACTAAAGATGGCACAAGAGAAGCGGGGGACCTGCAGACCACGGTATATGCCGTGTCGACGTCCTTGCAGGTGCCCCGCAGCGTTGCTTTTCTTGCATGGGGGTTTTTGGCAGTTGGGTGGAGAGAAAGATTCGTGCCAGGTGCAGTTTCATTCTGCTCACACAGGGCTTCGAGACTGGGAATTCTCGAAATGCGTACGGAAGCTTCCTCCTCACTTCCATATCGCTGCCGAGTATTCGAAGTGGTGTTTCTTCGGGTTTGGAAGTATGGAACTAGATGTGGTGTTGAGGTCCAGGCGAATGGCAGTCCGTATCCTATTGTCGTTGCTGTTTTAATGCTTCTTGTTTTTTTCAGAAATTCAAAAAACAACATTATCGAGGTGTTTCTGCCTTCTGATTCTTTTGATTTTTGATTTTGTTTTTGTTTTTGTCTCTGTCTTTCATGTCTGTTGTCTGATCATTGTTATTACTGTTTTTAATTATTATTATCATTATTATTATTATTTAATATAACATGGATAGTCAGGATAACCACGATAGCCTGGTTACGCCTCTTGTTGGAGGGATTGTTCCGCTGTCCGCTTTCTGCCAGCCCTCGCTGTACAGCACCTTCATGCACCACGCTTCCATGCCGAGTAGCAACAGCGAGCAGATGGATCACCACATGGCGTTCCAGCTCCATAATCAAGCCCCCGTGCCCCAGTATCCGCAGCAGCAGCAGCAGCAGACCAAGGCCGTGCTTTCGAACGATTGCCTAGTCAGTGCTCTACCAGCTTCCGTACTTCCTCTTCCAACCACCGACAATGGACATGCGCACGGCATGAGCACCACGGAGTCTTCGCCCGAAAACGACGCCCACCATTCTGACGACGGACAGTCATGCGATCGCGCTGACAATGCTCCTCTTGACGAATCTGCTCCCTCCAATTCTGTGTTCTCTTCCAGCAACTGCATGCGCACGGTTACGATTTCTGTCCCTCCTCCCGAAGCTGCATCTCGCCCTCCTCACTCGCAGAGAGGCAACAATCCGCCACCACCAATGGGACCCATTCACACTGCTCAAATCCCGCTTCCTCTAGGGTCGCTTATGGATTGTCCATCCTCGTCTTCGTCCTCTTCTCCGGGAATCCACGAACACGAATGGTCCGATCCGTGCATTCCTGGAGTGTCGCGATTTGTGGTGTACTCCAAGACCGGGAGAACCGCGTTTCACACCTGGAAGCCTTCATACGATGAAATGAATCTCGAAGATGCAGAGTGGTACAAGACATCTGTCTACACGCTGTGCATCCGCATTGAGCTTGCCGGCCATGAGCGAAGTTCGCTTTCGTCTAAAAATTCGCGATCTTCCGGCCACCGATCCAGCATTGCGGACCGCAGTGTGGATTCCTGCGGATTGGTGGTTCCGCCATTTGGCCACTTTGATAACAGTCTGTCGAACGGTTTTGGCCCGAACCATGTGGCATCCAACGGATCCCGGAAGAGCCCGTATGACAGTGGGTCGCAACAGTCGTCCAGCCACCAGTCTGTGCCTTCTCCTGAAAATGATTATGATTTGCGTTTCGACGACGAAACCAATGTATTACCAAAGAGTTCTTCGCGCTCGTCTTCCAGTTCGTCCTCCTACATATCTTTAGGATCGAACGGCCAGCCGAGAGTTGGCGTGCCTCTCGGAGATACTGCGAAGCTGCCATTCAACCCGCAGACGTCCGAGTTCGAGGCACACTTGTACCTCGTCAGCGACGGAGATTTCGTTGTCGTGGAGGGAGGTCTGAAGTTTCACAAATCCGGCCCGTATCGCATTTCTCGCAGATCGGCGGGTATCTTCCAGGGAGAGCTTGGTTCTTTTTCGCCGACCCGATTCTCCTTTGTGCACAACGGTGAGCACAACCGATTCAGAGTGCTAGTTGCCATTCACGCGGTGCCCGTGTCGTCGAATTCGTCCGACGCACCGGCGGCAAAGCGAAAGCCTGCATCTGCGTCTTCTGGTCAGTGGTACTACACGCTTTCGCCTCCGTTCCTCATCAAGTCAAAGAAACCGAAGAGGGCAATTTTATCGCAGAGAACAGGACGAAAACAAAAGCACACTGACGACTCACAAGCCACTGGTCGCTCGATGTACAATATGGAAGAGTTCGAGAGAGATCCTCTGGCGTCTGCATTGTTAGCCGGGGCTGCTGCTGCACCGGGGTTCCTTCCTCCTCCTCCTCCCGGCTTGATGCAATCTATATTACGAAGCATGAACATCAACCAGGCCATGTTGCACCCGTCGAACATGACAAATTCTTCTGCGTTCGCGATCATGCAGCAGCTCTTAGCCCAGAACTCCAGTACACAGGGAGCGCAACAAAACGCTCTGCACAACAGCTTTCTGCAGATGGGTTCCCAGCAAGGAGTCTCTGGCCCTCCAGCGTCGGTTCCTCAGCTGTTGAGCATTCCGTCTGTTCAAGGGCAGCAAACCCACAACTTTGCTCCCGATCCACCTTCCGCCTCTTCCATCGATCAAATGTACACCATTCCAGCTTCTTTTTCGTGATCACAGGAGACGACACCACAGTTGCTCATGACAACAACAGCCCACACAACTAATAAAGAAATGTAAGATACACGTCGTTTTTTAAAAAAAGTATTCAACTCAAGAAGACAAACAAGAGAGACGAGGCAGCGGCAGAGACAGAGCCAGAAAGAACCAGATTTTCCTAGACGGTCGTGGACTCGGAATCAAACTTTGGCAGTCTCGCGCACCAAGCATCCTTATCCTCCTGCGGACACACTTGCAGACCGGAAGAAAGGGCAGCATTTGCCTCATCTGCCTTTCGAAGTTTTTCCTCTCGTTGCTCCCGATCAATGCGCGCCTTGGCCAATTTTGACTGAAGTGCTTTCGAGTTGGATCGAAGAGCTTCAAGCACCACTGCTGCTCGTCTCGAATGCACATTCTCGATGGAGCTCAACTGGAGGGACGACGACGTCTGCGACAGCGTTTCCACAACGGTGGAGCGTCTCTTCGAGTCTTTCGACTGAAAGTCCTTCACCATAGCCTTGTCAATTTCCAGTTCTTTGGCCATTTTCTTTTCGAGGCCGAGGAACGCACGAAACACAACAGCGACATAGTCACGATCCTTCTGCGTTGGAAACTGGAAAGTGAATTCCTTCTTCTTGAAAGAGAAGAAGGCTTGGTTCTCCCCCCGACACTCGACAAAGAACGTCTGAGCCCACTCTTCCTTGAACACGGCCTTCTTTTCATTCCCAATCAACACCTTCTTTGAGGTCAAAGTAATCAACTGGTCCTCGTTGGCTTCGGTGTTTTTGCCTTGCAAAGTCGCCTCGCCGTTTTCAAAGTGCTTCTGCAGAGACATTGCAAAGTCTGCATCAAGATAGACCTCCAGTCCGTCTGCAGAGCTCTCAACAGGAGTACCTTTCACGCCATCCGAACGAACGGGGGTGTATCGAACTCGGAAAGACGCGTGCAAATCATCCGCATTTGGCTTGTACTGGCGTTGTCGCCCGACATCTCCCTCAATTGGAGTGTACAACGGCTCGCCAGCGCTCTTCCGCAACCACTGAAACTCGGAGCGTCCTTCGAGACCGCCAACATAGTTTCCGAGCACAGTGAGAGGGTATGTGAAGAAGGGTCCGCCTTCCACACGCACGTCGGAGACGGCCGGAGGAAGCGCAGCAACCGGAGTGGCAGTCTGGACGGATACTGCAGGGCCCTGAGCACCATCGGAGCGCACTGGAGTGTATTCAAAAACGAGATGATGACCGGTATCTTGCGCGGAGACCGTGTAGGTTGGCGCAAAATCCTCGGAAACCTTGGTTCGCTTATCCGTCTTCGGATCCAGTCTGTACCAGGTCAAGAGCGACGATCCCTCATAGCCTCCATAGTACTCGCCCTTTCCCACCAACTTGATCGGCGGGAGTGCTTCGGCAATCGCCGCTCCAGCAGGAAGAGTCTCAATACGGACGTTGGAAACGACAGGTGCAGCGGGAGCGACGGCTGAGTTGGATGAAACGGTCACAGTCTGACCACGAGTCCCGTCGCTTCGAACTGGAGTATACTCGACTCGAACGATACGATGGACGTGTTCCAGCCCGAGGAGTGGTTGCCTCTTGCCATTTTCCAGTTCAATGAATGATGACGGTTCCGGAAAGATGGAAAGAGTCGAGTCGCCTTCAGTTCCACCGACATAGTTTGGCTCAAACACAACGGGGCAACCTTGCTTCCAGTCAGAAGGCGATTCTCGCAAGAGCGGGCGTGAAAGATGCGGCGGCGCGGCGATCACTTGAGCTGACAACAGCAGCTGAACTGGTTCACCACGGACCCCGTCTACGCGCACAGGCGTAACCGAAACAGCCATAAACGCCCCGATATCCTCGCGTTGGAGAACGTACGGATCTCGGGAGCGGGAGACAACGACCGGGTCTCCAGCAATGCGTGTCCATTCAAAGATTGAGTCACCTTCTGGACCTCCCATGTACGAATAGTCATACGTGAGCGCAGTGCCCTCTTCGACAGTTTCCTGCCCATCCACAAGAGTCGCATTGATGGTAAATGCCAAAAGCGCAACTCGAGGAAGAGTCCATTTGACCGGGGAGGACGAAATGACCACGGACGGCTCACCGCGAACATTGTCAAAACGGACCGGCGTCATTTCCAAAGCAATGTACGAGTTGCAGTGAGCATTCAACGGTAAGAAATCCGACGCTTCGACGGGCACATCATTGATTGCAGTCCAATGCTCACGGGGGGCCTCCAGGGAAGGCACCAGAAAGTACTGGAACAAATGCTTTCCTGCGGGGCCTCCCCAATACACGTAATTCGGACGGAACGATTCCCCATCAAAGATTTCGTCTGGGAGAGACAATTCATGCACTATAGGATCCGCGTAGGAGACAACTGCTTCCGTCTGGGCAGACACAGGAGTGCCAAACGTGCCGTCCGAGCGTTGAGGCGTGACGGTCGCGCGGACAAAGTGATCCACGTCTCCCATGCCCAGTGTAATCGTGCGGTCTCCTGCGGAATCCTCAATCTCCTTCCACCCGCTAACCCCGTCCTTGGACCGCTCCCATGTAACACGCGTGCCCTTTCCTTCATCACCGCCGACATACCCGTACGAAGCGCCAATGTCAGACCCCTGCTTTCGCGCACCATTCAGCGAAACCGAAGTCACACGAGGAGCACAGGCAGCAATCGTGGCAGGGGTAGTCAGCTCTACAGGCGAAGCAGAGCGTGTGTAGTCTCGTCGAACTGCAAAAGCAACAACGCGCAGCGCATGGCCGAGGTCCTCACGAGTGGGGATGTACTCGAACGTGTTTTTTGCAATTTCCACAGGCGCAGTGGAGGCGTTGTTGTGCGGCAGACGGAACCATGCAACATCATGCTGTTCCGCTGGGAACCCGCCCTTGTAAGAATAATCCACACACAGCTTGGATGCTTCCTCAAACACACATGCAGGAGAAAACTTGAAATCGACAAATACAGGATTACGAGGCGCAACGGCAGTGGGAAGCTGCAGCACAGACGCTTGACCCTTAACTTTCTGGGATGAAATCGGCGTGTAGACCAGCTTCAGATGGCAGCCAACGTCTGCGAGCGTGGGAGTGTAGGACAAGGAAACGACGCTGTTATTGTGCTTGGCAGAAGTCGGTTGACGCTCTACGGTTGTAATCAGAACCTCTTGCGCATTCTCTGCAACACGATAGATCTGCAGCGTCGAATTTCCTTCGACACCACCAAAGTAGTCGCCACTGACCACCAAGGTCTCGTCCTCGGTCCACTGGTCCGCATTTTCGAGTGTCACAGAGCTATCGTTCCCACGAGCCGGTTGTTCTTCATCATCCGGCACACGCAAACGAACCGCCTGTGCTTGCTGACGACCCAGCCACAATCGGCGGATGGCAGGAGGACCTTCACGGATAACGGACGGAAGGTTGTGGACAAAGACGGGGGTCTCGGTATTCGTTTCACCGCGATCGTTGGATGGAGAAATGCGAACGCTCAGCAGCTTTCCAATATCCGCAACGGTGGGATAGTAAGTGCGCTCGCAAGACAGCACGCGGCCATCTGCTTTTGACACCCATTCCACGGTGGTCGTACCCTCAACTCCACCGTAGAAGTGGTACTCCACTGACAGCTCCCCACCTTCAACAGGTTCTCCGGTGACTTTCACATCGCGGACCGATGGCGGAGCTGGCTGAATAATGGAAGTGATGGCAAAACAAGAAAATGGAGACAAACTGGAAAGATACGAAGGAGCAAACGCAGTGATTTCGGCCATCAAGCAGCAATCAACGTCATCCAACACGAGATCGTACTCACAAGCGCGCTCCTGCTCCACACTTTCGACGACAGAAGACGAAGACTTCTCGAGTTCCACAAAGTCGCCGCCACAGCCGCGGGTGGAGCGATACCACTGGACCGTAAAGATTCCTGGGGTTGCACACCCGTCTGTTTCACGAAGGGCCTGCATTTTTGCTTTCTGAATGTCCTCCGACGTCACAGTAATTTCTGACTTTTGACCTCCGATGGAGTACACATACTTTCCAGGAGTCAAGAAGAGAGTGGTTTCAAATGCGGCCTTGGAAGTCGACCGAGACATATGCACAGGACTCGCCAACTTCGGAGTTTGGAAAACCACCTCGTCAATTGTCGCATGGGAGAGCGTGACGGGCAGCATGTGCGAAGGCAGAAACCCAAACTTCTCCGGATGTTCTGTAAGATGCGCAAAGGCAGCCGTGTTCAGCTGCAAGATGACCTCCAATTTGAGTCGGGAGCCTTCCATGACAGCGCCGTCCTTTCCAGAACTTGCAGTCTTCACATGCAGAATCCGGAGTGCCATTGTCTCGGAAGCCTCCTTCTGAAGCTGCTCAAGATAGACATCTTGTTCCAGGTTCGTTTTGTCGGACTTCTTCCCGGGAGTAGAAATCTTGGAATTGTTTGCCAGCTCTGAATCGAACGACGACTTTGAGGCTGGGATCCAACCCTCGCGCAAGCACACAGCAGTCTTCGTATCGACCAATCTGGAAGACTGCATCCGTTCTTCTTCAGAAACGTCCTTTCCGTTAATGCGGCGGAGAGAGGCAGACGACATGCCAATCAGTGCCGTTCGAACATCGACCTTTTCACAGACAGGG
The DNA here is from genome assembly GCA_009859145.1 of Andalucia godoyi. Taxonomy (NCBI): domain Eukaryota; class Jakobea; order Jakobida; family Andaluciidae; genus Andalucia; species Andalucia godoyi. Next base: position 285,578 of record VRVR01000025.1, read on the forward strand.
TTCTCTTCGATGGAAATCGACTCCAGTTTGGGATGCCTGGGCATTCCGCCCAATGACTGGAGCCTGTTGGATCCAAGAGCAAGGACAAGCAATGACGGCAGCAAGGGCATACCGTCAAGAGACTCCAGGGCGTTGTGTGCAAGAGACAAGACCTGCAGTTCATCAAACTTTGGAAAGTCAAACAGTGTTGTCAGATAGTTCCCAGACAGAAACAGCTGTCGAAGGTTCGGCAACGGGGCCAGCAGATCAAAGTGCGAGAGCGCATTGCACGACAAGTCAAGAACCTTCAGTTGGGGAAGCATTGAAAACGATGAAAACGACGACAAGCAGTTGTCTCGGAGATAGAGAAACTCGGCTCTCTGCACATGGGGAAAGAGAGAATCCAGAGATGTAAGTCCCTGTGAATTGAGCGACAACCGGCCGTTCTGCGGACGCAAAGCTTCCAGAATATTGTCGTCATCATGATGCGACGCAGCCGATGACAAATGCCGCGCCGAGCGCACCGTCGACTTTGACGAGTCCAGTCGCGACAAGTCGACGGACGTGTTGATCGACTTGCGGCGACTCGATGCTGAAGGCGTAGACCCCGTCGTCATGTTCACAATCGTAAAAACAAAAGAGAAACAATAAACACAAACAAACAAACAAGCAAACAGCACAAATAAATAAATAAATATATAAATAAATATATAAATCAAGAAGAGAGACAGAAATATGAAAATAAAATAGACAGGAGAAATATTGCAGATCATGATTGACGTTTTCCCGGACCTAAACAAAGCAGGGGGGCGTTTGTCATTTTGACTTTTGGGGTTGCCGCAGTTTCCTTGGGAATGTCAGTCCGTGTCATTGTCGGGGCGTAATCCCCGCCGCTCGTCCTCTGAAAACTGAATTTACATTTGGTTCCTGATGTACGACTGGATGCGGATGGTCAGCAGGGATTCGCCATGCTTCGTGCACAATGCATGGGATGCGGTTTCTTTTTTTTCTGACAACGGTGCTGTGACGACTGGCGACGATCTCGGGGGTGTTGTGTTTTGCTGGTGTTTTATTTTCTGACGCGTAAAGCCTTTTTTCAAATCACGTTTTATACTGGGGGAACGCAAGTCTGGGGAGTATGGAGGGCACATAGGGCGCAGTGAGAAAGAAAAACGCCGGGGTCGGCTTACTTCTTGTCGAATCTTCCGCTCGAGACGTCATACGTCACTTTGGCAGCAAACAAGGCGACCATTCCCGTAACGATGACATCTCCTGCAAAAGCCATCTGATCGATGCATTTGCGCGTCTTCGGCTTGTAATCCGAATTCTATAAATTGGGAACGAGAGGAAAAACAACAAGAAAACACGACAAAAAGAAAAGAAAAAGAAAAGAAAAAGAAGAAGAAGAAAAGCAAAATACGCAAAAAAGCAAGTCAGATTAGCAGATGATCATAAATCAGCCAAATACACATATTCGGTATGAATATCACAAAATTTAAGTTTTAAAAAGGGGGAAGAGAGAACACCAATAGAGAAGATACATACAAAACGGCGGAAAACTGCCTGACGAGAAACAGCAGCAATGGATTGTTTGAAGAACATGGTTGGAGTACCAAGACGGGATAACACAGACTAACGCAGAGAGAACAACAACGCAAACTGGGAAAGCAGCGAAAGACCTTTTTCTTCAAGGAGGTTTTTCCCACCTTTTGGAAACACAAAGCATGCGGTCTACGGCAGTTTATGTCAAAATGAAATAATAATAATAAAAATAAAACTACAACAACGCCTACATTTCTCACTGAGGATGCATGACCATCGCCAGTTATGCGTAATCAGTGTTGCAACCCGGGCCATGTCGCCATGGACGGGAGAGGGGGGGTAGGCCCCCCACAGGCCTTGCTGGTGTTCTTAAGATAAATGTTCCGCGCTCCGTTTCAATCTCGATCAATCTGCGAGCAACACGCGAGACATGCAGACACTTTGCTTCCGCCGCTCGCGACACTCGGTCGCCTTATGGAACAAACGTTGCAAAAAGTGAAACCAAAACCAAACCAACGAATGATAGAATGATAGATGGCTACGGATGCTGCGTTAAAGAGTGTCGAAAATGCAGAGCCTGTGTCACCGGCTGAATTTTGGCCAAGCGTGCATCAGCACAAATTCCTGTGAAACAAAACGTGTTAGTGTGTCGGCCAGTATTGACCGTGTCTGTTTATGTATAGTTCCGCATGCATGATAATGACGTGTCATTATGCAACGGTCATCTCTTCTTCCGTCTTGAAGTCGACAGCTTCTTTTGAGCAGCGATGCGGGCGCGTCGAACAATTTCTGCTTGCTCCATACCGGCCTTGTTGTCTGCATGCACTGATTTGAACTTTGTACTCGAGGGAAAATCGTACGATTCGCCGTCTTGCTTATCGCCTGCGGCCGCGTCGGGATCAACAGCATCCTCGTCGTCGGAACCGTCATTTCCCAGAGAATTCTTCTCACCCTTCTTTCTGGAATCGCGCAGAACAAATTTTGGAATGACTTCGATGTGCTTCGAAGGATAGGCAGACCTTCTGACTTCAGTCCCCGCCATACTGTCGGCTTCTTCAGTTTCTTCGACTACGTCGTCCGCCGCGTCCAAGTCACCTCGTTCAGCACCATTCTCTGCGCCGTCCTCCACAGACAATGCAGCACCGGCATCTCTAGGGCTTTCACCCTCTTCGAAAACGCCCTTTTCCATCTGTGAATTAGCGCCATCTTCAGCAGCGTCGTCATCAGCCACTTCTCCCTCCTCCTCCTGCTCCTCCTGCTCGTCGTCGTCGTCGTCATCATCGTCTAGATCCTCCATCGAATTGTTCGTCTGAAACTCGCTCTCCAGGTCCTTGGACCAACCAGAGGCCTCCAGCTTGGAATCAAGATTTCCTCGCTTTTCGACTTCGTCAAGCGTGATCGCAAATTCAGTCTCGAATCGGAACCGACGTCTGAAAAAGTCTTTCAAGCTCTTCACGTCTCGCTGGAACAGTTCCTCGGCGTTCGGATGACTGGTCGAAACCATTTGCGGAAAGTCGATAAACACAATTGTGTCATCATCCTTGATCATCAGATTGAACTCGTTGAAGTCTCCATGGATCAAACCAACTTCTGCGAGCTGGACAAGCAGCTTCACACATTGTCGGAACACATTTCCGGCATCCTCGACGTGGCGGACACTTGCCAATGGCCAACCAGCAACACGCTCCATGACCACAGCATGTCGGCTCCAGTCTACCGGCTCAGGAACAGGAAATCCCTCTGAATGCAGAGCCTTCATGAACGCATATTCCTTTGCAGCCGCAAGTCTCGACAAATACAGCCACGAAGCACTGGTTCGGTGCTGCAGGTAGTCGCGCTTCTCCTTCACGCCGCGAAACGACGTGCGCCCAAGTCTGTGGAACTTGATAACAAGCGGCCGATCCATATCGTTTGTAGCAGCAAACACGTCGGATTCCTTTCCCACGCCGACCTTGGATCCAATTCCAGTGACCGTCTGTCGAGAGGAAAAGGCATGCACCGCAAGATAGTCGTAGCCTGCATACGTGAGTTTGTATCCGTCATACTTTAGACATTCGTGATGGATCAAGCGCAGTTTAGCAGCACGGGAAATATGGGGCCCAATCGCATTGCGGCTACGATTCGGAAACGCAATGCGCTGAATCAACGGAGTCGGAACAACCTCGTGGTTCTTCATTCCCATTTCAATGGCCACAAGCGTGCGCCAGTCCCCCTTTTCCAGGTAGATCAAAGGCTCAATGTCGAATCGCACCATCCGTCTTACAATCCAATTTTACTACTTTCAAAATCAAAGAAGAACAAGAAGCACAAGAGCAAGATCTGACAACAAAAAAGAAAATCACATTTACCATCACAGTCTCGTTTTTTCTTCATTTGAAACTTATATTGCAAAAAATCAAAAGGAAATGAGCGAAACACCCGTAGCATCACCTGAGACCAAAAGCCCCTCTCCCGAGCAACACGCACTGCCATCACATTCATATTCTGCAGCAGAATCGACGCGTAAAAAACAAAAAACAGACTGATTTCTAAAAGGAGAGGCGAGAGGCGAGGAAAGGCGAGGTTAAAGAAGAAGAAGAAGAAGGAGGAGGAGGAAACCATGATGCTTCGACGGCTCTTCTCATCGGCACCGGTCGACAAGGGGATTGCGTCAGTGTTCGCGCTGGGAAAGCTGAACCACGTTGCAATAGCTGTACCGAAGCTGGATGCTGCAGTCGAACGGTTTGAAAAGGGTCTTTGTGCGACCGTTGGGAACTTCCAGACGCTGCCTGAGCATGGAGTCAAAGTCGCATTCGTGAAACTGCCAAACACGAACATTGAGCTGCTGGAGCCGTACGGCGAGAGCTCGCCCATTTCAAACTTTTTCAAAAAGAATGCGGATGGCGGAATCCACCACATCTGCATCGAGGTCAAGGATATCAATGTTGCGATGCAGCAGGTGAAGAAGTCGGGAATCCGACCGCTGAGCGCAGAGCCAAAGATCGGCGCCCATGGCAAACCAGTCGTGTTTCTTCATCCAAAGGATTGCAACGGCGTCTTGGTTGAACTCGAGCAAGAATAGCTCCCACCATTCAGGTGATGGGCTTTGGTTTTTGTAAAGCATGAAGCTTTTTGTCTCACCGTTTTCGTATCTTGTCGGGTCACTCTCAAAGAGGGACGGAGCCTGGGGTATGCGGCTCGTGCACCCCATCGCTCGCAAAGTGGAATGCAGCAAGATGCATGCAGCACCAGGACAGGCAAGACGAAGCTGGCTGTCACGACACAGCAGAACAGTTACAAAAAAAATATATACAAACAACAAAAAAAAACGTACCGGTTCCCACGGATCACTTGCTGAGCATTTCCCAAGCCGCACCGAAGGACGCTGAATATTCTGCTTCGACGTTTGGACGAGATTCCCGAGTTCGACAGAACGATGAAGCGTGCTGCCGTCCCCGTGGCCTCGTCGAACACCGTGGAATCGCCGCAGATAAGGACGATCCGCCTTGTCGTGTGATCAGCACACCTTTCTACACATCGAATAGGCTTTTGCAACGCAGGGCCCCCGGTTGTTGGTTGGACATTTTCCTGTTTTGTGCTCTTGTATTCTGGTTTCCCGACGATCCGTGACAGTTCGCAGTCCACGTCAGAGCAAAGGCGTCGGATGGCTCTGTCGGTGTGCAGGATGCCGTTGCGAACGACCCTTTTTAGGCGGTCCACTATCTGACGTGCGTCAAAACACGTATGAGCACACCGGGAAAGCATCTGCACAGATGCTGTTCTGAATCACCACGAGTGCTACTACCCTGATCAGATGCTGCACTCCTTTCTGCCTGCAAACTCGTTCTTTTTAAGGCATCCACTCTGGCGAAGGACGATGACCGCATCGGAAAAAGGCCTTCAGACTCGAGAGTCTCCGTCATCCCGAGTTTTCACCCCGAACGTTTGCTCACTTTTGTAACTAGCGGCAAGCTCCCCGGTTCCTGCCCCACGGGATCCTATTTTACTTTTCCCGTTCTTCCCTTTTCCCTCCCTCCTTCCTCCTTCCTCTGCTTCCTCCTGCTCCTGCTCCTCTCTCTCTCACCCCTCTCAACCCCCTTTCGCAGCCTCTCACTCCTTTCCTCAAAGAATTATTTCACCGATCAAAAGCAACAACACGCCACTCTCTCTACCCGCCTTTTGTTTTTGACCGAAACAAATCAGCGTTATATTTTCCATCTGCACAACTCTTCAGCTTTCGTATCTTTTCGCCGACCTCATCGCATACGAGACATGGGGTGCGGTACGAGTAAAGCGGTGGAGCCGCTGACGGTTGGTCGACGATCATCTGCAAAACATCCCGACGTCCGGCGTTTCAGCGATCCGGAGGAATCATTGCAAACGTCTCACTCTTCTGCTGCCGTTGATCGATGCAAGAGCACGGCTTCGGTGGTCTCTGTCTCGGACTGTGTCCTCGGCCCAAGAGGCGACAGTCTGCTCTCTATGACAGTGCTCACCGACTACTCCCCGAGATCGGACGAAGAGCTGATGGCGGACAAGGAGCCTGTGATCGAAGAACCGTTTGGCTCGCCACAAAAGATTGAACTCAACAACAAGACCATGCTTCCCGTGAACTTGACCGTGTGGTACACTGACGGATGGAAGCCGATTTCGCACAGCAAGATGCTTCCGACGAGGAGCCATCGTTCGGTCGATTTGAGCGTGCAGCGGCATGTTGCGGAACGTGGATTCCAGAGCAAGGAGATTGTAAACTGCGGCGGAACAAGATCGCAGTCGATAGTCGAGGTTCCGCATGGCTACAGGATTGTCGCGTGCGAAATCCTTCAGGGTTGGCAACGGGCGCTTGTTCTGTGCTTCAACGACGGAGAGCCCTTGCGATTTGATATTGCACCAATCAGTTGTGGCCCCGGCATGTCGGAAACCGACATGGAGGTGCGGGCATTGTTTGAAGCTGTGAAGGACGACGTTTCAACCACCGGCGTATGCTGTGTCTGCAGTGGTAGCAAGTCCGTGCAGCCATCAATCTCGACACTGCGAGTACCGGTTTACAAGGACGTCGAGGATGTTCCGCAATCGGCATTTGTTGTTCGGATCAAGAGTGGGTCGGTTTCTCAGTACTGCTTCTCGATTCGACACAACGGAAGCGAAGTGGGCTTTCTTCCGTCAGACCAAATCGAGCTGGATGCAGACCAAATTGTCCAGAAGTACACCGAAGGAACGGAATGTCCATGACGGATGGATCTGGCGGCTCCAACAATATATGCAATTACACTATACTCCCCCCTGTACAGAACTGTGAGGATGCACTGAATATAAACGAAAATGAAAAGGAAAATGTTAAACTTCCAATTGATTAATTAAATAAATACAGCAGCAAATTTAAATAATATATTGAAGGAAAAAAAAAATGCGAGCGAGAAGGAAAGAAATAAATGATAACAGTAGTCTTTATACATTTTCTTAAAAATTAATAGTGTTCCAAGTTTCAAAATTGATTCTGTTTTGCAGCACCAGACCAGCTTTCCAATTCCAAGGGCACCCGCAATGTTGGAAGTGCAAACTTCACCAATTGGAAGAACATCAGCGCGACTGCACCCATTGCGCACGCACCCACAATAGCCGTCCAGCAGTTATGGACATGGAAAAACGTTCCGACAAGAACGGAGCAGAATGACGGAACACCGTGCAGGCCGACGACGCTGGATGCATCATCCAAAAAGAGTTTTCGGCGAACAAGAAAGACGAAAGCGTGGGAGAGCAATCCCGACAGCAGTGCGCAGGCAAATCCCTGCCAAATTGTAAGAGAATCTGCGCAAGCAAGAATCGATATCACAGACGAAAACGCAATGCCTGAATCCAGATACAGGCCGGTGCCAACAACAAGTCCCACGAAGCCGATACAGACAACTGCAAAACTTGGCAAAGTTTTAGAGTACATTGTCGGGTAGCACACCAAATTGAGCAAGACAGAAATGGCAACGAAGCCGCTGCCAAGTCTACCCGTCATAGTCCCCGAAGCAGTGAAGTAGTTTGGAGAGACATCCGTGGCTTCGCTCCCGCTCTGCAAGCCAGCAGCGTGCTTTGCATACTGTCTTGGACCAATGTACCAACAACCAACGGCGGCAAAGATGGACGGAACCAGATGAAATGTGGCTCCTGCGTAATCGTGGTAGTCCAAGTCCCATTTTTGGAGCATATACACAACGATCGGACAGATAACAGAGGAATATACAATTGCAGCGGCTGCGTGAACCCACACGGATGTTCGCTCTGCCCAAGCCGAGGACATGATAAATACCCCTTGCATGCACAACGCTGCTACAGAAAACCATGTTTGATACGCATCATCTTCCTGGTAGACATCTTGGGGCTTATCTATGTGCAAATAGTCGAAAGTGCCGCGCGAAACCGGATACCCAACCAAAGAGACGCAGAGAACCACCACGGTGGCAAGAAGAAGATTTTTTTGCAGCACATTCTTCGACAGGGTCGGCCGCACAAAGACCATTTCACGAAGAGTGCAGCCAAGAAGAAGGAAAACCATCCATACGGCGGAGGCAGAAGTTTGCAACACTCGAATCTTGATCTGCTCCAGCCGAGTCTTGAGATCCTCGACGGAAAGATAATCCGAAGGAACCAACACGGTTTCGACGGGGTGGACGTAGATGGTTCTGAAAAAGTTTCGTCCCGCGACTTCTGACCAATTGAGAGACGCGTACTCGGTGAGAAACGTGAAATTCACCTTCGACAACGCTGTCGTGAACGAATCAAGTTCCCTGTGCACCATCGCCAACGTATCCAGAACCGGTGCCAATGTACTGTTCAGCATCGACATCGACGAAGAGCGAACTGCAGTTTCTGTTGCTGTGCCTGCCATGATTGCGGAAAGATTCGACTCTAGTACTTGCGAATACGTGAAGAGTCGCTGCAATTCCGACCGCATCCGTAGGAATAAATCAGAGTCCGCATCCGTGAGCTTCACTTCAACGGTGAAGTTTGACAGCGAGGAGACATTGGCAGACAGATACGCGACATCGTCTTCGAATCCCTTCAGAAGCGTGCTGAGCTGCACGATTTCCGCACTGTGATTCAACAACGTACTCGACTTTACGCCGAACGTTGAATTGGCACTGAGCATCCGGTCCAGACCTTCTGTCAAGGAGCGGTTCATGTCGGCGTACAGCGAGGACCAGTTTCCACTGTTACTCGCAAGGTATTGCGCGAGAGCCAGATAAGAGGCATTCAACGCAGAGGACGCCGCTTCGTAGGCACCGACGGAGCTATATATTCGGGAGTCTTCGTGGAGCAAATCCACCAGAACCTGATACACGCGAGACATGTTTGGGATCAGAGAGAAAAACGAAATGACAGTTGCATTCAGCGATGTAATGTTGGACGAGAACACCAAATCCATTGCAGCCAGCTGCGACAGAGACTGGTTTTGTGCTGCCTGCAAGCTAAGGATCGAGGATACGGAAGCGTTGAGGTCGTTAGCACGGTTCGACAGCAAAGATATGTTCGCGCTCAAGTATTCATCGGCCCTCAGCAAGTCTGAAATCCACAGACTTGTTACATTCGCAAATGAAAACAGCTCTGCTAGTGTCGTGTCCGGGGTGATCGTGAAGTTGCTCTCCTTGGTGCCTTGGGCATGCACGTTGTACCGTAGAAGGAGGCAGATCACAAATACATGTATTCCAAAGAAACGCAAGACATGGCTCGGCATCATGGCGGATGATGGTCCATTAAAGAAACGTCAATGCAATCAACAATGCCTGGACAAGGAAAAAAGAATTGCGCCCATCCCAAACAGTCCCCAATTCGGATTCCGGAAGCAGGAAAAAAAAAGGGGTGACAGATGATCGGGCAATTTTTACGTATCAATTGATTCTTTCCGCTGGCCAAAGCATGAAACCGACTTGACTACGGTAGGAACATCGCGTTCCCATTGGGTAAGGAAAAACTTCTGGGATGATGTTGTTTGAGGTTCATACACGAAACCCATCCTGCCTTTCGCTCTTCCCATCCTTCATTTTGCCAAATGACCATTTTTCGCACGATTTCTTTTTCTTTTTGCTGTCGAACGCGCACTTACACCAAAGAAAAAGGACGAGTGAGTGAGTGAGTGAGTGCGTGTGCGTGTGTGTGTGTGAGAGAGAGAGAGAGAGAGAGAGAGAAATGACTGTTGGCAAGCCTACATCTGGTCGAGTTTGGAAGCAGCCCAGGGAGGCATTCGTGAAGACGTTCTGCCAGACCCCGACACCAGCTGTACATCCAACATATCTCAAGCGCCGCGCAGCCGATGCGAAATTGGCGAGTATTCGGCAGATTTCCAGGATGATGAAGGAGGAGAAGAAGATGGAAAAGGAGGCAGAAAAGGAGAGAATAAAGAAGGTCCACCAACGCAGACTGGAGAACGAAAAGAAGGCAGAAGTCGTTCAGACGATCAGCAATCCGCAGAAGATCAAGAAGATGAGCAAGAAACAGCTTCAAAACCTCCACAAGCGCTAATACCGCAGTTGCCCTCCAGTCGTCGTTTCTTGTACATTCATGGTTTCATCTCTACGTGAATTACCGATGCTATTCTGATTTTGAGTATGGCTTTTTTGTTTTTGTTTTTTGACATTGACAAGGTAAAACAATCACGAGTACTGTTTTGAGTGTGGTCTTTTTTCCTTAGAGCTCTTTTTGATACTCTTTCAGTCGGGACTCATACTCGCGTCTCCACTCGGACGCATTGCCTGCGAAAACAACCGTGCGTGACGAACGAGCCCGCTGTCGCATCCACAATGCAAAGGCAGCAAGAAAAATACCGAGAAGAATAACAAAAGCTGCACTGCTTTCGGTGATCCACATCGTCAGCATTGGCGATACTGTGCGCCAGGGGAGCGGAGAGCAGGGGAGGTGGTAATTTATATTGATTTAAAAAAATTAAAAAACCCCTCTCAAACAGAAGAAATACCGAGAGAAAGAAGAAGAAAAGAAGAAACAATGTGCCTTACCTACTTCCCTTCAGTGCACCCAGAATGTTGCGGGATTGCAGCAGCTCCAGCCCGCTTCAGAGGGATCAACTGGAGTTCTTTTTTTCTGCACGTAACGTAATAATCACAGGCGTCGTTAAAAATAAAATACTAACAATAGCAATGGTAATAATCATAATATTGTTGTGTTGCGACAGCAGGCTGTACATGCTTTCCTCAGCTGCGTCTTCCTGTCTGCAGGCGAAGGACGACATACGCAAGGATGCGATAGGCAACAATCATTGCAAACAAGACCCCGACATCGAGTCCACGGGTGTCGGTGTCGAATCCGTAAAAGTCGAGGACGGTGTCTCCAGAGAAGGTGCGCGGGCTTTGCACGGTACACACATTCGCTAGTGCTCCGGAATAGTCGCAGCGGAAGGACTCTCCGTGAAGCTCATTGTACGCCATGCTTCGGAAGGCGTACATATGAAAGCTGAGATAGGAGATCCATTTGAAATACGGCGGGATGTCTGTGAAGTTGAGAAAGAATCCGGAAACCAGCATAAACAGTCCAAACATTCCCGATGCGGCTGCAAGGCCTAGCAAGAATATTCGAGTGGAGGACGCAATAAGAACGACTATGGACTCGGCACAAAACAGCGCACCAAACAGCAGTGCAAAGAAGTAGCCGAATCTGCCATCGACAAAGCCAACCCACCAGTACACAATGATTGAGACAAGCAAGGTAATCAGCAAAATCCACGGAAGAGACGCAAACGTACTGGCCATCAAGTACGAGGAGACCCGATAAGACCCATTACGACGCTCTCGGGTGAAGATAGCGCGATCGACGATTAGTTCCGGAAGTGACGCAACAGTCATGAAGCTCAAAAACGCCACCAGAAAGAACAAAAGTGCAAGGCGATTGAACACGTCCGTCTCGGAATTGTTCATATTGGCATACAGAGTACCGAGAACGATCCCCATCATGACAAACATTGCCACACGGACCCAGTACAGAGCAGGGTTCCTGATGGCGTTCTGAAAGTTCCGCTGCAGCAGAATTCCGAACTGCCGAATGGATGATCGCGCATACGGCTCCACTGGATGCTTCATGTTCTCTCCGACAGCCACCACCCCATTTTCGGGGGCACGACATTCTGACTGCAAGCTCGCACCCGCCTCCAGCTGGGCCATCAGCTTCTTCTTCCCATCTGATTCTTCGTAGCCTTCGATGAGTTCCTGGACGTTCTCCGTTGTGGTACCCTTGAAATCCGTGTTGATCTTTTGCATAAAGAAGTCGGCAGGATTCGCAAGCGGAGGGCATCTGTACCCGAGAGATCCGAAGAAGTCAATGGCAGTTTTTGCTGGTCCAAAGTACACGACCTCGCCGTGAGACAGCAGCATGATCTTGTCGAACTTTGCAAACAGCGTGGAGGAAGGCTGGTGGATCGTCGTTACTACAGTGCGGTTCTGTCTGGCCAGCTTGATGATTCCATCCATCACTACGTTTGCAGCGGTAGAGTCCAAGCCTGACGTCGGAACGTCCAAGAATGCCAGACATGGCCTCGAAATCATCTCGATGCCGATTGCAAGACGCTTGCGCTGTCCACCGGATATTCCGCGGATAAACTGCCCACCGACAAGTGTGGAGGCGCAGATGCGAAGTCCAAGGTCATCAATGATGTTGTTCACCAATCTTTTCTTTTCCTCGCTCCGCACAGAAGCCGGTAACTGCAGGTCTGCTGCATACATTAGCGTTTCGTACACAGACAGTGTCGCCATGAGATCGTCTGTTGCGTGGACGTATGCAGAGACACGCTTCAGTCTCGATTTTGCATCTTGTCTGGTGCATCCGTTGAACAGGATAGATCCCGTCAGTCGCTGGGAGGGCGCAATCGTGCCGGCGAGAATGTCCAGCAACAGCGTTTTCCCGCTTCCCGAGGCTCCCAAAATGGCAAGCACCTCTCCCGATCTCACGATCCCCGAGATGTTCTTGAGAAGGACCCTTGTCTGTCCGGGGTTCTCGGGATCGGGAATCGTAAAGGACACGTTCTTAAACTCCAGAGTGATCTCGCAAGAAGGCAGCAGGGTGTCCAGCGGGTCCATCCCTGGCCGTGTCATGTCAACCTTTACAGTATCTGCCCCAGACATCGTGCTTCCTGATTCTGTGGCGTTCCGCGTCTAGGATTTTTCTTCTTCTATGATGAAATTAACAAATTTAAATAACTGAATTTTTTATTTTTTAATAAAAAAGAAAAGAAAAGAAAAGAAAAGAAAAACGAAAACAGCAACAACGACAAAACTCGCAAAGCAACAGCACAACATTTCTGTGTCGCGAACCCCGAGAAGGGAAAGATGCAGAGCGGGCATATTGAAGCGCAAAAAGACCGCTGGAAGTACTGGCAGTCTGGTACGGATAAAATGATAAAAATAGCCCGCGGCGGTGAGTTTTCCATCCAGAATTTTTGCGACGCCGCGAAAAATCAGCGCCCTAGCGCAAGAGAGCAAGCAGCACAAACACGTACGTTTCGTAATTCTGATGGTTGCTATTTCATTTAATTTTATTTTTTGATGGGTTTCAGTCTTTTTCTCTTGTTTCTCTAAGGGGTTGGGTGTTTTTTTTGGTTTTTTTGCTTCATTCGCGGGCTTTCGAATCATTTGCATACTGCGATGTCGATGGAGTCAGAGCTAAGTGTCAGTACAGCAGATCTTCCCGGCACAGAACGAGCTGCTGCGGAAGCAGTCCAAGCAACGTCAAAGTTTTCACTGTCGGAGTTTCCGACGACTCTTCAGTTCGAAAATCTCTCCTTTTCCGTGGAAGTGAATTCCGTAGACCAGGATGGGAGGGGTGTGAAAGCCAGAAGGTACATTCTGCGAAATCTCAGCGGGGCTGTGAAGCCCGGAGGTGTGCTGTGTGTAATGGGACCGACTGGAAGCGGGAAGACAACATTTCTGGATGCCCTCGCCGGTCGCATTGGATCTGGGCTTTTGGAAGGAAAAATTCTGATCAACGGGGTGGAACGATCGGATCTCGGAGACCGGTTTGCTCGAATCGCTGGCTTCGTTCCGCAGTTCGAAGCGCTGCAGTCTACACTGACCGTGATGGAGACCATGATCTATGCTGCAGAACTGAATCTGCCTTCCACAATGTCTCATCAGGAAAAGATCGAAAGGTGCTCAGAAATACTGGATCAGATGGGGCTGCATTCTGTCCGCAACACGCTCGTCGGCGGACCGTTCCTGGCGGGGATCTCGGGGGGTCAAAGAAAACGTCTTGGAATCGCCGTTGAGCTGGTTACTGCAAAGCCTCTGCTTTTCTTGGACGAACCGACCACTGGTCTGGATTCGTCATCGAGTTTATTTGTCATGGAGCTCATTATCAATCTGGCAAAGAAGTACGGATGCACGATTGTGTGCACCATTCACCAGCCGCAGTTCCAGCTGTTTGAGCTTTTTGATCGGCTCCTTTTGCTCTCGCGAGGGAAAATGGTGTACATGGGCAAGGCGTCCGAGGGCCCCAGATTCTTTGAAGAATGCGGTGTTCCGGTTCCGCAGTACACGAATCCCGCAGACCACTTCCTCGATGTCCTGAACACCGATTTTTCTTCTTCTTCTTCTGCCACCTCTGCTGAAGCTGCCGAAGCTGCAGTCGTTGCAGAGCAGACCATCGACACAATGGTTTTGAAGTTCGCTGGATTTTTGCAGCAATCGGAAACCTCCAAATCGGACACATCTGCCACGGGCAATGATCGTCCATCCGCAGTTCCTGGCTCCGATTTCAATACGTCTGCAGCGCACCAACTGTGGTGGCTCCTGAAGAGATCTTTCTTGGATACTGCGCGCAACCCGCTGACGTTCTGGGCTTCTTTTGTTCTGTACGTTTCGCTTTCGTTGTTCATGGGTGTCTTGTATCTGAACATGAGCACCAACGTCGACCAGGTGCAAAACCGCATTGCGATTCTCTTCTTTATTGCCGCATTTTGTTCCTTTATGAAAATTTCGAGTTTGCCGGGATTTGTGGAGCAGCGAGACGTGTTTGTGCGAGAACGTCTCAACGGGTACTACCGAGTGTGGGTGTATGCGCTTGCAACATCCATCACCGCAATACCTTTTATTGTTCTGACGGCACTGGCGGCCGCCTCCTGTGTGTACTTTCTGGCAGACCTGCGATCCGGTGCAGGGCACTTCTTCTACTTTGCCGCGATGTTCGCGGCGGTTTTGTACGCAGCAGAAGGCCTTGTCATATCCTTTTCTGCTTTGATTCCGATGTACATCGTCGGACTGGCGCTGTCGTCGGGCATGTTTGGCATCATGATGCTCATGTGCGGATTCTTCATTCCCAAAATATCGCTTCCCGACGGATGGATTTGGGCGTACTACCTATCCATGTTCACTTATGCGTTTCGCTCAATGCTGTACAACGAGTTCAACGATGTGGACTACACATTGCCGAACGGCGCAGGAAAAATCGCAGGCCAAGAATTCCTTGTGCGCTTCAAAGCCGACTCGAATACGCTCGGGATGGACATTGGGATTGTGATCGCAATGGCCGTGTTCTACCGAATCCTGTTCTACGTGTTCCTCAAATATCGACAGACAGGGAAGCGCTGAGACACGTCTTCTTCTTCTTGGCTCTTGCTGCCTGTCGCAGTGTGCCAGCCGTCATGAGAGGAGAACTGGGCGCCATCCAAGCGTTACGACTTGCGGTTGCCGGAATGTAATTATAAAATATTAATTTAAAAAATGAAGAGAAAAGAAAAATCGATTTCTTTTTGACAGGCCATGCCAGAGCAAAGGGCGGTGATTACAAAAAATGTTGTAAGAAACTGGTTGCACCCGAACGATCGTCCTCGGACAGAACAGGAAAAAGCAATTTGGCGCAGGTCCTCCCGAGGGGAGGGGGTGTGCTCTGTGCTGCGGCGGAAGAAGAGTTTCAGCCCAAAAATAGCTGGATCACGAGCATCATCCGGTGTAGCCGCGGCAATCCAGTTTTCTGCATTGAACTTTACGCGTGTCCGTCAGCAATCATTGCAGCGTGAGCAGCGATCTGCTCAAAAAAGGAGATCAAGATCGCGGAGCGTGGCAGTCACGGACGACAAAAAGACAATCCGCTCGGTCTTGGTGACTTGACCTCTCCCTCCTGCCCATTTTTTTTCTGTTGGTGGTTTGCTGGGAAATGCAGTGCTTCTGGGAGTTGCTTGAGAAACGCGCCGTGATCGTTCCTCGCTTCCTCTCTCCCCCTCCTAGCTTATAACTGGCTTACGACGACCCTTCTCACCGTTTCTGAATCGAAGTCTCTGGCACTTTCCCAAATTGCTCAAAGTTTGTGCCAGTATCATCACCATGGGAAATTCGTGCCGGATCAGCAAAGTTCTCCCTGACAGCACCGGCGAAGCGGATGCACAATTTACAAAACTACGATTGCATTATTATTCCTCTGCTCGAGGTCGCAGAAATGCCGTGGACTCCGAACTCATTCTGCATGCTGGCAGTTTTGGAGACAAGACCAAGGTGGTGCGAGCATGGGAAGCTGCGCAAGTCCCACCGCAGCGCCGAACAGAGTCAATAATGACAGAATACGACGTTTTGGAGGATAAGGCCCCGGAATGCGGTGCCAGTGATCCGCAATCTGAAGATGGCTTTTTGTACGAATTGTGAGTTTTGGAATGAGATCTTTTGGGAGCGTTTCCTGTTTTGCTGCCGTCTCGTTTTTCTGTCCAACATTCGGATTCACGGGATCGTCATGGAAGTCGACCTCTGTGCCACGATTCCAGCGCAGAGGCTTGTCGTTTATGGTGTTTTTTTTGTTTTGTTTTTGCGTGCCATTTACGGGATCTGCTGTCTTTCGTCGTTTTACTGTTTGCACCATCGTTATTGCTGAATTGCACATACCAGTTCTTGCGATTGTGTGATGCGTGCTTCCAAAATTGCATCAGGTTGCGCGGTGCTGACCGACCTGCGTCCATAATGCGGAGCTATTCGTTCGGCTGCTGAATGATAGACTCCTAGTCATCCTGAACCTCCAGCACACATTCGCACATATTCATGAGATTCTGTCCGATTTACTTGCGAACGACACGGCGTTGTGCAGAGAATTCGTATTTTTTGTGCTCTTTAGTTAGCAATACTCACATTCTTCACTGGTGTTTGAGTAGATGCGCGTGGGCCGCATAAAATATGGAGAGCGGATTTGGTGTGTTCGCAGAACGGGATTGCTGAGGATCCGACGCAGCTGCATCTATCTCGGCATCGGCATCGGCATCGGCATCGGCATCGGCAACCCTCTCTGCATCAGCATCTGCAGCAATCTCGGAGGGCTCATGGACGCGTTTTCGCTTTCGGATAACCCAGAACAGTGTTGTGGCCAACACTGCGACCACAATTGTGCCTCCCACTGCGACTGCAATGATCACTGCTAGATCCAATGGACCCCTTGACGGTGATGACACCCCGTCTGGCACCTGCTTCACAGGTGGTGATGGTACGGAAACAAGAGCCAGTGTCAATGTCCCTGGATCAGAAAATGTGATGTAAACAGAGTCCATGCATCCGTCCACGACGCGCACAGTCGTTTGATTCGTCAGTTCCATGCCGATTGCTGACGAGTCGTTCGTAAAGAACCATCGAATTTCATGGTATGCGGGCAGAGGAGCAATTGAGCAAGACGAACCAGTCTGAATCGCATAGTCTGCGCCAAGGCCACTGGCAACAAGAGATACCAGAGAGAAGCTGACTCGATAAGAGGCTGAAAGGCGCTGCAGCACGGAAATCGCAGGATCTTCGAACCCGAAGCGAAGATAGATGGACCGAGTTCCGACAACCTTGAGCGACGGTTCCGAGGGAATTAAAACCGAAGTGGTCGAATTCGTCTCTGACAGTCGTGCAAACACACGCAAGGAGCTGGCGCGAGACAGGCCATTGTTCGGATCTGTTGCAAAAGACGGAGGAAGGAGAACAGAATCATTCACGTTTCCATGGAAAAAGAACATTGTCGCGTTGCTGGAAGATATCAACTCGCTGACATTTGTTCCTGTAACATTCAACAAACGCGGAACGATCACAGGAAATACGCTGCTGCAAGAACTGTTCGTTCCCAGAATTCGACTGGCCGTGTGACACGCTTGAAGAAACATTGACTCATGGCTGAACATCGGAATCCACAAGGACATATTTGCAGTCATTCCATCTGACGAAATATCTGCTCTTGCGGGAACAGTTGCAATTGGAACACTGAGCAACCCACGAGAAGCGTTCAGTGTCTCGTATTCGACTTCTCCGTCTGCAAACAATCGAGCCACGGTACCATTCACATACACCGCTGCAGACTTCAGGAAACAGAAGCCGGCACTGATCTCTTCATCCGAGCACAGTACAACGTTTGGCGTGGTTGCAGAGAGACCGTGGATTTCGAGACTGTACAACTCAGCAGGAAACCGAAACACCGGCATGCAAGTAGTTGGTCCGTGCTCACGACCGGAAGTGAAAGAAAGCCACAGACGCGACATGTATCCCAAGTAGCCTTCCGATCCCGTCGGCTGAATGCCATCGAACCGCACCAAAAGGTCCGTTGTCGACGAATTGAACACGAAACTCCGGGAAACACTGACGAAGCGCGGCACAGCGCTGGCATTGTTAAAACATTGCATTACAGAAGCCAGAGAGCTGGACATAAACAGCTGGTAGGTCACGGACTGCAAACTGGCGAACGTTTCGGATGAGAGATCAAACGCCTGACTCATGTTCAAGATCCTGATGCTGAAGGACTCCGCAGAGTAAAACACAGGTTCATCGGACACCAGCGCAGGAAGTGGAACAGCATGCGTCGCTGTAAAGAGCATCCATGACAAAAACACGAACCACAATCGCAAATTCCTGTTTTGGTTGTTTCGCATTGCGTTCGCTTTAGCAGCCAGATCAACAAACGACCCCGTGCGATTCTCAGAAGCAATGGATCAGCGAACCAGAATCGCAGGTTCGCAGCTCGCGAAACTCTGTGATGAAAGCCGTCAAAGGAGAAAGCGACCAACTCTGGAAGACATGTCTGTGCCAGCCAACCAAAACTCCCGAGGTGGATATTTTGGAGGCCGCCATAGCAATTTCAAAGGAAAATTGACATGCGAAACTTCCGAACTTGCAGGCAGAAGACGAAACCCATCACACGCGTGTATGCACCAACCAACCAAGACGAAGATCTCGAGCGTATTCATCCACAAGCCCTCTCGCAGCCAGCAATCCGCGAAGTCTGGTACAGTCCTAATGGCTTAACGCCCGGATTCTCTCCGGATGGCTGGATTTCTGATATTTACATTCGTTGCGATTCTTCATTTACCACCTACTTATTCAGGACACTATGCACATCTCTTTCCCTCTCTCGTAACAGATCGCTCTTCATTGTAATCAAAGAAAATTGTACCCCCTACAAATCGCCCTAGATTGCGTATCAGATGCCAGAGGGTGGTGACAAAAGCGATGCTGGTAGACACGGTCTTCATTTTGCATGGATTGACCTTGCTGGGAAACGAAAAGAATAATGATCATCGAATCTTTCGATTCGTGCTTAAAGCATCTCGAACTCCGTGAGTATGCTATCTCCTGAGAATGGAAGAGAAGCTCGGCATTGCTTGGGTTCAGCTAGAAATCAACACAAGAGTGCGACTTGGCAACCTCCGAGGCGACATCTTTGGATTGAACATCCAAACCAACAAGAGACACCTCCCAAAAGAGCAAAGGAGGGCATGCATCTCTTATTTCTTGTCTCCCGTTCGTTGTACTGTTCCAACTTTGGGTTTCAGTACTCTAGTTGATTAAACCTATGATTGCCACGTTTCGTCTTACCGGATTGTCTTTCAACAACATTCGAAAGGAGATCACCATTGTATCGCTTGGTGTTCTTGTTGGCGCACTGATTTCGCAGTCCCAGAATAAGTATCAGGTTTCAGCCCGTGCAAGCAATCTGATGGAAGAAGTGTTTTCCGCTCATCCGGACATTCGAAACGCCTGGAAGTCATTTTCCGATCCTGAAAAGATTGTGGTTTATCTTATCCGGAAATTGAATACTGTCTTGGGGCATGTCAGCCAAGTGGCGAAGAAGAAGAAGGGTACTTCCGTCACAGTACCGGCGCAAGAGGACAACACAACGCTGCTGGTGACTCCGCTGGTGGTTTGTGCGCCCCAGATTTTTGTAGATCGCCTCGAACGTGAGTGTGTTCCTCAATCATCGCATAACTTGCCCAATAGCGACGCCCCACTGGCAAAGCGCAAGAAGACGGCCAGCACTTCGGCTGCACCTGCTGTTGACGGACGCAGTGTGGCTTGCGCCTTTGCGGAACCAGAATTTCCATGCTCATGGGCAATGTTTTGCGGTGGTAGAATTTCTGAGACAATGTGCCAAGACATTCTTAGGCAATGTGGGTTCGACCATTCCTTGTTCGACAAAACTTCGACGAAATCCAAGTCCGTGGCGTTTGATCTTGCAATGTATGCATTCTTCGCACTCTCTGTCACTGGCTTTTGGATGCGTCATGGAATGCAACTTACTCCGGCTGTTGGTGCTGTTAGTGCGAATTGGTGGACGCCTACTTCGATCAGTGCGGCGTCTTCATTGTTTTTGCTATTTGCTGGATTACGTTGCCGAGGGCTGCTCAGTTTCGTCAATGGCAACTCTTCCATAATCAGGACATTTGACAGCGTTCGTCCTTCCTTTTTCAGTGCAGCAAAGAGTGAAAACAAATTCGGAACTCGAGATCAGTTTCTCATGCTATTTCCGGGATGACATGCAGTCCTTACAATTGGTGTTCATTTGTACAACCATAAGTAAGAATGTCCTTGTAGTTTGATATCCACAACCTCGCAGATCCATTTGTCGTCTGCTACCTGCAGCGATTCCTCTGTTACGATTATTTCGGACTTTGTAAGCGAGAATGGGATTGAGTTTCATCTGCTCGATGACAGCGAAACCCACGAAGGATCCCATTTGAAACTTGAGTGACCTGCATCAGTGTCGTTTCTCCAGTATCATCGACTAATACGACGCAGAAGAACGGCACAGGTTTCGAAGCTACGAGTCGATTGACGTTGACGAATCTCAGCAGATTCAGATCCGGATTCTCGCAGCCCTCTTCGATCACTAGGTCATCAAATATCCCGAGACAGGCTAGACGATGAAGTCCGAGACGACCAAGAATAGTCGCACAAACCGCTGTTGAACTGACATTCGTATTTGTGGAGAACTTTCGAATCCATTTGTTCGTCCTCTCAAATGCAAAAGCTGTGTTGAGTGAGAGCAATCCAAGTAATCTGGTGACATGGACATAATGTTGCGCCATGTGCAGAGAAGGTCCAGTGAAAAGACCTTGATTCACGAATGCCGAAAACGTGTCTCGGAAAGATATCCAATACATTTCTGGTAGTTCTTCCGTGAAGAAGTCTTCATCCACATCAAAAAATGCTTTTCTGCAGAAAAGAGCCAAGTACTTGGAATGCTGGAACAGGGAAGACCAGATCTCAGAGCTGAAAAACTCGTGTTCAGAAGGAAGCATCTCACAGAGTGCAACCGGAACATACAACATTGTTAGCATCTTTTGATGTCCTGTACAGGTCGCCTTCCACATCTTAAATGATGTGAACTTTGCTCCAGAATCTCCATCTTTTCTGAATATCGGACGAAGAACATCACAAAGACAGCTCCAAAATCGAGGAGGAAGACGATTGTTTGAAAAATACGATCCAAGTAAAGACATATGATCGATCACAAGATTTTCGCCCTCCGTATGAAAGAGATCAATGTTCAGAGTACGGGGCATGTCGTCACTCAGTCTCCAAAGATCAGAAAACGAAGAGTATCCCAACGAAGCAGCGACTTCTTCCCTCCGGCGGGAGTCTGACGAGCTGAGGTCCCGAACAAATAAATGCTCATTGGGAAGTCGTCGAGGGTAGACATCGAACGTGTCTGACGACTCTCGATGAACCTCCTACCGCATACGCATGCTATCTGGCCCTCCAGAATACATGCAGTGCGTGCAGGGAAATTTGCTGACACCGAAGCTTTTCAACCCAGCTACTTTGTTACGTGCCACGCCATCCACGACACTGTTGGTGTAAAACGGGACAACGAAAAGGCGCGCTTTACGAAGCGGTCCGGCTGCTTCGACACTGAACGTTGGTAGGTTTATGAGAAACGCTGGAGGAAGTTCTTCCATGCTTTTCACAGCAAGTTGCACGACCTGCGAAGGCGCATCCTGTTCCACGTTGCGACACAACACGAAAGGGGCAAACAACGACGAGCGCATTCTCTCAGGGATGTAATGTACTCTCACGCCCGTGAGTGTAGCGCAAGCAGCATAGCCCGGAGAACTTTTGCGCCTTGTCATCGGCAGCCCATCAAAGAATAGCTGAATTGGTGCAAAGACTAACTCAGTGTGATACGAGGCATCTGCAACTGCCTTCTTATGCAACTCCATCCAATTATGTTTTTGTTGATGCTCTGCAAGAGCAATGAAGTGTCTCTCACATTGCCAGCGCTCATCCACTCTTCCATTGGAATGTGATGTGATCATTTTCATCGAGGGAAGAACGTCATCAAATGGTAACCCTGTTGCAAGTCGGTTGAAAAGGGGCTGCAATAGCGGTTGGCTCTTCTGAGTCGACCTAATCAGCTCTTCGACAATTGTCTGCGTACTTACCCAAGACAGCAGAATCGGAAAAAGTCGGAATACGACAATGTCCTGTCCGCATATCGGCCGTTCGACTCCGGAAAAAGACGGGGCCGCTTTCCACATATGACTGCGCACCGTGCGCGCGTCTTTAGGGAACTTGAAACCCGGACGATCCGGACCGGAAGCTCCTAAACCGGCTTCTTCGACGATTACTGATCCCCCAAGAAGAAACCTCTGCATACTGTTTTTGAGTCCAATTTTGCTCAGCAAGCATTCTACACAATTTTAGGTATGCTTTCGTCATTGTCGGGCCTTGCAAGAGCATGACAGCAGATTCTGTGTTTTAACGTTGCCCAGTCTAACACCACAACCTCCAACGTTGACTCTGGAGTGGGAGACGGTGGCAAACTCTGGAACTCCTCGCCACCATCATCACTATCATCATCATCATCACTCGCATCGTTCCACGTGTCTCCAAACCCCAATTCTTGTTCAGCGGTGCCACCAGTGTCCGGGAAAACTGCACGATGACCGTCCTCAGACAACGACGTGGTGCTACGCGGACGTTTTGGAGCAGGCAACGAAGACCGTCCTGCCTCCAGTCTGGAATCCCTGAGGCGCGGATGAATACAGACATGTAACCCAAAGTAATGATCAAGCAAATGAGCATGCGACTCCAGAACGACTCTGCAACCTGTTTCCGGGCATGGTAGAGGAAAATTGCAAAGGTGGATCCTTATATTAGCCTGCAGATGCCTTTGAAGGCGAGACGCTACTTCGAAGGACATCGGGCATAACGGACATCTGTACCGATTAACCCCATCGGTCTGCGGAGCGATCGACGTGGGAGCGGGATTATCACCCACCCGCAACTGCATGTAAGTAACAAGGGACTAGATATGAAGAGCGGAATTATTAAAACGGATGTACCAAGCATTCAACATGATTGTTTTTATTCATCCCGGATTCATCGCGGATTCTCCACCAGTGTTTTTCGCTCTCCAGGAGTGGATTACTATGAAAAGCAATCCAAGGTCATCCGCCGGACTTCGCGGATTGCTTGCTGTTAGCTGCGCCGTTGAAGGAACAACACAAATGGACTACGAGCGTTAACGGCCGTTGCATTTGTCCTGGTTACGGTGGTTGGAGACTAAGTGTCGGGACTCGAGGACTGTTCAACTTTGGATTGTAGATACGCAAAGTCTAATCAAGGTGACCAAGAAGCGACGTAACGCGGGACGCGCCAAGAACGGACGTGGCCACGTCAAGCCCAAGGCATGCTACTACTGTGGACGCCTCGTTGCCAAGGACAAGGCCATCAAGCGTTTCATTGTCCGCAACATTGTCGAGTCTGCCGCTGTTCGTGATCTTTCTGATGCGTCTGCCATCAAGGACTACGCTCTGCCGAAGTTGTACATCAAGCAGTACTACTTCGTGTCGTGTGCAATCCACTCCAAGACCGTTCCTGCAGTTTTTCTTTTCATTGGTTTGTTTTATTTTTCAAACGGTATTTTCATTTTTCTGTCGACAACACAATGGACTAGGATCTGAAGGCGAAATTGCAGGTTGTTTAGGAGGCCTCGTATCTTCGTAACCAGCGTCTGCCCTTCTTTTGCGTTTCATCTTGCAAAAATCGTAGTTTGCGTGGATAAACATCATACTGTTGACAGTGTTCGGATGAAGACGGTGACGTCGGTCGGATATTGTGTATCCAGAAATGGAGAAGACACGCTCACTACTCACACTGGATGCTTGGACACCTCCGTATCTGCGGGCTATATCAGCAACTTGAGGGAACAGGGACTGCAGCGATTTCCACGTTTCAGACCATGTTGGTAGATCGTCACCAAGCCAACGACATGGATGGTTCACATACGACGTGACAATTGACTCAAAAGCATCTTTGGATACATGCTCGTCGTCATCAAATATCGGACCTATGAGCCGAAAATTTTGAGAAACCTCGGATGAAGAGTGGGGAGTATTGTTCCTTGGAGACGGAGCTGGAATCCTGCTTCTCGACGCAACAAAGCACATAACAACCGTTCTACCTCACGGCTTTCGCTCGACGGCATGTACCCTGTTTTGATTCGCGGGTCGAGAACCGATGAATCCAGAAATGTTTTCAAACGCGCCCTTAAGTGATTTCCAAAGGATAAACGAATTGAAGAAAGTGCTGCATTGCACAACTCCGACGTTACTGATGACACTTCTGCTTCAACCGTTTGCGGACACTGCGATTTTCTCTTGCGAGCTTTTTTGGAAGTCGTTCCTACGCAGTCCAGAGTTTCGTCCACAAAAATAAACTCCAGTGGCGAGATGGAGGCGTCGATCACGTCAGTTTTGTCGACTGTCTTCATGTTGGCTTGCAGCTCTCGGATGGTTCTTTCATCGTGGTCGGGATAGAGACTGAATAGCGTCCTAACAGTCGGAATAACGAGGCTTGCAACCGTTTCTTGATTCATGGAGAACCAACGGGTGGCTTGTTCGAAAGGACGCAACACAGGAAGTAAAGATTCGATAAAAGACCATTCAACAGAATTCATCCGCAGATCTTCACGCTTGATCGCAACCAACACAAGTTCGATGGAGTCCTTCAGTTTTAGCAGTCGTTCAAGCGCATACAGCAGAGAGATCCATCGCGTCTTACATTCAGTTTTGATTGTGAGAGGAGAGGTGACACCCGCTCGTTTTTGATACTCTACCAATTCACGAGTTGCCTTATTGCTGCGATGGAAGAATTCCATGATTTTCTTGGCCTTTTCAACGACGTAATCACACACTCGATTACTGAGAGATCCTTGAACTGATAATTGCAGAGTATGGATGAAACATCGAAGATGCGGGAGATTGGCATTCACAACAGCGTTCACTTGCACGTCAGCGTTATCAGTTGTGACCGAAACGACCGTATCATGCCGAATTCCGTAATCTTCCAGGCATTTGGAAAGGCTTGTGCGCAAGGAATCTGTGGATTCCCCTGATGGCAGGCAGCTCAAAAGAACATTCACAATTTCGAAGTCTTCATTCACAAAATGCGCTGTCACTGCAACAAAATGATGGCCATTTTTCGACGACCATCCATCTGTCGTCAAAGAAACTCCTGATGCATCCTGTGAAAGAGAATCGCCGACAAAATCATGAATCTCCTTTTCAATCTGAGGCAACAACGTCTGTGACAGGTGCTGTCGATCCGGGATTTGAAACCTTGGCTCAATCAGTTCGAGGAGCTGCTTGAAACCTTTGTTCTCCACAACAGACAAAGGTTGAATATCATGGCAGATCATATAAACAATGGCTTCACGGAGTTCCTTTTTGCGACTATTTGTCAGAGGCTTGGCAAAGAAGTTGCTGATAGTAGGCGCGACGGTTGATTGGGGTGAGGAAACAGCTTTCCAGTCCGAAAGATGCTTCGATTCTAAATGATCGCGAAGCTTGTCCGTTGTCGGTTTGAGATACGGATACGTCTTCGGCTTCTCGTTCATCCTGAAAACGCAGAGTGCACAACAAACCTCTGGATGCTCCTTGCTGTCACGGATCACTTCGACGCCATTCCCAGACGAACAGTCTCTCTTCCTTGTCAAGGTGATTGTTCTCGTTCTTCCGGTGTCACCCAGGTACTTTGACTCCATTTGGAGGAAATCCTGCTTCAGGAGGGGCATGTTCCTCTGCACTCTGTACACCGCGTAGAGTGATACAACCGCCTCTCTTCCTCCGGACACAGCGCAGCAGATCGTAATAGATGCCCACGTACTTGCGCACGGTACGCTCAGGAGACTGCAGATCGTGGTATTTTGCACCATCGATGATATGCGCAAGGACGTCCTTCGTGAGCTGCGCTTCCGAATTTGACTCTTTTCCTGTTGGGGATCGTTTTTTGACCATTTTGCGGAGCTCAATAGAAGCGTAATGAACAATATCAGATGACGATTTTTAACACGAATTTTCCCGGCATGACAAGTGCGAAAAAAACCGGCAATATTAGGTGGTTTCACGATGCAGCCGACTGCTCCAGTCCATACGTGATGTTCTGAAGAGCTGTCAGTGCCTCTGAAGGTCTGTTGCACTATGCAACTACTTTAACCGCTGGGCTAATGTTGTGGTTATGACACACTAGAGTGGGCCACAAGTGCAAGAGATCAACGCCGTCCTTTACAACACATTCTACAAAAATGAATCAGAGGTTTACATCTACATAGGGTTTTGTCTCCTTAGAAAAAGCCGAGAACCACCGGTCTCTTTCACTGTCCATAAGCGCTGCAACGCCGTTTCCAAACAGTCGTGTAGCCACGTATCTCCCCAAAGGAAATGCACGTCATACCTCAAATCTTTGCATCGTTTTTCGTGTTCTGAAAGAACTTTCCCATGCTTACGAATCGAAGTGAGAGGGATCTCAGACTTCCCGGCCTGTTGTTGGAGCGTCCTGAGAGCATTCTCAACAGCTGAGCTGGTTGTAGTGATCACCAACTTTCCTAGGCAGACATCGACATCAGGAATTGTGCGTAAAAGAGCACCAAGTACCTGCGCCATACCCTTTTCAGCTTTCGCGATTGCAACTGCAATATAGGGAGAACTTTTTTGAGGAGGATTGTCACGATGGGTCTCTGGATCACCGCCATCCATTTTCACGGACGACTTTTTCCCTTTGCACTGCCAGGCATTAATTTCAATTAGGGAATCCGATAATTTTCTCAGTACGAGACCGTCGATGCCTATTTCGTTTTCCCATTTGAGCACGACGTTTGTGTACTGATTAACATCATCCATTCCCAGCAGTAGATCCTGATTGGATGCCTCGCGTAGCCACAGTTTGTCGTCTTTGCCGATGAATACACTGGACGAACTGTGTGATTGACACCCGCTACCAAAAATTCGGTGAATGCGTGGAAGCATCAAGTCCTCAAGGTCAAAACCTGCGTTCGTATCTGTGCCACCATGTACCATTTGGCAGACCGTGAACATGCGGACAAAGTCCAACACCGGTGGTGCGCCTTTGCTGAAATACGTCTCGGCATCACGAGGCCGTGATAGCTGCACATGCGACGCAGAGAAATTTTCATCTACCAACGTCTGCTCGACATACAACAGTCCATGTTCCACCCACTTATGAATCCAAGAGTCAGCTATCCCTTCGTCGCATCCTAGTAATCTACGCAAGTTAGCAATAGCTTCCGAGTGAGAAATGCTTACATCCTTCGGCACAAGAAAAGCTTTGCCTTTTGTTGCCCAGTGTACAATTGCTTCCTCCAGAGCAGACGACTGACGAGACACAGTCTTTCGCATCAGATTCACGAAGGCATAAAACGGTGACTCAGTATTTGAAAACTCGTAGGCAGGAGAAACCAGTCGCGGAAAATCTGGAGCTGCTGGGTCAGAAACACGGCTGTGAACCGCTCGACCGATGCCGCCAGTGAAATGCATCGCCTCGGAAACCTCTTCGTCAGAAAACTCGCGACCATACCGACACTTCATGTATGATTTGAGCTGTGCACAATCACGTATCGCTGCCACATGGTAGTATTGACACAGGGATTTGTTGAAGTCTGCGTACCTACTGTATCTTGGGTCTCGCATACTCTCGAACAACATGGAACGAAGGTTGGCAGAAGAGCCAGTGAGGATCGCAAGTGAACCTGGGACATGTTTTGCAAAATACTCCAATTCAGCAATTGCTGCCACACAGACATCATTAGGATCGACGACACCAGGAACGAACAAAGATTGAACTTCGTCCACTATGATTCCAACGGAGAACGGCAACTTACCAACCACCTTACGTAGATCCCAGTCTTTCAAGAGATGAACAGCGTTGTTAAGATCGTCGAGCCGGTGGCCGAACACTTGATTGAAATCACTGCCACGTTGTCGAACAAAAACCTCACGAAAGAGGAGACTCAGCCATTTCAGCGCTACAGGCCTGTCATATGGACTCTTACAGTCGACATAGACGAGAAAAAAAGTACTAGAACATGCCGCCACCGCCACCGCCAGAGCTTTCACAATTGTTGTCTTTCCAGTTCCCTCAACACCATCAATAATCGCATGATCCGTATCGAAACTCCTCTCTCGATTCCATTCCCTTTGCAAAACCATGCGGACGAGCTGGGTCAATAAGTCGGACAGCATGGAATTGCTTTGCTCGTAGATTGGAGGCAAGTACAATGGATGGTCGATCGATAATGTTCGCATCGCTGCCCATACTGACCGGAACGTCGCTAACACTTCTTTGAATAGGAACACTCGCTCCTCGATCAATACATGTGGAAGGACAAGAAGTTTCTGATACACCGCTCGCGCATCTCGACACACCGCCAAAACGCCCTGCAATTCGCTGGTCACATTGTACGATTCCGGAGTTTGAGCGACTGCGTGTTGAAGAAAAAGAAGAGCGGAGGTGCTGAATGCTTCTCGGCCCAGTTGTTGATCCTCCTGCTCTGTGAGCAGGAGACCTTCCACCATAGAAGTGAGGTTGCTCATCTGCTGGTTCCCTTTTGTCGCTGTTTCCAAAGAAATCAGAAATTCGTTGAAATTGAGCAAGAAATCACGATTTATTATAGCAGACGGGGAAACAGTGGTTTCTCAAAAAATTGGCCGTCTGATGTGTCGCACGCTTGATTGCTTGAGTCTACAACTTGCTCCCGCCCTTTTTTTTCCCTCTTGCGATTTACGATATTTTATCAAGCACAAACAAAAATTAAAATTAAAAAAACAGAATTAATCATTGAAACACCAGTGAGCATGGAAAGCTCATATTTCAACATGCAGAATTCGCATGGTAACGTGCCGTTCGACCCGTTCCAAGCTTGGAACAGGGCTGTGGAACAGTCTTCGCACCCCACGTCACTTACTCCGGTTCCGCAAGTTCCCGCAGCACTTCAGCAGCACCTTATCCAACAAGGACTCTTGGCACCGGTCTCCCAAGGAAATCTCCAGCAACGGCCCCAAAGAACTTTACCAAAATTGCCCGTTGTTTGGAGGCACAATGCAGCGGAAGCCCAGTTGATGCAGAATCAGCAGCGTTCCACAGTAATCGCGACGGCCGTGTTACCTCGTGCCCAGAGCGAACAGAATCTGTATCCCATTTCACAAGATCAATTCCCCGAACTTGGACAGACTACAATTCGAGATTTCATGTCAAGGTCTGCAAGGAAACGTCAATTGCAGGAAGCGCAACATGCACAGAAGCTCAAGGAGAAAGCAGATGAAAAGGCGGCCCTGTAAAGCGTCGAAGAGGACAAAAAAGAACAAGCAATTGCCGAGAAAACAGCAGGGCATAGAAAAGAACACCCGCCAAAGGATGAAATCTCGCAGCGCGACAAAGAGCTGTTGTGGAACAATCTGATCCTCGGAAATGCCAACATCAGAGAACTCGCAAGCGTGATGCAGCACAAGGAGACGACACTCCGAAGAACATTTGATCGGATGCGGAAGCGACAGGAAAGAGGAGAGGATCCGCTCGAGCCAGTCGCACACGGAGCGGCGAATCCAAAGTGTCGACGGCCGAGAACCTTCTCTGACGACCATCTTCTTTGGGCCGCACGGCAAATGGCGGTGAACAGCTCCCTCCACTACGTCGATGTGATGAAATTGCTGCAACAACAATTCCCCGAGCTTCAAGCACTTGATCCGCATTCAAGCTCAAAAACATTGAAATATTGGATGCACGATTACTTGGGATTTCGAGCAGCTGACTTCTACCCGGTACCAGTCAGCAGAAACTTGGCCAAGAACATCGACGCGAGATTTGACTATGCGACGACGATGATGACAGAAAAACGACGGTCTTATGACCAAGCCATCTTCATCGATGAAACCCCGTTCAACTACTGCGTCCAGCCGGTCAAAGGACTCAGCGTCCGAGGTTGTCGACCGATGCTGCCGATTGGCACACTTTCCATTCCGAACATCACTGCAATTGTTGCAGTCAATCGCACCCGCATCGTGTACTTCGAATGCTTCACGGGAGGTGTCAATGGGATGACATACGCACTGTTTCTTCAGAATCTGTTCAAGGAACTCACCTCCAAGGGCGAATTGCCACGGCAAGATGGGGCTCGACAGCTGATTCTTCAGGACAACTGCGCATTTCACAAGACCAGCATCGTGCAGTCTGTCATTCCGCAAGATGTGGAACTAGGCTACATACCTGCATATTCGCCCTTCCTGGATCCATGCGAAGAAGTCTTCAGTATCTGGAAGTACTACTTTTCCAGACTGCTGACGACCATTATCCCAACATCGAAAGAAAACCTCGTCGATCTCATATGCAAGTCGTACTTCGAGATCACCACCAAGCAAATCCAGGGGGCGTGGGATCATACGCTGTCGTTCTTTCACGACTGTTTGTGCCGGCTACCAATTTCGTCCCGCCGACTTCTCGATCACATTCACGCAGGTGACGACAAAGAAGCTGCAGCTATTCGCAAATTCGGAGAATGGGGCCTTGAGCAAAGACCCGGGGTTCTGCGCGGAGCCGTCGAGGCCGGCGTAGAGGCCGAAGATGATGTCACGGACGACGCTCTGCAAGAAACGGGGCATCAGCCTCCCTTTGTGTCGCTCCAGGACACGAAATCAAGCATCTCAGGTCAAGAGAAGACCTTTCCGGACAGACAGCGTACTGGTGGTGGTGAACAAAATCATGACGATGATGACGACAAGTGAAACAGCAGATTCCCTGCGAAGATAAATTCTCCAAAAAGAAATCGAAACGAAGCATTGCCAGGCAATTTTGTACACGGGCGAATTGGCATAAAAAAGATTAAAATGTTTCAGGGAGACATGTTGTAGACTCAAGCAATCAAGCGTGCGACACATCAGACGGCAAATGAGACACTGTAAGTGACAATTGCAACAATTCACCTGACTTGGGGAATGGGTTATGGATGGGTAATCGGCTTTTTGAGAAGACAGTCGCTGTCACAAGCTGTCAAGTGAAAAAAATGCACGGGCAGTCAAGGATGCAACTGCAGCGTGATGTCATCCTCGTCGCACGCATCACCCCAGTTAAGCTGCTCTCGCAGATCGGAGCCGGATCCTGACGATTTCCTGCTCGGACTGAGGCAAGTCATTCGACATCTTTTTCCGTTTGCTGACACCGCTCTTGTTTGTTTACAAATGCAAAATCTTATCAGACACTATTTGAGAGTTAATAAAATAAGAAAAGAAAAAGAAAAGAGAAAAGTCCAGAAAGATCAAACTCCGGGTTTTTGCCCAGATGGTGTGGGCACCGCCGGAACCTGGATCGGTGGGTCACGGACTCATGGCCGAATGGGTGCCACTCTGGCAGCCAAATGTTTTGCTTCAAAAGGCAGGCACCGAAGTTGTTTCGGCTTCCTTCCGATCCCTTCAGGCCGTCACCTTCGTTCATCTACTTCCTCTCCCATTTTCTCTTCTTCAAGTATACAAATCGTAAAGCTCCTCGCAATTTCAGGACAGCGTCTTTTTAAGGAGTGCCTTCATCAGTTATGGATAAACCACGTAGGATGGACAATACCTCCTCTTCCTCCTCTTCCTCTTCTGCGATTCCCAGTAACCCTTCTTCAAGTGGTGATGTTCGTGCGCGCCGCGAGCGCCCAATTTTTCCCAGCCGTGATTCTGCTGTCCGGGACTCTGACCTCCATCGTCCAAATTCATCTTCTTCGGTGCGAGTCCCCTTAGACACTGCTGTCAATAATGCACCGGCTTTCATTCCGACGAGTGGTAGTGGCACAGAAGACGACATGATAAAGGCTTGTCGTGCAGTTGTTTCACGCGGAGCATTTGTGACGATCCAAGATCTCCGCTCGGAATTGGCGAAGCTTGGGTGGAAGATTGGTTCCAAGAATTTGCATCGTCCTATGTTTGAGAAGCTGCTCTGCCTTGAGAAGTGGTTGCAGAAAATTGATGAAAGCATTCCATGTATCTTTCTGGGATCGCATTTTCTGACATTGTATGATATGGAGATAGCGATTCGAAGCCTCCCCGAGTTTAAGAGTGGCAAAATCAATCCATTTGATCTTTTTGGGAGTCTGGTTCATCATCCACAAATCAAAGCGATGATCTCGAAGGGTGACGTTATCCTAGATCCGATTTGGCAGCGCGAGGGATGGTATCCACCTGTTCACGGTTATGAGACCATCGAGAACATTTTGTCCAAATTTTTTGAGGCCTGTCGCCGGAAGCGGTCAGAAACGAGGGATTTGAATGCAAAACT
This sequence comes from Andalucia godoyi, assembly GCA_009859145.1. Lineage (NCBI taxonomy): Eukaryota > Jakobea > Jakobida > Andaluciidae > Andalucia > Andalucia godoyi. The sequence continues at coordinate 317,887 of VRVR01000025.1, forward strand.
GGATGATGCTGAGATCGTCTCTGTTTGCACAGATGGTCTTGATGAGTTCGCCGCAAGTCATTTGCCATCGTACCCGGGCATGAAAGAGCGACTGTCCAGGTCTGGAGAGCCCTTTTTCTCCCATAAACACGTTGGCGGAATCACGCGTTATCGTAGATGGCCGATTGTTACAATTGGTATCATGCGTACTGGCCGTGATATTTGGAAGAAGGATCTCCTCGAAATTCAAAGCCTTTTATCTTCTCGTAGGCAAGAGTATCAGTCACTCACTTCCGCCGCTCAGGATATGCTCAGGAACTTGTCGAGGACTGTCCAACTGGGTGAGTCTCCTGTCGAAATGATGGGAATCACTCGAAAGTTCGTTTCGAATTTATTGGCGAAGCACTTGAAAACAGTTACAGAGTCTTCTCATCGACCGAAAAAACACAATTCAGACACAAGACATGCAATTAACAGAATTCTTGAATCAGAAACGTTTGCGACATGCATCTCTTCGGTGTTAATGCCTCTTATTCTTGTCGCTGGAAAAAATTGGCTCTCAGCAACAGCATCTGCAGGGAAGGATTCGACCGATGCCATCTCGGAGTTCTGTGTTCTAGCTGTCGTTTTACCTGAAGACTTATTCCCGAAGTTGGACTCTTTGTTTAAACGTTTCCGAGTCCGAATCGACAAGTTACGTAATCTTGATGAATCACGACAAGAGTCCGGTAACCGGACACTTTGTTTGCGTATGATTTTGTTTGAATTTCTGGAAGCTTTGCAAGAGGCGTACATCAAGTTGTCGAATGGCTCTCGTTTCCCCTCTATTTGGGCATTCTTGCAAGAAGGCATTGGCAGGGATGTTTTTATCGAAAATGTGTTCGAGATTTTCCGATCGTGTTTGTCTTTGCAGGACAATTTGCGTACCAAAACCGCAGATGCACCTTTTACCGACGGATCACCATTTATTGAGGATGATGATCGTGCTGGATTAGGATCTGTTGTTCAAGACGAGATTCTTGTAGACACCTTACGATACCAATTTTCTGTTTTGACGAACAATCCTCCAGATTTCAATCTGTTTCCTAGTTCCGGAACGTCCTTGCATCGGCTTTTTTCTATCTTGGCGGACATTGAAGTTGACGTATCTAGTCGATTTTCCAAGACTGCCTCTTCCTTCAGTCAGTTGTGCAACCTCTCTTTTGTTAAGTTTCTCGTTGATCATTTCGCTGAGCTGTCTCCAGATCTCGATAGTTTCGCTAGCGAAGTAGTTCATGTTCCTCTGAGCAGCGTTTTTCAGCGAACGGATTGTTTGAGTATCGGCGAACAGAGGCAATCGTATATTTTAGTGAGGTTTTTGGCCTCTATTGGACGTGATAAGGCGTTTGTTACTGCCCACAAGGATGCAATTAAGCGCAGGCTCTTCGGAGAAAGGTGTTATCTGGACGATGCTGCTCAGAGAACTCTGTTTGCGGCCGTCAACAATATTTTTTCGAACAGCAGCTTGTGCGGGGCTAACGAATCTTTCAGTCAGGATTCCATCTTCATCGTGGACGCTCCGATCTTACTGGAATGCGCTCTGGAATCTTCGTCAAATTCGAATTGTATTTGCGAAATTGCAGATGATGCAAGATTCGCATCCCAAGTAATTAAGGTGGCGGGAGACTTGCAGCGCTTTTCTGATCTCATTTGTGAACTTGCTTCGGTGCCGTCATGTGCAGATTTGTCGCTCGTAATGGATTGGGACAGATTGTTTCAGCCGCGCTTTGGGTCACTGATGGATGCGTTGTTGGAGGTGGCGTTAGCAGTTGCTCAAGATGCATGTCTTGGGAGTGCCGTCCAGAGACGTTTATTGTCCTCTCACATGTTTTTACACTTTTCCGATTCCTCTTTTGTGAAGATTCCCAAAAACAGGACCATGGAGCAATTCCAGTCTTGTGTTGAGCATTCTCTTTTTAAGGAAGCAATCGAATGTGCCATTGCTTTGACATTTTCGTTGGCAAAATCGGGCTCGACTTTCGAGATTGCACGGGCATTGGTAACGAGTACTGCTTCTGAATTCCTGTCCAAGATTGATGTAGTGAATGCAAGCAGATTTGTCGCTGATCTGATCCTGATCTGTCCGTCGCAACTCATCATGTCCGTCGGTTATGAGATTTTTTGTTGCGCTCTCTTCTCCGCACATCCACATGGGGCAGATGAACTGGCTGATTTGGCAAGTCGATCGACTTTACATGCTGTGGCATTGCAAAGTGTTTACAGGAGGACAGGTCATGTTGTATCCGCAATGGATCGATTGGATGAGGTCAGTTCACATACTTCTGTCTCGCAAATGCAACTTACGATTCTTCCAGGTCCGCAGGGTATCGTTCACGACTTGTCGCCTCAACTGCATGTCCCATCTTTATCTTTGATTGATGACCCATTCCATTCGTCCACTCACGAGATTCCACAGCAGGATGCCCGTTTATCACAGTGTTTGGTTGGCGACGAAGTCGACTCACTCCCTTCTGCACGTCAAGTGTTAGACGACATCCGATACGGTCTTGGCGTTGGTCTGGCTCGAGATTCCAACTCACCGTTGTCTAACTTGCAATCTATGATGACTCGCGCTTTGGACAGATTGTCTGCAGGTTTGTATTCAAAACAAGTGCACTTTGTTCTCGAACTGATCCAAAATGCGGACGATAATCAGTATGAGCCACTCGTTGCACCCCGAATCTGTTTCCATCTATGTGCCAGTGAGCTCCTCGTAGAATGCAATGAAATTGGTTTTTCGAAGGAAAATGTGAAGGCCATCTGCAATGTTGGAGAGAGCAGCAAGCTAAGGCAACGCGATAAGTTTGATTCTTCCAGTGACCGAAAGATTCGCCGTATTGGGTTTATCGGTCAGAAAGGGATTGGCTTCAAATCTGTTTTCAAAGTGACTTCAACACCCATCATCCACTCACGGAACTTTCATTTCATGTTTGACTCCAAGGATCGGTCAATGGGATACATTGTTCCAATTCCAGTTGATCCTCCTACAGACTGGCAATCTGAGATTGGATTGACGAGAATGTGTCTTCCGTTTTCTGCAGAAACAGACTTCACTCAGATCAGGACGGGTCTTGACGAGATGGATGCTCCTTTGCTACTGTTCCTTGCGAACCTTACAGAAATTTCTATTCGTATTGACAATCGAAATGGACATTCTTATTATCGACAGATGCGAATTGATCGTTCCCGCTTGGATGATTCCGACATTATGGCAGTGTCTCAAAAGAAAACGACAGTGGATTTGAATTCACGGAACTGCGTTGCCTCCGACTTGACTGAGACAATCTGGTTAGTGAAATCTATTGTTTCTACTTGTCCGGTGCGCAGATCGCTGGATGATGATGGGTGTGACCGAGTCAGCAGCGATACTGAAATCTCGATTGCTTTCCCCATTATGGGATCTTGCACAATGGCTTCCAAATCGCACATTTCAACAAGTTCTGAAGATCAGAGCAATCGTCGACAGTATCCTGTGTTTGCTTTTCTGCCACTTCGACATTATGGTTTCCGTTTTATTGTGCAGGCCGATTGGGTGATTCCAAGTTCTCGGGAAGCTTTGGATTCTTCGTCTCCGTGGAATTGCTGGATTCGAACCCAATTGCCGGCACTGGTTGCCAGATCAGTGGCCAATCGCGTGTCGCATGTTTTTGAGTCGTTTCGTTCAATTTCCGATTGTTCTCCGTGTTTTGACGATCTTGTTGAAGAAGCAATATCAGATGAACGAAGCCACCCTAACAGTAAGAAATCGGGAGGTAGCAGAGGCATTGATCATCCCTCCTCCCAATTCGACAAAGAGGTTCAACACTGGTCAACAATGGAATCGATTGTCGATATGCGCAAGCAAGATTCCTATCATTCTATGTGCGAGATCCTTTGTTTACTTCCTCTCCAAGGAGAACTTATCGAGTTCTTCCAGGGAATGGAACTCCAGGTCTTCGCAGAATGTGCAGGATTCAGAATCATTCCCTGCATCCAAGAAGATGGCCAAATTTCATTGGAACTGCCTTCTAAATGCCTTCTTCTTCCTCAAGATGACAATGTGAGCAGTTTTTTGAAGAAATGCTTACCGACTCTGCACCAACACGGGCTTTATCTTGTCGACTCAGATTTCATGTTGCCCGAAAACTACGCGAGAGCTCTGGGTGTTCACTCACTGGACGTGGCTACGTTCTCAATGCTGCTCACAGATGCCTGTCAAGATTGTGCAAGCGTCAAGAATTTCAATATTCCTCACGTTATTGATATCATTGCCGCGATGAGTCAGACGAAGACGTCTCATGATGTTTTTCGTGATAAATTGAGCAAGATTAGATTCCTACCTCTTGCTTCTGGTAGATTTTCTAGTTTTAGTGAGATCAGGGATTGCTTCTTGTGGGATGAAAGGGTGATACAACGGATTGCAAATAGCGAACATCAGCAAACGCTTTTGACTATTCTTCCAATTCTTGACTCTGAATTTTCTACTCATTGCTTGGCAAATAAGCAAGTCTCTGAATTTCTGATGAAATTGTTTAGTGTCGGAACTATTGGTGACCATTCGAGTTTCGTGTGGGTCCAATCGCATCTTTTGCTGAATCCAACTTGGGCGTGTGACGCTATTCCGACGACAGTGCTCGAATCGTTGTACAGACTTGTGGACTATCATATTCACGACGCGAATCTTTGCCGTCGCTGTTCGAGAGATGGTGGTCGACTGTTCATCAAGAATCTGATCAGCACTGGCTGTTGGTTGCCGTGCGAGACAACTGTTGGAGAAGGAAACGAAGTCGACGGAGTCTATCATGTAACGCGTGAAAATGTATGGTGGATTTCCGCGCCGCATCAAGTGTCTGCTCGAGGATGCAAGGTTATCCGTCGCAGAAAGTGTGAATTCGCTATTCCATTGGGATTTTCTTGGACAGTTGTCTCTCCTGAAGTGCAAACTCTTGGATTCTCGGTCGAGTTACCGATCGTGGAAATGTTTGTCGTGCAGGAGAGACAAACACCACTTGTAGTTTACATGCAGTCCTTGAAAGACTGTTTCCCTGCAACGATGCGCTCAAATCACATCATTGAACTCCTTCAACAATCAGAACGGCTGCTTAAGGATCATCCAAATTCTGTCGTGAACGATGTCTTTTCTCCAGAGTTCCTTCATGTTGTTTCGTTTGCTTGTACATCGATAGAAAACGGACAATCCCTTATGCAGCGGTTGTTAACCGACGAGGCGTCTTGGCCACAAGATCTCCTACTCTTTCGTTCTTGTTCAATCGATGCGAATATCACCAGAAACGTGCAACTTTCTGGTCCGTCCTCTCTTGGGTTATGGCTGATGCAGCGAATGTGTTTTGCAGGATCCGATTCTGAGAATCGTCGTTCCCTACGGGATATCATTTGCATCCGTTCTCGTCGACGCGCAAACTTTTCTCCATTAACACTGCGTTTTTTGCCAACGTTGCCCTTCGATGTTCCTGAGAAATGTGAGACATTGTTGTCAACTATGGGCATACGTGCGGAGATTTGCGTTAACGATGTCAAATTATTGTTAGTCACATTTGCTGACGTATCTGCAAGTTTGAACACTCGTCAAATTTCCAACCTCTTCGCATTTTACAAGGATATCAGCCGAGCATTGTCGGCGTGTTCTCCGAGCAACGCGGACGAGTTGTTGGAAAGAAATCAAATTTCTCGGTCGTTCATTTATGTACCTCGTACATCCTATTCGAATGTAGAGGTTGACAAGGATATCAATCCTTTAATTATGGGTTCGTTTTTGCCTCGGGATGTTCTGTGTATTTCGGACCCTTCTGGAATTCTTGACATGTCGATCTGCACGGACTATCGAGAGTCTCCAATCTCCTTGGCGCTAGAAACTATATGCCAGAGGATTATTAACGCATGTCAATTTCGCTGCCTGGCATCTGTTTACTCATCGACCAGCGAATTCTTTCCGTGGATGCAAAAGACGGACTTCCTCGACCTTAATCGAGTGTTTCTTGTATTCGGCGTACAGCTGGAAGCGCCAGTTGCAACATATCGCAGTATGCTAGCGACGCTTTCCACGATGGAATACTCGGAAGAATTACGTCTTGTTTATGACAGATTGTTGAAGTGTTTATTTGGCAAGAAGCCATTTTTGGATTTTGCTTCGACTACACCGCCCGTCCGCCAACTGAATGAAGAAGATCATGGCGATCATTTGCCTTGTTTGGAACCTCTGAAACTTTTATCTGCTGATAAGGTTTGGCGTCCTGCGTCGGACATGAAGTTTTTTTGGATGCAGGAAGGCGAACCCTTGGCGCCATTCAGTCAGGCACCGCTGCCTCCATACCTCAAAGAAATTGTCGCTCTATTTCCAGCGGACCTTGATAGATCTGTTGCAGATAGCGCGAGCGTGGTATTACAACTTTCCGACATTGATTCACGGATGTTTGTGTCACTTGTCTCTCAGAGAGTCCGCGCCGAGTATGAGCTTCTATTACCAGAATCACCGTCCTTGAACGAGATTGCAGTCTCTTTGTCTCAGAACCTCCATGGCATGGGAAACTTGCGCGAAAGCTCATTATCTCAATTCCGGAACGTCATCCATCACGCCCGTGTTGTTACGACCCTTTCACTTGGCACATCGATCCGCGCTTATCCACTTGATGGGTTCTCCCAGGGCTCAAACAACATATATGGAGACGGATCTTACATGGTGACTACTCTTGCTTCGATTCCGTATGGATTCACTGTGGACGAGAATGGACTGATTACTGTTTTTCTGTTGCTCCCTGATCCACCGGTTGTAAAGACCGACGATGCAGGAGCACCAATGCAACATCATGATCGAAAGCTGCAGATTCGTCTTGTGGAAAAGTTGATATGGCGTATCTTGTCAAACCCTGTCCACCGATTAGGCTTTCTGCAACGGTTCGTGCGAGTCGTGCTCGGTCTGCGTCGCACACGTGACAAGCACGTCGACGATCACCGAAATCTACTCCAGAGCGTTCTTCTTACTGCCGAAAGGGTGAGCGAGATTTGTGATGCTCTGAATATTGGCCTTGCTTCGTCGTATGACGAGTTTCTCCAGCAGGCCGATACTGATTTGCGCACTCAGCTGGAGTCTGCGATGCAGGAGGACGATGTCAGGAAACAAGAGGTTGTCACTGGTCACCAACAGTGTTCATTGACCGTCAATGACCAAGTCGTGCTTTCCGCACTCTCCGAGAGCGCTTCGAGTGCCTTCAAACAAAGACAATCAGTTTCGTCTCGAAATCCAGAAAACATGAGCACCACCTCTACGTTGCAATCCCCATCACCGTCGACAGCCACGGCCCCTGTACGTTCTGAAATTCGCAAGGATTCTACGTTGCAGAGTGGCCTGTCCGATGTCCATATACCGTTTGTTCGCAGGAACTCTGACCATGACAAACCAACAATGTTGTCAACTCAGGGAGGTCCTAACGCAGACCCGAGTGGACAGTTCACTAAAATGGAAAGAACAAATTTGAATGCAGGAGATCTACACTCTCCTGTGAAGATGGATGTTATTTTGATTGACGGCTTTGATGCAGAAGGTGTCTTTGTGGATGATTTTGATGCATCAACGCAGAGTTTCAAGGAACTTGGGATTCTTGGCGAATCCATTGGTCACCGTGCATTGTCGGCCTATCTTGGTCCGTCTTGGACTGTCTGTTGGTTAAATTCTGAATGCGAAAAGGGATTGCCATATGACCTGGTTGCCCACTGTTCGAACAATGAGCAGGGGCAAGAGCATCGAGTGTTGCACGTCGAAGTCAAGACAAGTGGATCGGACCGTCACTCTCACAGTGCATTCTTCAGCATGCAGGAAATCCAATACGCTCTGCAGAATCCTCACTCATATGGTGTTCTGTGGGTTCGGTTTGTTGGCGGACACGGACGACCTCAGGTTCGGTTTTACGAGCGATTCTGTGATTATCTTCAATGCAAAGCAGTCAAACTGTTTTGCGTCTTTCCTTCTGCAGCGATTGACTGAAGAAGCTGTGTTAAAGGCGAATGCCCAGATGAATAAGCATGCCCCTGACATTCTTGCTTTGACCTGATTTTGCTTGCCAGATGTAACAAGCTTGCTTGTTTTGTTGCAAAATTGGATTCGTCCACGACAGAAAGCCCCCTGTAAAAGTTTTTTTGAATCTTGGAAATCCTTTGCCCAAATGCCATTTATCGTGCGTCTGGATGTCTGAGTTCTCCGAAATTTACATGTGAAATTGCAATCTTGCGTCAGACAAGCTTTATAAGCATACATCTTGATCTGCAATGATTGAGTGGATTCTGCTAGATTCATCTCGTCGGTTAAACATTTTGGTTTTCACAATGCGGTTCAGTCCGTTCTGCCAGTCGGATGGAGTAGCATGAGTGATCGTGGATCACAAGCAGGAAGCCAAGACCTGCTCCAAATGCCGGTCATTAAGAGTCGACTGATTAAGGAACGTGGGCAACACCTTGAAGAAAATTGTCAATAAACAAGCAGGAAACAGAGGTGTTGCTACAAGGTACAGGTTCGGTTCCATTCGCACTCTCACCAAAAGTTCTACATCCGGTGACATTCCCAGTTCTAAGTTTAGTCACACCACGTTTGATCCAGAAGCTCATTCCTGGATTTGACAGACACTTGAAGTGCATTGAGAAGTGTTTCTTCAGATTTCCGGCGTTCTCCATAACTTTTCGAACGTTCGGCAACGAATGCCAGCGTAAGTTTTGTTGTGTTGAATCGCTTTTGGCAACTGGAGTTGCCAAGGTCGTTTTTTTGGTTAACCTTTACTTGCAAGGAATCCATTAAACAGGAGCCTTTTTGAGGTCTTTGTGTCGAACGGTGTTGGATTTTGGTGCTCACATCGCCGATAAAGCTAAGAGCCAACCATTTATTTGTTCGGAGCATAAGCGGTTTCGACAATATGGAAACCCAGGCTTCAATTTCAACGTTCACTGTGAAAAGCAATGGTCGACTCGGATGTGAATGCTTTGCGAACGGAACCAAGGCCGATTTCAAAGCCCACAAAACGATCTGTTATGCATGAAAAACAAATACGGAAAATGGTCCACATCACTTTTTCTGAGATAATGCTGGGGACTGGTAGAGTCGGGAACGGTGAGCAATCTGGCAAAAGAAATTCTCTTGGGGACGACGCCGTTCAAGAGATATACGTAAAATATTAATTACCCAATTCCCGACTACAGTCGCTTTTCATCAGTATATTTTTCAACAGTGAATCTGTCCTCGCCGCTGCATCCAGTGATGGAATGTGGCACTGGGGACACTAAACACGCTCGCAGAGAAGAGACAGGGAGGGTGTCACCTGTTGCATTCCGTTGAGTCATGCAGAGTATACAGAACAGTGTATCCAGATTGGATTCTTTATAGTACCACGCGTGTTCATCGGGGGGCGCGTATGGCGAGGTACAGCGCACACAGCTCCCGCTCCGTCTTGAGCTGGAGAGGCGCAGTGATGTACGGCCTGTGCCCATCGGTGAAGCAGCTGCCACGAAACAGCTGGCTTGCCCGCAGAGCGGCGTTCGACACTTTCTTGCGCGTCTTTGCGTTGGGCACCTCCCCCGTTCGGCGGATTGCAGACACGAATGCGACGAACTCGCTGGTCGCAGTAGCACCCAGACACTGGTTCTCTGCAATGCGGTCCACGAGGTCGGCGAACTCCTCCGTGATGAGCGGCTGCACAGACGGCTGCTCTTCCCCACCGACGAGCAGACACGTGCGGAGGAGCTGAGCGCGCTTCCGCGGCACCCATCGCAGCAGTGGAACGTGTGTTTCTCCGCGCAGCCGCTCCTGCACCGCGGTGAGGAAGCACTGCTGGAATGCAGGTGTGCGCTGGAGGACGCTGCGCAGAACGATCCACTGGAGATAGTGCTCGTTGCGCGGCAGCATCTTCCATCCTCCAACGTCAGCCGGAAAGAGGTTGCAGACGAGCTCGATGTCGGACAGGCGCACGGCAGACCGCGGCCGCATGTGCAGATGCTGTGCGAGCTCTGTGAAGGAGCCGGCGTCTCCAGACAGGTCGCGCAGCAGCGCAGCCAGGTATCCCGCCACCCACCGTGCCACAAACGTCCTGAACGGCGTCGTGCCCATGGCTGCGAGCTCCTTCTCCATCGCATAGAGAGCCGCGAACACCGGCGAGGCGTGCACTACTTTTAGTGCCGTTGGGAGCTGCTCGTGAGTGGACTCGACATCGACGCGCCGACAAAGCGCGAGCGGGAACATGCCCCGCGTA